>OZ004707.1:196541078-196849945 GCA_963924515.1 Vespertilio murinus | reverse complement strand
TAACCCTAACCCTAACCCTAACCCTAACCCTAACCCTAACCCTAACCCTAACCCTAACCCTAACCCTAACCCTAACCCTAACCCTAACCCTAACCCTAACCCTAACCCTAACCCTAACCCTAACCCTAACCCTAACCCTAACCCAAACCCTAACCCTAACCCTAACCCTAACCCTAACCCTAACCCTAACCCTAACCCTAACCCTAACCCTAACCCTAACCCTAACCCTAACCCTAACCCTAACCCTAACCCTAACCCTAACCCTAACCCTAACCCTAACCCTAACCCTAACCCTAACCCTAACCCTAACCCTAACCCTAACCCTAACCCTAACCCTAACCCTAACCCTAACCCTAACCCTAACCCTAACCCTAACCCTAACCCTAACCCTAACCCTAACCCTAACCCTAACCCTAACCCTAACCCTAACCCTAACCCTAACCCTAACCCTAACCCTAACCCTAACCCTAACCCTAACCCTAACCCTAACCCTAACCCTAACCCTAACCCTAACCCTAACCCTAACCCTAACCCTAACCCTAACCCTAACCCTAACCCTAACCCTAACCCTAACCCTAACCCTAACCCTAACCCTAACCCTAACCCTAACCCTAACCCTAACCCTAACCCTAACCCTAACCCTAACCCTAACCCTAACCCTAACCCTAACCCTAACCCTAACCCTAACCCTAACCCTAACCCTAACCCTAACCCTAACCCTAACCCTAACCCTAACCCTAACCCTAACCCTAACCCTAACCCTAACCCTAACCCTAACCCTAACCCTAACCCTAACCCTAACCTAACCCTAACCCTAACCCTAACCCTAACCCTAACCAACCCTAACCCTAACCCTAACCCTAACCCTAACCCTAACCCTAACCCTAACCCTAACCCTAACCCTAACCCTAACCCTAACCCTAACCCTAACCCTAACCCTAACCCTAACCCTAACCCTAACCCTAACCCTAACCCTAACCCTAACCCTAACCCTAACCCTAACCCTAACCCTAACCCCTAACCCTAACCCTAACCCTAACCCTAACCCTAACCCTAACCCTAACCCTAACCCTAACCCTAACCCTAACCCTAACCCTAACCCTAACCTAACCCTAACCCTAACCCTAACCCTAACCCTAACCCTAACCCTAACCCTAACCCTAACCCTAACCCTAACCCTAACCCTAACCCTAACCTAACCCTAACCCTAACCCTAACCCTAACCCTAACCTAACCCTAACCCTAACCCTAACCCTAACCCTAACCCTAACCCTAACCCTAACCCTAACCCTAACCCTAACCCTAACCCTAACCCTAACCCTAACCCTAACCCTAACCAACCTAACCCTAACCCTAACCCTAACCCTAACCCTAACCCTAACCCTAACCCTAACCCTAACCCTAACCCTAACCCTAACCCTAACCCTAACCCTAACCCTAACCTAACCCTAACCCTAACCCTAACCCTAACCCTAACCCTAACCCTAACCCTAACCCTAACCCTAACCCTAACCCTAACCCTAACCCTAACCCTAACCCTAACCCTAACCCTAACCCTAACCCTAACCTAACCCTAACCCTAACCCTAACCCTAACCCTAACCCTAACCCTAACCCTAACCCTAACCCTAACCCTAACCCTAACCCTAACCCTAACCCTAACCCTAACCTAACCCTAACCCTAACCCTAACCCTAACCCTAACCCTAACCCT
Organism: Vespertilio murinus; assembly: GCA_963924515.1. Taxonomy (NCBI): domain Eukaryota; kingdom Metazoa; phylum Chordata; class Mammalia; order Chiroptera; family Vespertilionidae; genus Vespertilio; species Vespertilio murinus. The sequence continues at coordinate 196,848,233 of OZ004707.1, read as the reverse complement.
AACCCTAACCCTAACCCCTAACCCTAACCCTAACCCTAACCCTAACCCTAACCCTAACCCTAACCCTAACCCTAACCCTAACCCTAACCCTAACCCTAAACCCTAACCCTAACCCTAACCCTAACCTAACCCTAACCCTAACCCTAACCCTAACCCTAACCCTAACCCTAACCCTAACCCTAACCCTAACCCTAACCCTAACCCTAACCCTAACCCTAACCCTAACCCTAACCCTAACCCTAACCCTAACCCTAACCCTAACCCTAACCCTAACCCTAACCCTAACCCTAACCTAACCCTAACCCTAACCCTAACCCTAACCCTAACCCTAACCTAACCCTAACCCTAACCCTAACCCTAACCCTAACCCTAACCCTAACCCTAACCCTAACCCTAACCCTAACCCTAACCTAACCCTAACCCTAACCCTAACCCTAACCCTAACCCTAACCCTAACCCTAACCCTAACCCTAACCCTAACCCTAACCCTAACCCTAACCCTAACCCTAACCCTAACCCTAACCCTAACCCTAACCCTAACCCTAACCCTAACCCTAACCCTAACCTAACCCTAACCCTAACCCTAACCCTAACCCTAACCTAACCCTAACCCTAACCCTAACCCTAACCCTAACCCTAACCCTAACCCTAACCCTAACCCTAACCCTAACCCTAACCCTAACCCTAACCCTAACCCTAACCCTAACCCTAACCCTAACCCTAACCCTAACCCTAACCCTAACCCTAACCTAACCCTAACCCTAACCCTAACCCTAACCCTAACCTAACCCTAACCCTAACCCTAACCCTAACCCTAACCCTAACCCTAACCCTAACCCTAACCCTAACCCTAACCCTAACCCTAACCCTAACCCTAACCTAACCCTAACCCTAACCCTAACCCTAACCCTAACCCTAACCTAACCCTAACCCTAACCCTAACCCTAACCCTAACCCTAACCCTAACCCTAACCCTACCCTAACCCTAACCCTAACCCTAACCCTAACCCTAACCCTAACCCTAACCCTAACCCTAACCCTAACCCTAACCCTAACCCTAACCCTAACCCTAACCCTAACCCTAACCCTAACCTAACCCTAACCCTAACCCTAACCCTAACCTAACCCTAACCCTAACCCTAACCCTAACCCTAACCCTAACCCTAACCCTAACCCTAACCCTAACCCTAACCCTAAACCCTAACCCTAACCCTAACCCTAACCCTAACCCTAACCCTAACCCTAACCCTAACCCTAACCCTAACCCTAACCCTAACCCTAACCCTAACCCTAACCCTAACCTAACCCTAACCCTAACCCTAACCCTAACCCTAACCCTAACCCTAACCCTAACCCTAACCCTAACCCTAACCCTAACCCTACCCTAACCTAACCCTAACCCTAACCCTAACCCTAACCCTAACCTAACCCTAACCCTAACCCTAACCCTAACCCTAACCCTAACCCTAACCCTAACCCTAACCCTAACCCTAACCCTAACCCTAACCCTAACCCTAACCCTAACCCTAACCCTAACCCTAACCCTAACCCTAACCCTAACCCTAACCCTAACCCTAACCCTAACCCTAACCCTAACCCTAACCCTAACCCTAACCCTAACCCTAACCCTAACCCTAACCCTAACCCTAACCCTAACCCTAACCCTAACCCTAACCCTAACCCTAACCCTAACCCTAACCCTAACCCTAACCCTAACCCTAACCCTAACCCTAACCCTAACCCTAACCCTAACCCTAACCCTAACCCTAACCCTAACCCTAACCCTAACCCTAACCCTAACCCTAACCCCCTAACCCTAACCCTAACCCCTAACCCTAACCCCCTAACCCTAACCCTAACCCTAACCCTAACCCCCTAACCCTAACCCTAACCCCCTAACCCTAACCCCCTAACCCTAACCCTAACCCCCTAACCCTAACCCCCTAACCCTAACCCCCTAACCCTAACCCCCTAACCCTAACCCCCTAACCCTAACCCCCTAACCCTAACCCCCTAACCCTAACCCCCTAACCCTAACCCCCTAACCCTAACCCCCTAACCCTAACCCCCTAACCCTAACCCCCTAACCCTAACCCCCTAACCCTAACCCCCTAACCCTAACCCCCTAACCCTAACACCCTAACCCTAACACCCTAACCCTAACACCCTAACCCTAACACCCTAGCCCCTAGCCCCTAGCCCCTAGCCCTAACCCCCGACAGCATACATGTAACCATATGCAATCTACTCCTATATATCGGACTCTAAATAATCCATAACAATCACCCCAATTACCATGATGTCTGACCTCAAAATTGTCTACTTGCACCTGCACACCCAAAACTCAGAGCCCAAGACTTATGACTACATCTAACCACACACCACCTACCCTCTGAAATGCTAAGCTAACCTGAAGGGGAATGGAAAGCATTAAAATACAACAAACGCAATAAAAACATTTGCATGCAAGCATAGCAAAAGAGGCGCATGAGACGCATGTAGCCAAATACGCGCAATCAACCTCTGCCAATCCAACACAAGGAGAAATCAACACACAAATATTTTTTCCTTGAACATTTACAACTCTGGACATGCACCCCAACCAGAAATCCAACCGTGATCTCCAGAATCATGGGTTAACAATCAACCAGTAAGCCACACCTCTTCCCTCTGTACATACAGCCCTATAAGACCAAACAAACAAGCTGCTGCTTTATGGCACACTGACCAATAAGGGGAACATGCTCAATAGAGATGTTCCCCGTGGCGGTCAGTTCAATGCGCACAGAGAGAATGCAGCTGAGCTGACTGAGAGGTACCGAGCACAAAGTGGACTGAGGTATGGCAGGACAAACTGCAGTGGCACACCTTGAGAACCAGCCACTTGGGCAGCAGTGAGCTCCTGAAAGGTACCAGTGACAGGAGCAGAGCGGGGGATACGTGCAAGCAGCTCATTGGGAGGGATGAACAGAAGGAGAGACAGAGTTGGGGGAGAGAGGGGGGAGGGTGGAGAAAGAGAGATGGAGAAAGACAGACAAAGAGAGAGAGGCAAAAACAGACAGAAAGAGAGGGGGGAGAGGCAATGAGAGACAGAAACAGACAGAAAGAGAGAGGGGCAGAGACAGAAAAAGAGGGGGAGAGGATGAGAAAGAGAAGGGGGAGAGGCTGAGAAAAAGAAAAAGAGAGGGGGGAAAGGCTGAGAAAGAAAAAGAGAGGGGGAGAGACAGAAAAATAGAGGGGGAGAGACAGAGAAAGAGAGGGGGGAGAGGATGAGAAAGAGGGGAAAGAGGCTGAGAAAAACAAAAAGACAGGGGGGGGGGAAGGCCAAGAAAGAGAAACAGAAAGGGGAAGAGGCTGAGAAAAAGAAATGGGGGGGGGGAGCTAAAAGAGAAAGAAAAAGAGAGAGAGAGAAATAGAGAGAGAGAGAAAGAGAGAGAGTAAGACAGAGAGAGAGTAAGACAGAGAGACAGTAAGACAGAGAGAGAAAGAGAGAAAGACAGAGAGGGAAAGAGAGAGAGTAAGAGAGAGAGAGAGAGAAAGAGAGAGAGAGAGAAAGAGAGTAAGAGAGAGAGAGAGAGAGTAAGAGAGAGAAAGAGAGAGAGTAAGAGAGAGAGAGAGAGAGAGAGAGAGAGAGAGAGAGAGAGAGAAGCGCAAGGGAAAGAGACAGAATGAGAAAGACCCAAGAAACATGTGGCTCAGTGGATAGAGCATCGCCCTGCAGACTGAGTGATCCAGCGCTCCATTCCAGTAAAGTCAAGGGCATGTGCCTTGCCTGCAAGCATATCTCTAAGAGGACGGGCGCCGATTTTCTCTCATCCATGCTCCCTACTCTCTATTCTTCTCTCTTCCTGTCTATGCAAAATCAATAAAATTTACTTTTGAAAACAAACACATAAAGAATGAGAAAGAGATAAAATGTAAGAATGACATAAGGAATGACAAAGAAATAATGAGAATAGCGGACATTGGAATAATTAAAATATGGAATATTGCAGCAAGGAACTTATTGGTTATCAGACTAACGGGCAAATTAGATATTGAGCAATTGCACCTTCCACAGACACTGTATGCAAAAGCCATAAACAAAAGCCCAAGACACACACACACACACACACACACACACACACACATACTACACCACAGAACTTACACCCTAACCCTACAGCAGACGACGGAAAGAAAGCAGAACCCCACTTCTGGAACTAGCACTCACACCCTACTCAAAGGCACTCCACTGACTGCAGCATGATACGCAACACAAAAGCCATAAAACAGATCCCAGAGACTCACGGAGAGCAGATTCTTCACAGCACACAACACACACCAGAATCTTAAACTACAACCAGAGCCAAACAGAACCCAAGGCACATGAGCAAACCTAAACAATAGCCTAACCGAAGATAGTCATGGAAATACATGTTATGCTGGAAATACATGTTATGCACAAATCCACCCAACCATAAAAAAGAGCAAAATTCAAAGCAACCATCAGTAAGCCAAAGTCACGCCCACCACCAGCCATACCCACCGAACATGCCCACCAGCCATAACAAACAGCCAGGCTCAGCAGCCGCACAGATCACCCACAAAAAGCTGCAACACAAAACAGCCATGCCTACCAGTCTCAAAAACCAGCCAGCCATACCAACCAGCCAATCACAGAGGAAGCAAATGAACTACAACCAACCACAATGGCAGCAGCCACAGACACCCATAGAGACACCAGGGTTTCAATAGAGGAAGCCAAGGTTCACCCAAATCAAAGCCAACCTAGGCAGGCCTCCTCAAATCAAGGATGCAGAATTCCAATCATACGAAATGCATACAACGGAAAAAAAATTGCAGCACCCAGGAATGAAGCCTAAAGCTTGCCTGCACTGCAGACTGCAACGCTTCAAACACGAAAAATGCATCAATCCCAGATACCATGGCCTCCACCTGGGTCACCAGCAGGCATGGCTGTGGCTGCCTGGCAAACCACCACAGAAGCCCAACCTCCAAGGGAAACCCCACCCTGATCAGTGACACCCTTCAGGACAAACCATCCAGCCACCACCTGTGCACCACGCCTGTATCCTGTGTAATTAAGGAGTGACATGTGCATTGACCATCACTCCAACACACAAAAATATGACTGGCGGCATGTGGGCAAGGACCCTGTACTTATGTGGACAAAAGGCAGCCACAAACCCAGCACAAGCTGGCTGACAGGGACTGGAGGTTGGGAAGGCACCAGGCCTGCAAATAAGGGCAGTGGGAGACAATGAGCCATGTAGGTAAGGACACTTAGGGGTTGCCAGGCCAGCCAAAGATATGAATTGAGGCCAAAGACCTTGGCAGGGGAACAGGTGCACATTAATCAGACTAGAATGGGAAAAGCTAGGTGGGAGGTGATCAGCCATGCATTCAAAGGTGGTCAGGGACAATGAGGAAGGCAGGCAAGCAGTTGGGGGCCAGCAGTCAGTCCTGAATTACGACAGGAATGTCCAAATGTCCGCTTGACACAATCACGGCGACATTGTGCCTGAGCAGACACTTCAACATTCCTGAAAGGGTACCAGATTGCAAAGGGTACAGGCCTGTAGTGTGACTTTAAGTTCCAGACAGGCAATTTAAAAATTACTGGTTTCTCATGCCATGCCACTGTCAATCTTGAAGATAAAAAGAAGTGCCAAATAGAACCATCCTACTAACCCTGCACTGAACCCCAAACACATGAGGCTAATAGAAGGAAACATAAATCAGGATGCCTACCTTTGCTGACAGGTGTCGAACATGCCCCAACTGCAACAACGTGAGAAGATAGCCGTCCCCAAGATGATCGTGTCTCAAGGCCACACCCTCCTCTTCCAAACTGTGGAAAAGAGAAAAAGCATTCATTGACCTCAAACACACCTCATGCATTTTAATATCTAGGATAATGAACAAATGAACATGACGAAAATAGCAGGAGAATCACTATGTTTAACAGATGAACAAAGAAAAGCGAGATGCAATTGAACACCAATGCTAGCAAGAGCAACTTTTTGTAAATGTGGAAGCAAGGCCTTAGATGAAGGTTCTGAAAGGGGTGGTATTTGGAAAATAATTACCATATTTGCCGGCGTATAAGACGATTTTTTGGCCCTGAAAAATACCTATTTGCCGACGTATAAGACAACTGGGCGTATAAGAAGACCCCCTAACATTTCCACTCAAAATACAGAGTTTGTTATATACTTGCCGTATAAGACTACCCCCCACTTGGAGGCATATTTTTCAGGGCCAAAAAATCGTCTTATACACCGGCAAATACGGTACAGAGAATAAGCGACATGTAGATTCTTGTTAGGCAATGTCAGAAGTACAGATGCACAAACTCCTGTCAACCTAGCTAGTATGGCTGTACTTTGCCAAAGAGGACACTTCACACGCTGCACCCTCAATCCCTGGTGGAAGGTGTGCAGAAGGTAGGTGACCAACAACTCACTGTGATCATCAACATTTGCACCTATGGCCTTCTCCTTTCCTCTCAGAATCCAATACAAAGGTCATTTCAAAATAAAAACGAAAGTCATGAAGGAAAAGAACAGATAAAAACGACCCTTATCAGGAAAAGCAATGCATCGCTGCTATAACACTACATTAATTTAAAAAATTGACCAAGCCGAAACCGGTTTGGCTCAGTGGTAGAGCGTCGGTCTGCAGACTGAAAGGTCCCGGGCTTGATTCCGGTCAAGGGCATGTACAGTAGTTGCAGGCACATCCCCAGTGGGGGGGGTGCAAGAGGCAGCTGCTCAATGGTTCTCTCTCATTGACGTTTCTAGCTCTCTATCCCTCTCCCTTCCTCTCTGTAAAATATGAATAAAATATATTTTTTTAAATAAAAAATAGCCGAGACCGGTTTGGCTCAGTAGATAGAGCGTTGGTCTTCGGACTGAGGGGTCCCGGGTTCGATTCTGGTCAAGGGCATATACATTGGTTGTGGGCACATCCCCGGTGGGGGGTGTGCAGGAGGCAGCTGGTCGATGTTTCTCTCTCATCAACATTTCTAGCTCTCTATCTCTCTCCCTTCCTCTCTGTAAAATATCAATAAAAAATATTTTACATTAAAAAAAATTAAAAATTGACCAATACCCTCACTCAGTGGCTGGCAAACCGCACCCAGCAACCCACATGTGACTCTTTCATACCAAGTGTGGACCCTACACAGAATCCTACAGCCTGGGCAAGCCAGTACATTCCACACAAGCTACAGTGAAAAAACTGTACCCTTAAAAAACTTTACACCTGAAAAGAAACTTCAATTGCTCTACTATGCACGACCCCCCCTTTTTGAGGATCACAGAGCTGAGAGGATACAGAGGACACATGAAACGCAGACATAACCAAGACACTAAACAACATGAACTCAAAGCCACAACCTTGTCAGCCGCAGCTCCAAACAAATCACGGGGCCGGCCATGCCGCTGCACCAGAAGCCTCTGCGTTCCACAGAGAATACGCATGGCAGCCTCGAACAGCAACACAGACAGCTGGCCAGCACAGCACAAGGCACCGGAGAGGCTGGGCGAGTGCCTATGGCTGCTGAGAAATAACTACCAGCGACCACAGGGAGCAGAACCTGAGAAGCCTCATCTGGAGCCCACACTGCCACGCTGCTTCACGCCCCACATCTCACGCCTCACGCCTCACGCTCAGCACACGACGAACACCTCACACTCAGCGCACGCCTCAGACCTCACGCCTCATGCCTCACGTCTCACGCCTCACACCAGCTCACGCCTCAGCGCACAACGAACACCTCTCGCTCAGCGCATGCCACATGATAGACGTCTCACGTCTCGCGCCTCGCGCCTCACACCTCACGCATCATGTCTCACACCTCACACTCAGCGCACAACAAACACCTCACGCTCAGAGCACGCCACTTGATGCACGCCTCACGCCTCGCGCCTCGCCTCAAGCCTCACGTCACACGTCTCACATCTCACGCCTCACACCGCACACTCGGCACACAGCAAACACCTCACGCTCAGCACACGCCACAAGACGCACAAATCACACAGTGGCCTCTCCTCACATCCCACTGCCTATGGCCTAGGCACTCTCCTCACACCTCAAAGGCCAGGGAGACCACTCCCAAGGGACCATCGCCTCAGACCTGCTGGTGCCTGCTTAATCCCTGAACCCACCCTGTGAGGCTCCAGTGAAGACACCTCCATCAATCAGGCCAAAACCTTCAGTGCCTAAAGCTCAGTTCCCGCCTCTCTCCTGAGCTGGCGCCTCTCTCCTGAGCTGCCACTTGTCTGCACAGCTCCTGCCTCTATCATCACCTGCAGCCTATGTCACCAGCCCACCGCCTCTGCGCACACTATGCAAATCTTTGCCTGAGGGTGCACAGCGAGGCCACGCCCCAAAATCCAAGTGTGGCCACAGTATCAATCCAGCCTCACCCCTCATTCCCACCTGACCGCACCTAGCTCAGGAAAAAGCTTTACAGCTTGGCCTTTGTCTCAGATGTCTCAGATGTTAATCCTCATGTGGGGGGGGGGGCACTTACACTGAGTTTTAAGAGCTAGTGTGATGGAGACCCACATGACGGGAATAGGCAGTTAAGTGGCAGCCTGTGGACTAAGGGATCCTGGGATCGATAAATAATCAGGACACACATTTCTGACTGATACCAAGTAGGGAAAGAGCAGGAGACCTCCAATGGCCCCCTCTCACCATGGATAGTCCCATCTATCCAACAATCTTCCTCTTGATTCCTCTGGCAAAAAGAAATTTTGCCGGAAAAGATGAAGATGAAGTATGAAACACAGAGAAAGGGACAAACACAAACGCATCAATCATCAGACTCCCAAAATGCAGCCCCTTGACCTGACCGGGAAGGGAGCAGGGATAGGAAATTGTACTTCAGACATTGATCCCTTTGCCAGACAACTGCTGTAACCACACAGGCTGTCCAGAAGACTGACACTAAAGTGTACTGAAGGCCTTTGCCAAACACATACACAAAAATCCCTATACCGTCTCCCAGCATATAAAGAAGGGATGGAGAATGTGGCTGCAGGCATTTCCTTCACCCCCGACCCATGACCACCTAGAATGTGTGTGCAACTCTGATGAGTCACTTGTACCCTGCTCTGGCCTCACCCCTTCAACAAAGGCACGCTGTGCTCTTCCCCAGACCACTCACGCACTTCTTAATTTTTTCAAAACAGGACAACAAATACACCTTCAGCTCTCTCCTCTTCCCTTGCCTACAGCAAAACTCCCAGTGCAAGGCAAAAACCATAGGACAGATACAGAGACCAAGCATACAGATCCCCACCATAAAACAAAACTGACACATGACTGATACCATGACCGAGACACAGGATCAAGTTCCCAAGCCTACAATCAGATGCCTCCATTCTCAGATCATCTGTAAATGTCATGGCACATAACACACACTGGTAAATGGTATGCCCTGAGACAAAAGAACACAGCTTCGCTTAGAATTCGAATTCATTTTCTCTAAGCCCATCATGCGATGAATAAAGTGGGCCTCTCCAACTCTCCTCCTGCAGTATTTGATGGTGCAGCACATCTGCAACACATGAACCATGAGTGCCAAGCAGCACATGAGAAGAAATCCTTTCCCTAACGACCTGGTGGCAGAGCTGCACAGAGAGCCCACACAGGAACAAAGGAAACCAAAAGCAACCAAATAAACTAAAATGCACCTAAATACAATTCCCGCAAGGAACACAGACAATGCAAGAGCAACTCAGATCTACATCTGGAAACTGAGATACACAACCAAGCACTGGACACCGGACGCCAGTCACCACATGGCAGACACAGGAGTGGAAACACAGACCCTCACTTTGAGAACCACGCAAGATATCAGCCCCACCCCTCATAGAATCCCTTGCAAATTACAGGGAAACAACACACAGAAAGATGGTGCAGCATAAAACAATAGACAGAAATGTAACAAGGGCAATATCCCTGGAGCCAAGAAGACAACTGCACCAAAAGTCTTCACTAACTTGAAAGAGTGCATATGAGATGCTAACAATACTTACTTCAAGCAACCACAATAGGCAGAACAAAAACAGCTCCCACCTCCGAATTGTAGAACTTGGCCTTTATGCCTCAAAGAATAACCCTCCAATGAGCACATCGAAAATAGGAAAACTGCACCTTAAGATGAAAGGGCATGTAACCCAGGCAACCTCCAGACTTTCCTGAAATGGCGTGCAATTCAAGAAATGTGCACACGACGGCAGCACAAAAGCAAGGATTACACGCACAAAATGGACTGTAGAAAACACAAAGGCAACAATTCTAACATTGGCCATAAGATGGCAGCAGAGGATCACAGATCACATGCACTCAATGAAAAAAAACGATAAAATACAAAAGCATGGATCCCAACATAGGCCACAACATGACAGCAGAAGATCACACTGCAAACGCAACAGAGAGCCAGTCAAGAGAAGGCAAACGATTGTGTAACGAATGGTGCCTACAAAAGAAAACCAAAGGCGAGAAACCGACAGGACTCAGCCTGAACATAAGACATAGGACACCCACCCCAACATGGTGCCCACAGGACCTTGAAGTCAGACATTAAGAACATACATCTCAAGTAAAAACTGCTGTTGAATATTAACCCTGCTAAGTCTGTCTCTTGCACCTAATTAAACAAGGAATATTCACTTTAGCCTCCAGGTTGAAACCATGCCTGAGACCAGGAGCACGGGAGGTTGACTCCCACTGACTCGGTGGCTTCGGGGATGGAGACTATGAATAAGCATTGGAGATAACCTTTGAAAATTAACTACTAAGTTCTGGTCCACAAGATAGGGACACACTCCAATGTCCAGCAAAATGTAACTGGGAATGACCCTGCGGCTGACCCCAGTCTTTAAAATGTAATCTTTAGCCTTTAAATTAAAACAAAGGAAAATTCCTGCAGTTTGAGCCTTTCAAAAGGCTACCAACATCTATAGCAGTAGCAGTCATATGGAGCCACCTGCGTGTGGGCTCTTGCAGCTGCCCTGGCCAGATATTTCAATACTTCTTTGTCTGCTTTCTTTAATTAACCATCAGCCTCCGGTGGTCTTATTTTGAACCAAGGACTCTACCCCACAACAGACCTTACTGAGCGACAGCCCCAGCGCACACACCTGGCAAACACAAAACGAAGGACAGCAGGGAAAACAGAAGAATACTTCAGCCAAGAGACTGAACATGGGACACCCACTGCAAATGACAGCCCACAGCAGAGCACCCTCCCTGCCCAGGCTCCTTGCACCACTCACCTCAGAAGCCAAGAATGCAGGCACGACGCTCACAGGCTGAGTGGGCTTGCGGGCGGGAAAGCAGCAACCCCATCTCTCAAGGCGCTGAACCAATAAACCATGGCAGAGAGAGGCAAAGTACAACTCATTGCTGCCCGTAAACACGGAACAAGAGATGTAATCGTAGAGATCGCAGGCCTAACATCGCTCTGCCTTAAAACTTTCAACCACAAAAGTCAGGGAGGGCTGAAATGAGCAATTCCCTCTGCCAACACAGCTCATTCCTTCAAAACACCTACAGCAAGTGGTGACTTCCCTGTCTGAGCAACCTTCATTGAATTCAGAGGCTCCAGGCAAGTGGTGACTTCCCTCTTTCAGGAGCCCTGAGGAAATAGCTCAGTATGAAACAAAAGACGCAGAGGACTCACCCTTTGTGATTGCTATCAAGTCAATCTCCCGCCATCAGGTAGGCCAAGCTCAGAAGCACCCCTCCCTGTGAGAGAAAAGAATGTCCATCAATCACCTTGCTCATCACCCAATGGTTGCCCTTCCCTACCTTGCACAACCCTGCGAATGTGGCATCCAATGAACAGCATGGGAGCCAGTGATGCCATTGCCCTTTGAAGAGGAGCTATAACAGAGGGGCGTGAAATCTCCATCCTCTCTCCGCCTTCTGTGCTACTCCTCAATGGGAGTACCCGCTGATGTGGAAACACCGTCTTGGAGAAATTCAGGAAAGTGTACAAGGACCATAAAGCAAGTCACGCTCACCTCCCTGCAGCAGTTGAGGGAAGACTCCGAAGCAGCTCACCCGGGAGCACCATGCGGACTGTGACTCATTGCCAGGATCCAGCAAGGGGCCCATTGTGCCCCGCCAATTGTCCACTGCACCTTGCGGTGAACCTGAGTGAGTTGCCTATTGGAGACATGGCATTCCTTTTTTCTGTGGAATGCCAGTCATTAAATGTAGCTAGCTTCAAAATTAGATAATCGGGTGGGAAGCAAATAACATAAAGAAGTGTTAACGGAAAGGAAAAAAAACATTGAAACCTGTAAAGAATTTTTGTGAGTTTATTTGAGCCAAACTGTCGACAATTGCCGGGAAGCAGAACCTCAACGGATTGAGATAATGCTCCGGAGAATGGCTGGTTACACTTCTGTATTTGTACATTGCCATCAAAGGAGGGACATAGGTGGGTTACATGAAATTCATTGGTGATGGAGTAAGGAGGTGGAAGAAAGCCAGCCTGTGGGAAATCCCTGGGCTTGGATAAAAAGTAAAATGATGGATGCTTACTTAGGTGAGTGCAGGAAGAATTAATATGATAACGAAGGAATCTGAGGCATCTGTCCTGGTGCCCACCTCATTTGGTTGTACCCCAGGGGCTCCAGAAAAAAGGGAAGTTACAAGTTACTCAGACATCTCACAGATAGGTTATCTTAGAGGCAGGAAGGCAGATGGGCTCAGGAAAGATCAAAGTTGATCTTTGTCTGGGAAAATATTGGCCTAGAAAATGACTGCCCATTATAACCTGTTGGTAGTAAGATATTTGATTTTTAAACCATCTTTTTGTGGTTACTTTAGGTCTCTGAGTTTGCAAGACTGCCTCACAGGCCTTCCCTGACCTTATCAGGTCAGCATGTGGCTCTTTTCGTTCACAGTGGGTTGCTGGGTGACTGGCTAGGTGGGGGCAGACATACAATGAGCTGGCAAAAATGCCAGGCAAAAGCAATACCTCGGGCAACTCTCAGCACAATAGTATGGGTGTCCTCACAAAAATAGATGAGGATGTGTGTCTGCTGGCCTCAGGGAACACATGAAAACCTACAAAGCAAGAGGCACCACCCTAGGGGGAGGGAGCACAAACACTTATACCACTGATATGTGCCTGGTTCCATCCATGGGGTGGGAAGAATAATGCTTGGGTGGGATTTTGGACTTGGAATGACCATGATTGTGCACAAAGGGAACCATGAAAAGTTGGGGGTACACAAATGGTGGCAATAACAGCAAAGATACTAGTGGGGAGTGCACCCTGGCAGACAAACCAGGAAGACTGAAAAGGGTACCTCTTAGCCACCCAAAGCTTCCAGGCAACTGTGGGATAACAATGAAGGCACACAGAACTTGACTCAATCAAAATATACACACTTGTCCAACATTTATTCCAGGGAAGGGTTCTGTGACAAGGGGAAAACAGGCAGACACACACCTGGACATGACCTAAAAGTCCATAGGGTGGGTGGAGGGAGCAAGTGTGCTACGGGGACAAATTATGGCATGAAGCTGGTGGGGAAACATTCTACCAGGGATGGTGGGTACAATAAACTAAGGTGGGCACCCTCTGTTCAACAACTGGGGAAGACTTAGACACCCTGAACACTGGAAGTCAAAGTCATGGCTTCAAATGCCAGGAGTGCATGTTAGAAATGGTCTCAAGGGGCACACACTTTGATAGGAAAATTATAGCACAAGAAGGAATGTCCAGCAGCTGGGGAGGGTGGGGGTGATGTGGGAAACCATGTAATGGATTGCCCAAACGGCAGTGTGCTAGACATGCATGAGCAAGCATGCATTCTGGGACAGGTTTGACATGTGCACCTTTGTATGAGGGCAGGGCCCCAAGGGGGGAAAGGGGGTAGTACTTTTGGAGAAATAGACTCTAGGAGGTCAGGACATAGAAAACATGCATTGGTGGGCAAAGTACACATAACCCTGCTTACCACACGCTGATAGGCTGGAGTGAACACGGGAAAAGTCCTGACAAAATTCAGCTGCTGGATAGCGACAGCAGCTATCAGTGCTGGGGAGGCAGAGGAATTTTGTTCCCACACTAGGCGGCACAACCAAACAACCAAATATACTTTTCCCAGGGCCTTGCTATAGATTCGCAGCTTTGTGCGCCTCCCCCCATGAGGATACAGGTCAGCCACAAGCAAGGGGGGGGGGGTGGCTACTAAGCGCGTGTAGCTGTGCATGGTGTGGGAGGCAGGTGACGAAAGTAACCATGGAATAAACGGATAAGACAGGGGCTCCTTGGGTTGCTGCTGCCACACGACCATGAGGTGGCCATGCAAAAAACAATGGACATCCACGGAATGGGAATATAAAACTAGGAAATGCCACTATGCAAGGTTGCACACCACCTTTGAGATGGTGATAATTACTACTCCATAGCAACAACCAAATTAGGGAAAGGGTCAGTAGAAATGGAGGAGCAGGGGCTAGCAGGACATCTACAGCATCGAGTGAGGTGTTTCAGTTATCCCTCATTCTAGCACTCCATAGCAGAGACTCCAAATAAAATACCATACACTTAGCTGCACTGCCCCAAGAGCTCAAAGCTGCATGACCATGGAACAGGGAGGGATATGGGCATGCATGGCACAGGGATTCCCAGGGCCAATGAAGGTTACTCAGAACATGCACACGTAGCAAAAGCAATTCACAAGTTTTACATGCGAAGCAACAACCCTTTAGTGACCACTCTGAGGCCAACAGTTGCTGCTAGCAGCCAACTCACAGGGTGGGAAGGCTATTGCCAGCCAAAGTGCTGCCACAATCTGGAAGTGCACATCTAAGTCCAACTTGTGGAATCAATGGGCTATACATAGTGCATTTCCAGAAGTTCCCCCATGAGAAAGTGTAGGCCATGGTGAGATACCTTGGGATTCCAACATTCAGCTGCATAGACTGCCAAGAGTAAGGTGCACACTTGACTGCAACAACCCAAAGACTCCCAATACCCTCACAGCTGTATGGCTTGAAATGCAGACATAGCAGGTGCAACCATCCATGAATGCTTCATCATATTCATCAAATCATGGGGGAGGGGGAGGGGATAATGACAGGAATGGGCACAATAAACCAATCACGGTAGCCTTGGTGTTCAACAGGGGAAGATTTAGACACCCTGGGCAGTGGATGTCAAACCCATGTCTTCAAATGCCAAGAGTGCATTATTATTATTCCTTTAGCGGTCTTACAAGGGGTCCTCACTTTGACAGGCACAGTGAGGACTGTCTAGCAGGAAGGGGGGTGCAGGACACCATATAATGGATTGCCCAAACACCAGTGCTGGACATGCATGAGCCACCACACAACAAACATTCCAGGAAAGGCCAAATGTGAGCATGTGTCTGAGGACAGCGCCCCAAGGGGGGAGGGCACTACTTAAATATATATATATATATATATATATATATATATATATATATGAGTTTTTATTGAGTTCTTCATAGTAGCAATGTCATTTTTCATTTCTTCTTGGGTCACCTTCATTTCCTCTTGCTTCTTCTTCAGATCCTCTTGGTTCTTCATTTCCTCTTGGGTCTTACTCATATTGTCAAATTTGTCTTCCATTCTTTTTAGCCAACTTAAGAACATTACTTTGAATTCTTGCTCTGGTAGGTTGCTTGCCTCTAACTCATTTACTTCCTTTTCTGGTGATGCTTAATTTTCTTTCATAGGCGGGTTGTTTCTTTGCCTCCCCATGATCTCTCTTTTTAGGATGTCTGGTTGTGTAGTTCTCTCTCTCCTGCTTTGATTTAAAGGCACAAAATACAACACAACCAGGTACAAAACACAAGGCACTGAACAGAAATGTGTTTGCAATATTAATATCCTCCAGTAAAGGTGACTAGAACCCAGCTAACAGAAACATACAATCCATTAAAAAGAATAAGCAAACCAATCTTACAAAAAAGCATAAAACTTCGATATAGTTAGCATTCAACATACAACAACAAATGGGTAGAGAGAAGGATTGTTGTTGTTGTTGTTTTTTTAAGACAGCGACAAGGTAGGTATGAATGGGCTTGGAGCAGGGGGTTGGGAATTAGATATACACAGGTCAGGTGAAATTTTTGGAGGGGGTAAACAGAAAGAGTAAGGGAAATCTAGAGCAGTAAAGGGTTAAGATAAGCAGGACACCAAAGGGAAAGGGTTAGGAAAAGAGAGATGGCATAAAGGTAGGTTTGAGATAGAATAGAGCGTTGGAGAAGGAAAGGTACAAATAGTCTTTAGAATAGTAATCCCGAAGGGGGGAAAAAGAAAAAAAAAGAAAGAAAGGGAAAAAAAGGAATATAATAAGACACTTAAAAATAATAATAAAAATAAACAAAAGAAAATAAGATAAAAAAGGTAAAATAGTAGTAGTAGTAATAATGATGATTACATCTAAAAATGAATTAATTAAAAAGGTAAAATCAAGTGAAGGAAGACAAAAAAATAATTGAGTAAATGTTGCAATTAATGTAAATAAAAAACAAAAATTAAACAATTAAAAAATAAAAGTTAAAAATTAAACAAAATTTGCAGTAATGAAGGTCATTCACTTCCTGTGTTGTTCTGTCTGGCATGCCTGTTCCCCGTCTGAGGGGTAATTGCAGTTCCCTGTGTTTCACTGTTCCTCCGTGTTGTAATCAAGTCCTGATTTTTTAGCAGTTCTAGAGACCATATGTGCTTTAGCCTCTGGGTGGCAGTGTTTCTGGGTTGACTTCCAGGTCTCTGAAGCCTTTCTATCTTTTCCCCCCTCTCTGTCTCTGGTCTATGGAGGGCTGGGGGTGGGGGGTAGGCCCGAGCCGACTGCACTCCCCTGTAACTCTCCAGATATGTCTTGGGTTCAGATCCAAACGTGCTGCTCCTTAGATATCCCCTCACTTAGGAGCCCTGTCCACAGTCAGGGGCGCCACTGGCCCAGAACCCCGGGCTTTATTGTAAACCCCGCCCCGTACTTCAGCCTCCGTGCGCCTGGCGTGCGCGGGTTACTGCGCCTCGGGAGACTCACCGGATCTCTGCGAAATCTGACCTTTTCACCTTGGGGTGGAGCGCTCCTTTGAGTCCAAGTGATCGCACTGACTATGATCAGTGTTCTGGGGCTCACAGCTGCTTGGTGGTTGTTGCGGCTGTGGATATTCAGGCCTCTGACACAAACCTCTTCCCGTCAAGATGGCGAGATTTCCCCGTCCGCGCTGGTAAGTAGTTCTGGGAAGGGACCCAGCTATGGGTGCTTAACTGTCAGGGGCACCCTGATCAGTCGATCCCAAGTTTCCTCTGGTGTTTGCCAGTCTCCTGGTTTGTTGACCAGCACTCCCAGTGTGATCCTCAGCTGCTCTCTCTCTCTTCCTTGGGACAAGACTCAGAACCTGCCTACCTGTTCTTCCACCATTTTTCCTCTCCTTTAGTGAGTTTTTACAGAGAGGAAGAAAGAGGGATAGAGAGTTAGAAACATCGATGAGAATCATCAATCAGCCGCCTCTTGCACTCCCTCCACCGGGGATGTGCCCACAACCAAGGTACATGCCCCTGACCGGAATCGAACCCGGGACCCCTCAGTCTGCAGACTGATGCTCTACCACTGAGCCAAACCGGTTTCGGCTAGTGGGGGGGGGGGGGCACTACTTTTGAAGAAATGGGCTCTAGGCCAGTACATACAAAGATGACATGCATTGGTGTACAAACTACACAGATGGACACTGCTGACCACAAAGACAAGCTAGCTAGGGTAAAGACAATGGGAAAGGTAATACCATAATTCAATTGCTGGATAGCGGCAGCAGCTGTCACTCAGTCCTGGGAGGTGGAGAGCCTTTTGCTCTCATGCTAAGTAGCACAGCAACAGGACCAAATACTTTCTCTAGACACTTGTTAGAAGCTGCCCAGCTTTGAGGACCCCATGAGGATACAGTAGGTCAGGCACAAGCAGGCTGTGCTACCCAAAATGATGCAGCAAGGAGGGAAGCTACTAGTTCTCATGTAAGGGCTGATGGCAGAGGAGAGAACAGGAGGTACAGGAGCAAAATGAACAGGGAATAAAGTCAAATACACTGTATGGGGATCATGGGGTGGGTGCTGCTCCCAAAAACACAATGGGCAACCATGTAGCAAACATAACTAGGTAGGAAATGCCAACATCTGCAAAGGTACACACCACCCTGAGATGGTTATCAGTACTTACTAATCCCCAGCAGCAAACAAAAAGCAATCTTATGGAACAGCACAAGTGTCTTACATTGCACTGGATGTCAAACCCAATGTTCAGCTATGGGTGCTTTTTGCTTCAAGCATATATGCTCATCAGATCATTATGGGAGGAGGGTGGGAAATGAGATGACAGGTGAGGGAATGTCAGAGACTCAATGTGCACAGGTAGCACACTCTTGGGAGAAAGTGACTGATGCCAGTGCAAGCACTGTTATGATTTGGCATTACACATGTAACTCCAGATTCTAAGCTGAATCTGCTCTGGGCATCAGTGTTAGTTCAGGACTGGGAAAAGCAAAGCCAATAGGGGGGAGTGCTTGGCTACATACCTATGAAGAGGAAATGATGCACAAGCTTTCCATGCAGCTGCACAGCAGCAGTCAGCTCATGAAGATGAGGCATCTGTGAGTGCTAGGACAACAGATAGAAGACACCATACTTGAATGGGGCAAAAAGGTTGGGGCAGAAAGCCTTGACAGACCAACTTCACCAAGCACCTGCTAACTCCTACGGCCATACAACAATTTACTGAATTGTTGCCACACCATGACCAACTGATATAAAGGAAGCACTAAAGACAGTAGTGATGGGAGAGCAGAAACACAACATAACCTAAGGAAACCCTAAAGAGAACATACTAATTGAGGACTCAAATAGGACATTGCTTAGCAACATAAGAATGTTTTGTAGCATGGGAAAGGGAGATGTACAGGTTTTAAGATCACACACTGGATGAAGAATTATGGTGCAAGTGTCCAATGCAACTGGAATGATGAGGGCTTGCTTTTACAGTGTTCCCATCCTATCAACGAATCATAGCAACTGGGCAAGCTAGGGCCACTGGTAGTAGAGACACATGGACATAATCAGAGGTCAGTCCATGAATAAAGAACTACAGCGTTCTTAAAACCAAAATAGATCACCTGCTGCAGGTGTTCTACACCCACATTGAGAGGACAGATCAGCTGTATAAGAGAATCTATAGCTGCAGGCAAGCTGCACATTTACTTGGCTGCAACACAACAAGAGATTAAAAGATTGACACCAGTATAGCTTAAATTCTCACAGACATTGCAAATGCAACAATTACATTAGAGCTTCAAAACATGGATTCTCCAAATTCTGGGGAGGGAGACAATGGGAACATGACAGGGATTTGACAACAGGTCAGGGATGCTCAGCGTGCACATATTTCCAAAGCACACACATGGGAGTATTAAATGTTCTGCAACAGCCTTTTATGGGCTTGAGCTTCCCCATACTGACAGGAATGCAGGTGCAGATGACACCACATACTGCTGATAGCCAACTCTTTAGGCTGGAAGAAGAAACTGCTGCCATTAGCAGCACAGTTATGAAGTTGCACTGCACATCGAACTATAGATTCTGGGCTAATTCTGCTCTGCATAGTCCAATATCAGCAGTACCCACATCACAGTGCAGACTGTACAGGTGCATATATACCTCAAGGATGAAAAGCAATCTAAGAACAGGCCTCCATGAATCACAACATGGACAGCAATGACAGCTGATGACTAGGGGAAGGCGGGGTAGGCCGTCTTTCTTCCAGCTATGAAGAGGACCAACTACAACAAGCTAAAATTCGTAGTACCACAAGACTTTTTATGCAGAAAGCGGATGGAGATGCAGCCCCTGTGGATGCTGGGCCAGGAGCCAGGAACACTAGCCACTCATTTCAGCTGCAGGAAAAAAGAGGGGGGTCAGGGAGGGAAGGTTAGCATAGTACGCTGACAAGCCTATGATGGCACAAAGCATCTGCACTAACTATATACTAACACTTGGGAATGCACAACAACTTGCTGCCACAATCCATCTTCCATACTATGCTCAATTAAGGTAAACATTAAGCCACAAGTAAAGGGAGAACAGGAACACACCACAACAGAAAAAAGTACTAAAGGGGACATACTGAGAACTTAGATGTAAGGGATTTATCTGAACAACAGCATGGTTGCAGCATGGGAAAGGAAGATTATGTACAGGGTTTAGGATTTCACACTGGATGAAGAATAATGCTGCAAGTGTCCCTCACACTGGAATTATCAGTGCTTTCAGAATGATTTCGTCCTCTCACTGTATCATAGCAAGTAGACAATCTGAGGCTGCCAATAGTGGAGACACATGGACACAAGCAGAGGTCAGTCCACAGGTGAGGGACTGCAGGGCTCTTACAACAGGTATTTCACCTGCTGCACGTATCCCACACACACCCATGCTGCATGGACAAGAGCTTGGGCCACCAAGGATACTATATGTGCAGCCAAACCTACTACTCGGAGCAAACTCAAAGAGTGGACAATGAGGGAGGCACAGGGAAGGAGCTGCAACAAACCTAGTTGATGTTGTATGTCCTCCAGGTACCTAGGAGCTTGAAAACAAGCACAATGAAACACTTCCAAAACTGAGAACACAAACACAATGGTAATAGTAGAGATTGTACTGGTGCTAGAGACTGGGGAAACAGGAAAGGGTAGTATGCTTTTTGGCCATCCCATATGCCCCACACTTATTGAATCACACACTATGGCAGCTGCATGTTAACAGGCACCCAATGAGGATGAAGACCCTCAGATGAGGAGGGAAGCAGGAGCACTTGATCAATTGAGGCCCAAAAACAGAGGGGGTCACCATAGTCAAGAATTCTATTCAGCCGAAACCAGTTTGGCTCAGTGGGTAGAGCGTCAGCCTGCAGACTGAAGGGTCCCAGGTTCGATTCCGGTCAAGGGCATGTACCTTTGTTGCGGGCATATCCCAAGTAGGGGGGTGTGCAAGAGGCAGCTGATCGTGGACTCTCATCAATGTTTCTAACTCTCTATCTCTCTCCCTTCCTCTCTGTAAAAAAAAAAAATCAATAAAACATATATTTTTTAAAAAGAATTCTATTCAACAAATTCAGCTGGGAGAAAATGCTATAGTGGGAATGCAATTAAAACTTCACACAAAATCCTTCAAACCTAGCATATAAACTTAGGCCAATCAAAAAAACTTAACTAGGATTTTCTTATGTTTTCTTAAAATAAAGACAGGCAGGAGGAGAAGGAACAAAGACAGTACACGACACCACTGGAAAATGGAAAAACATCCCCATCTTTGACTTTGTATTCACTCTTTTCTGCATACTTTAACAAAAAAAATAGGTGGCACACAAACTACTGCTCTAATGGCAAACATGATCTAAAGGAGACGGGGTGGGGGCTTGACTGCAGTGATGTGGACAAAGGATGATATGGCAGGAGTCAAGTGAGATATTTTGACCAAAAAGTGTACTACCTAGTCAATGCAATAATTACAGGAACTCAGAATAAAGCCCAATAAACTTCACTGAAAGAAAACAGTTTTCATGTCCTCTTGGGTATACCTGCTTTTTAATTAACACCCAACAAATGGTCATCTGTCTGCTTCACTAACAGCTGTGATCACACTGGAAACATGAAGATATACACCCAACTTCCCACAAGTTACTTCTCACAGGCATCATTGGGGGGCAGGAATGAGAGGGGCGAAAACACAAGACTACAGCAACTAGGCAACAAAGACCTTACTATCTAAGACATCAGCCAACGCTGACAGTCAATAGCAGACAGCAGAATTAATGCTGCACATTGGACACGGGATAGAATATATGGGGGGGGGGCACATTGCTTGAATTTTAAGCAGACCCAAACAGACTGTAAACTGCTGGCAGGACAAAAGGCAATCCCTGTACAGACCCAAAAAAACATTTACTCAACTTATGCCACCAGGGGATAATACCTACATTATTTCATTGCCATCGATCTATTGGAAACCGGGTATAAGCTCACAGGTTCCTTGTACTCAAAGGAAGGGGCTAGAAAGGCTGCCCCCCTACCCACAGTTTTCCCAGACTTGTTTGGATTGCAACTGTCAGTAGAATGAGAGCAACCTTTCCTGGCTTGCCAAGAAGTCTATTTACTGAAATTGCCTATACTGACAATTTGTCCTTCTGCTCTGTCTCTCCCTTAGAGATCAAGACAAACAAAGAACACATTCCTCTTCACAGACCTCCTATTCAGTGTTTTGTGTATACAAGACATTATGCAGTTAAAAAAAAAAAACTTGCTACTGTCAGTCAATGGATGCCGAAGTCCTCCCAAACTCACTTTCCTGTCTTTCTTTTCTCAATCCCCCACCTCCCTACCTCAAACCCAGTTCAAACTGTAAGACTGGCCCTGGCATTGGTCTATCTACATTTGGTGGGTGGAGTGGGACTAAAAAATAAATTACAAGGTGTCAACACAAGGAACATTACCTAGCTTAACACTTAACACTATGATCACTCTTGTCTAGTTCATGAATCATAGTGAAGAACACATAAACACCCTACTTCAACAGAGAACCAACAGAAACCAAGGTAGGTAAGCAAAAGTACAATCAATGTGAGATGACATAAGATGAATGATGATTGAGAAACAGCTGATTGATAGCAGGGATACAATGGATCAGGGAACATTGGGTACACAGGAAAATCTACACATCACTTTTCAAGAATACAACCTTGCTTTATGAAAAGGCACCACTACACTTGGCCATCACACACACACACACACACACACACACACACACACACACACACCAGCTTCACATACTCTGTGAAACTTATATGGTATGAATATCCTCCATGGTGGTGTCACACCAATGAACCAACACAGACTGCAAATAGATTTCTTTATGACACAATACAATCAGATACCCAGCTGGATACTAACACAGGTATTTTAGTAAAATGTTACCTAACGGAGGGGAAATGGACAGGGGACAATCACAACTGGCAACCACAGAGGAATGTGTGTGTGTGGTGGAAGAACAATGGCCCTGGGAGGTGCAACACTATTATGGCAGCTGAAAACAGGGCTTATGTAAACACACAGGCTGGCAGGCATGCATGCATGACCATCCAATCTATTCCAGATTCTCAATGGAAACCACACAAAACAGAAACTAGCAATGTCACATTGACAGCTATAGCACATTCTGTGTCAGCTAACTATCTAAATTGATAATTTCCAAAAAATGCAATGACTGAGACATTTGGGGCAAATGGATGTGGAAAATGTGACATTTCCACACCATGGAGCTAAAAAATGAACACAGTACAAACAGGACAAGCACACAGGATACACACTGTACACAAAAAACAGACAGCAATATCTCATCCAAGTACAAAAAACATGAGGCTGACAGAGGAATACTGTCAGCACACAACTCAAGGGATCCAGGATGGCAGTCTCACACGATGTGTTTCTGTCTTCTCTTCTCCAAACGCACCGGCCACCATGTTGATGTACCAAAGAAAAGAGTGTAACATCATATAAACATTAATTGCATTTGAAAAGACACCATTCACTCAAAAAAAGGACTGACAATGCTCAGTGACTGAGGCAGTTGAAGCCCCCAACCGCACAGACACAATCACCGGGGCTCCGTGGAGATCAAGATGCTGATGCACACCTTCCACAAAGACAGCCTTTTCAAGGAAGCATCACCGTGACACGTGGCTGTGGCACAACACATGCATTCAATTAGTTCAATACTGGGAGGTCACTATGAAGAGAACACTGAAAAGGAACAGCTCTGTCCAGGCCAACGGCACCATCCATGGTGAGGACGTAGACACCGGAAACAGGAAACAGACATCTAAAAAGAAAACAAATGTGTCAGTGGCATCCATGACCAACAGAATAAAAGTACCAGACACACAACAAGACCATAAATGAGCCAGACACACACCAACCAAACCACACATCCATCCATTCATCCAACCACAAAACACATGGAGTTTAGGATGCTATAAAGACAAATAACTATTGTACAGAATGCTCAAGCCAACCCTATAACACTAAGAGAACATAAAATACACAAAACCTTACTTGGAAATCAACACCACTTAGGACTTTGGGATGCTTGGAGCTCTTAGAAAATAGGGTTATCCTTTTGGAAATAGCTAGGGCTACCAGGATTTCATTGCACACCTCACACCTATGTGCTGCCCTCCATACAATGACCTTAGCTTTCATCACCCACACAAGGACAGATGGGGCGAATCTAAGCTATGGATGGAACCAAGTACCCATGTAGACTTCTGATTAGAAACCTAAATAAGGAAGGACCGATGAAAAAAATCACATGGACTGCCTCCTCCACAGGCAGCACAATCCTTACCAGACAAAACATGCTCACAAGCTAACCCTAGGAACATGACAAACATGCCACTGGCACTTCTGACTGGAATTCTAAGGCACTATCTCTCTCACAATCACTCAAACAGCTACCTACAAAATTACTTTTCTGGATATAAGTGTGCTCTGTGCATTCCTAGACACACCAAACACATGTGCTTCTTCTATACCACGGGCTACAATAAAAAACAACTTAAACCAAAACCAGTTTGACTCGGTGAATAGAGCATCAGTCTGCAGACTAAAAGGTTCCGCATTCAATTCATATCAAGGGCATAGTTTTTTTATCCAATCATCTGCTGACGGGCACCTAGGCTGTTTCCAAATCCTAGCTATTGTAAATTGTGCGGCTATGAACATAGGGGTGCATATATCCTTTTTGATTGGTGTTTCTAAGGATATATTCCTAGGAGTGGGATTACTGGGTCACATGGGAGTTCCATTTTCAGTTTTTTTTAGGAAACTCCATACTGTTCTCCTCAGTGGTTTCACCAGTCTGCATTCCCACCAGCAGTGCACGAGGGTTCCTTTTTCTCTGCATCCTCACCAGCACTTGTCATTTGTTGATTTGTTGATGATAGCCATTCAGACAGGTGTGAGATGGTACCGCATTGTTGTTTCGATTTGCATCTCTCGGATAATTAGTGATTTTGAGCATGTTTTCATGTGCCTCTTGGCCTTCCTTCTGTATTCTTTTGAAAAGATTCTATTTAGGTCTATTGCTCATTTTTAAAAATATATATTTTATTGATATTTTACAGAGAGGAAGGGAGAGAGATAGAGATCTAGAAACATCAATGAGAGAGAAACATTGACCAGCTGCCTCCTGCATATCCCCCACCAGGGACGTGCCCGCAACCCATGTACATGCCCTTGGCCGGAATCGAACCCGGGACCCTTCAGTCCGCAGACTGACACTCTACCACTGAGCCAAACCAGTTACGGCTATTACTCATTTTTTAATTGGATCATTTATCTTCCTTTCATTAAGTTGTATGAGCTGTCTGTAGATGTTGGAGATTAAAACTTTATCAGTGGACAACAAGATGGCGGCAGAGGTAAAAGCCTAACTGCAGCCGCACTCAACAATTTCAAAAAATACAACTAAAATATAGAGTGGACACTATCCAGAACTACAGGAAAGTTGACTGACTGGGAATTCTACAACTAGAAGGAAAGAGAAAACCAGAAGGAAAACCAGAGGAGCTGTAAAAGCCTAAGGTACGGAGGCGCGGTGCGCGCGCGGGGAGAGGACGAAGCCGGAGAGGAGGGGCGGCTGAGTGCCTGGCTGGCGTTCCCCAGCGGGAAGGAGATACCTAAAAGCTCCGGACCATGCTGAACCCCAACTCCGACTGCACTGAACCCCAGTTCTGGGCGAGACCCTGGGCTCCCAGCCTCATACAGAGGGAAACTGGGCTGTAAGGCAGAAGCTCAGCGGAGCAGCAGTGAAAGGCAGAGCCCCGGAGTCGCGCACATTGCGCTCAGAGGACGGACAGTTCGCTGAGCTGCTGAATTGCCCCAGCGGGAAGGACTCAAAAGCTCAGGACTGTGCTGAGCCCGTTCTGACTGCACTGAACCCCAGTCCTGGGCAAGACCCTCGGGCTCCAGCCTCATACAGAGGGAATCTGGGCTGTAAGACAGAAGCTTAGGGGAACAGCAAAAAGCAGAGCCCCTGAGTCGCGCACATTGCGCGCACAGAGGACAGACTGTTGTTTGGGCCGCGAGATCGCCCTAGCAGGAAGGAGACATAAGCTCCGGACTGTTCTCAACCCCACTTCCAACTGCTCTGAACCCCAGTTGTGGGCTTGTTGGGGGAGAGACTACCCTGTCTGGTAGCGGGCAAAACTCTAGAGTGCCTTTCTCTCAGAGGTGCTTACAGCGAATACCAAAGGACACTGAGGAACACTGAGACTCAGGAACCTCCGAGGGCGGGGCTAACCTGAAGCCAAGGCTGTAGGCTCCACCCTGAAACTCCGCCCCATCCAAGCTGAACTCAGAGAGGCTTTTGCAGGTTTCCAAGTCTAGTGGAATAAGGTTGTCTCCTGGCATAGACACAGCTGATCCTCCCAACCTACCAACTCAGGGAAGCAGCGAAAATGCCAAAACGAGGAATCAGATCACAAACGAAAGAAATGGAGGACAAAAAGCAACTGGATATAGAGTTCAAAGCCACGCTTATAAGGTTGTTCAACAATCTCTTAGAAAAGGCCGATAAAATAAATGAGACCTATGAGGATATGATAAGGGATCAACAAGAAATAATGAAGGGTCAACTAGAAATAAAGAATACAATCTCTGAAATAAATAATATTATACAGAGTCCTAAAAACAGATTGGAAGATTGCAAGAATCAAGTCCAAGATTTGCAACACAAAGAGCCAGAGGACACTCCTCCACAGAAGCAAGAAGACAAGAGAATCCAGAAAGTTGAAGATAATGTAAGAAACCTCTGGGACAACTTCAAGCGAACCAACATCAGAATTATGGGCATCCCAGAAGATGACAAAGAGCAAGATACCGAAAACATATTGAAAGAAATAGTGACAGAAAACTTCCCCCACCTGGGGAAAGAAATAGACTTACACGTACAGGAAGCACACAGAACCCCAAACAAAAGGAATCCAAAAAGAACCACACCAAGACACATCATAATTAAAATTCCAAGAGCTAAAGACAAAGAGAGAATATTAAAAGCAGCAAGACAAAAGCAGGTAGTTACCTATAAAGGGGCACCCATACGACTGTCAGCTGATTTCTCAACAGAAACCATGCAGGCCAGACGGGAATGGCAAGAAATATTCAAGGTGATGAATAACAAGAACCTACAGCCAAAAATACTCTACCCAGCAAAGCTATCACTCAGAATCGAAGGCCAGATAAAGAGCTTCACAAATAAATTTAAGCTAAAGGAATTCATCACTGCCAAGCCAGAATTATATGAGTTGCTGAAAGGGGTTCTTTAGGAAGAGGAAGAAAATAAAGATAAAAATTATGAACAAACACGTAACTATCAACAAGTGACTCTAAAAACCAAGGGAAGTAAAAATCATGATGAACAATATTAACTGGTGAATATAATAGAATCAGAGGTATGGAAGGGGAGTGGACTGATGATTCTCGGGGAAATGGGGAGTGGAGTGGGGTGGGAAGAGACTGAACATAAACTGCACCTATGGATGAGGACAATGGGGGATGGGGAAAGGGCAGAGAATTGAATGGAAACTTGGTGTAGGGGAGCAATGCGGGGGGGGGGGAGGATGAGGAACATTTGTAATAATATGAACAATAAAGATTTATTAAAAGAAAAAAGAAAAAAAAACTTTATCAGTGATAATATTTGCAAATATGTTCTCCCATACAGTGGGTTTTCTTGCTGTTTTGTTGATGGTTTCTTTTGCTGTAAAAAAAAAAAAAAAAAGCCTTTTATTTTGATATAGTCACATTTATTTTCTCTTTAGCTTCCATTGCCCTAGGGTTAGTATCAGTGAAGAAGTTCTTTAGGCATATGTCTGAGATTTTTCTGCCTGTGGATGCCTCTAGTATTTTTATGGTTTCCCGTCTTATATCCATTTTGAGTTTATTCTTGTGTATGGTGTAAGTTGGTGATCTAGTTTCATTCTTTTGCATGTATCTGTCCAATTTTCCCAACGCCATTTATTAAAGAGACTGTCTTGACTCCACTGTATGCACGTGCCTCCTTTGTCAAATATTAATTGAGCATATTGATTTGGGTTGATATCTGGATTCTCTAATCTATTCCATTGATCAATATGTCTGTTCTTGTGCCAGTACCAGTCTGTTTTGAGAACAGTTGTTTTGTAATACAGCTTGAAATCTGGTATTGGTTTTAGTTTTTGACCATTGAGTATGATGTTGGTTGTGAGTTTATCATATATAGCTTTTATTATGTTGAGGTATGATCCTTCTATTCCCACCTTGTTGAGAGTTTTTATCAGGAAAGGGTGTTGGATTTTATCAAATGATTTCTCTGCATCAATTGATATGACTGTATGATTTTTATCTCCCAATTTGTTTATGTGATGTATCACTTTTATTGATTTGCAGATATTGTACCATCCTTGCATTCCCAGAATAAATCCTACTTGGCCATGGTGTCTGATCTTTCTGATGTGCTGCTTGGGCCGATTTGCTAGAATTTTGTTGAGGATTTTGGCATCTATGTTCATGAGGGATATTGACCTGTAATTCTCTTTCATTGTGTTGTCTTTATCTGGTTTTGGTATTAGGGTGATGCTGGCTTCATAGAAGGAGTTTGGAAGTGTCCCTTCCTCTTGAATTTTTTGGAATAGTCTGAGGAGGATAGGTTTTAGTTCTTGAATGTTTGGTAAAACTCTCCTGTGAAGCCATCAGGCCCCGAGCTTTTGTTTACTGGAAGCTTTTTTTTCTTTTTTAAAAAATATATTTTATTGATATCTTACAGAGAGGAAGGGAGAGAGATAGAGAGCCAGAAACATCGATGAGAGAAACATCGACCAGCTGCCTCTTGCACACCCCCTACCGGGGATGTGCCTGCAACCAATGTACATGCCCTTGGCCAGAATCAAACCCGGGACCTTTCAGTCCGCAGACCGACACTCTACCACTGAGCCAAACCGACCTCGGTCACTGGAAGCTTTTTGATGACTGCTTCAATTTCTTCCAAAGTCACTGGTCTATTGAGATTTTTAGATTCTTCCTGCTTGAGTTTTGGAAGGTTATATTTTTCTAGGAGTATTTCCATTTCCTCCATGTTGTCCAGTTTGTTGGGATAGAGTTGTTCATACTATTTTGTGACAATCCTTTGTATTTCAGCGAGGTCTGTTGTTATTTCGCCTCTTTCATTTCTGATTTTGTTTATTTGGATCCTCTCTCTTTGTTTCTTGGTTAGCCTGGCTAGAGGTTCAACAATCTTGTTTATCCTTTCAAAGAACCAACTCTTGGTTTTGTTGATCTTTTGTATTGTGTCTTTGGTCTCTGTCATTTATCTCCGCTCTGATTTTTGTTATTTCCTTCCTTCTGCTTACACTGGCCTTTTCTTGTTGCTCTTTTTCTAACTCTTTGAGTTGTAGAGTTAGATAATTTGTTACCATTTTTTCTTGTTTTTTGCAGTAGGCTTGTAGAGTTATGAACTTCCCTCTCAAGACTGCTTTTGCTGTGTCTCATAGATTTTGGATTGTTGTGTTTTCATTGTCATTTGTTGCCAGGATGTTTTTAATTTCTTCCTTGATTTCTCTGGTAACCCAGTCATTGTTTAATAGCATGTTTAGTCTCCATGTGTTTGATTTCTTTGGATTATTTTTATTGTAGTTGATTTCCAGGGTTTTTGTTTTGTTTTGTTTTTCTTTTTCTTCTTTTTAAATAAATCTTTGTTGTTCAGATTATTACAAATGTTCCTCATTTCCCCCCCCCCCTCCATTGCTCCCCTCCACCAGGTTCCCACCCCACCCTCTGCCATTTCCCCAACCCCCATTGTCCTCATCCATAGGTGCACAGTTTATGTTCAGTCTCTTCCCGCACCCCCCCCCACTCCCCTTTTTCCCAAGAATCGTCAGTTCACTCCCCTTCCATACATCTGATTCTATTATATTCACCAGTTAATATTGTTCATCAGATTTTTAATTCCATTGGTTTTTAGTTTCACTTGTTGATAGTTACGTATTTGTTGTTCATAATTTTTATCTTTATCTTCTTCCTCTTCCTAGAGAACCCCTTTCAGCAATTCATATAATTCTGGTTTGGCGGTGATGAACTCCTTTAGCTTTTTTTTATTTGTGAAGCTCTTTATCTGGCCTTTAATTCTAAGTGATAGCTTTGCTGGGTAGAGTATTTTTGGCTGTAGGTTCTTACTATTCATCACCTTGAATATTTCTTGCCATTCCTGTCTGGCCTGCATAGTTTCTGTTGAGAAATCAGCTGACAGTCGTATGGGTGCTCCTTTATAGGTAACTACCTGCTTTTCTCTTGCTGCTTTTAACATTCTCTCTTTGTCTTTTGCTCTTGGAATTTTAATTATGATGTATCTTGGTGTGGTCCTCTTTGGATTCCTTTTGTTTGGGGTTCTGTCCACTTCCTGGACTTATAAGTCTATTTCTTTCACCAGGTGGGGGAAGTTTTCTGTCACTATTTCTTCCAGTATTCTTTTGGTATCTTGCTCTCTCTCTTCTTCTGGGATCCCCATAATTCTGATGTTGGTTCGCTTGAAATTGTCACAGAGGTTTCTTACACTATCTTCAACTTCTGGATTCTCTTATATTCTTGCTTCTGTAGAGTAGTGTTCTCTGGTTCTTTATGTTCTAAATCTTTGTCTTGATTCTTGTGATCTTCCAGTCTGTTTTTAGGCCTCTGTGTAATATTTTTTATTTCAGAAAATGTTTTCTTTATTTCTAGTTGATCCTTTTTTATTTCTAGTTGATCCCTTATTATTTCTAGTTTATCCTTTTCATGTCCTCATAGGTCTCATTTATTTTATTGGCCTTTTTTAGGCCAATATTCTTGAAAAGCCTTATAACTGTAGTTTTGAACTCAATGTCCATTCTTCTCTTTTCCTCCATCTCCTTCCTTTGTGTCCTGCCTCTTGTCTGCATTCTAGTTGTTTTCCTGATTTGATGGAATAGTTTTGTGTGCTAGGTGTTCTGGTAGAGCCCAGTATCACTGCCTTCCCAGTGGACAGTCTTGGTGTAGCCCTTTGTGAACTGTGTGTGCAGTCTTGTTGTTAAGCCTTGCTTATTGTTGGTATCACTGGGAAGCGTTTATCTCCAAGCCAATTGGCTGTGAGGATCAGCAGTGTCTCAGCTAGAAGGGCTTCTGTACTCCGCTTGGATGGGGCGGAGTCTCAGGGTGGTGCAGACAATCTTTGGTTCCCTGTCAGTCTAGCCTTAGAAAAGTCCTGTTCAAGGTGGGTTTTGCAAGATTGGTTGCAAGTGCATGTACCTCTTTGGTAAAGGTGCAGACAAGCTTTGGATTCCAGCCAGTCCCTCCTTAGAGAAAGCCAGCCTCTGGGAGAGCTTCGTGCTCAGCTTGGATAGGGTGGAGTCTCGGGTTGGTGCAGACAAGCTTTGTTTTCCTGTAAGCTCCTCCCCAAGTCCCGCAGTAATGGTCTCTGACTTTACACACCTCCGAGAGATCTCTGCCTGCTGCCTGACAGTCTGGCCTCTCCCTGACTGGGGCCATCTATCAGAGCAATAGGGTGATTCTGTTTTCCTCTAGAACAAGAAAGCCAGCAGCGCGTTAGCTGTCTGCTCTCTCTGCATGGCAGTAGTAAGCTAGCAGCGAATTCATCCAGGCCCACCCTCTTCGCGCACCGGGAGTCGGCCAGCAGCAATCTCAGCCCAGCCCGCCCTCTCCGTGTGCCAGGATTAAGCCAGCGCCTTTTTGTGCACACAGTTCTCTGTACCTTCACAGTTTCTGAGGGTCAGCGTACCTTCTCTCTCCTTCCCAGATGGCAGAGCCTCCTCTCAGCTAGCCGTCCGGTGCTTCAGGGCAATTTTCCAGTTCTAAATTCAAATTTGTTGTGGTAGGCTGCATTCAGGTGTCTACCCTATGCTGCCATCTTGGTTTCTCCCATTTTGTCTTTTTTTTATATTTTATTGATTTTTACAGAGAGGAAGAGAGTGGGATAGAGAGTTAGAAACATCGATGCGAGAGACCCATCGATCAGCTGCTTCTTGCACACCCCCTACTGGGGATGTGCCCGCAACCAAGGTACATGCCCTTGACCGGAATCGAACCCGGGACCCTGAGTCCGCAGGCTGATGCTCTACCCGCTGAGCCAAACCGGTTTCGGCCCATTTTGTCTTTTAATTGTAGTTTTGAAATTGTTTTGTGGCAGATTAGTTGTTTACCTTTGCCGCCATCTTGGTTTCTCTGAAGTTGATGTTTTGACTAGTATGTTGAGAAATTGGAACTTTCTTATATTGTTGATAGGAATATAAAATAGTGCAGCCTTTGGGTAAAATATTCTAATGTGTATTCAGTTAAAAATAATTACCTTTAACTCAATTCCACTCCCAGTTATATACTCCCAAAATTTAAAGCAGGTGTTCAATCCAAAATTTGTTCATGAATGTTTGTAATAGTCTTCATTCACAATAGCAAAAAGATGGAAACAACCCAAACATCCCTCAACAGAAAAACAGATAAACCAAATGCAGTCTCTCCAAGAATACAATATTATTCAGTCATAAACAGAGAAGATAAATGCAAAACGGTGGTGTCACTGCTGCAGAAAACATGGTGGCTTGTTGAAAATTAAATATAAAATCACCACAGACTCCAGCAATTCCACTTCTGGGTATACGTACCACAGGAGTGAAAACAAGGACCTGCACTGAGACACACAGCCCTGGTCACCATGAAGCATGGTGGTCCTTCCTTTGAAAACCTGATGTTTGAAACTGCTGTTTGAACTACTCTGTTATTCTTAGTTTCTTATTCTGTAGGTCAACTCTGTTATTTTTAGATAGTCTCTTATTCTATAAAATATAACTTGCTGTTTTAGCTTGAATAATAGAAAAAATAAAATTAGTTGTCTGACCCTGCAAGCTAGCCATTTAGCATAAGGGAATGACACACTGATACTGATGCCAGTTATCTGCATAGATATGTACCCAAAGTTACAGATGTCTGTATAGATATGATATGTACTCAAGGTTATAAGTTGTCTGTAAAAATAACTTACACAAGGACCTGAAAAGATATTTTTAAAAAGAATGCTTCCTGCCGAAACCGGTTTGGCTCAGCAATGGAGCGTCGGTCTGCGGACTGAAAGGTCCTGGGTTCAATTCCGGTCAAGGGCATGTACATTGGTTGCGGGCACATCTCCAGTAGGGGGTGTGCAAGAGGCAGCTGGTCGATGTTTCTCTCTCATTGACGTTTCTAGCTCTCTCTCTCTCTCCCTTCCTCTCTGTAAAATATCAATAAAATATATATTAAAAAAAAAAAAGAATGCTTCCTCCTTTGGGTATTCAGAATTTGACAGAGGTAATCTGCTCTGAACCTGCATGCAATAAAGATGACTCCTAACTAACTGGCTCATTAAGGTGTCTTGTCTAGCTCGCTGAATTGAGATGCAACATTTGGAGGTGCCAGCGAAATCAGAGACAGGTGCCTACTCTCACCTAGTCTCAGACGCCTGGGACAGATGGCCTCCCCGTCCTGGCTGCCAGGCCCTAAGGGGAGGTACCACCTGATGAAGCTTTCCAGGTCCCCAGAGACACCTCTCCGTGGTCTTGATAGCCAGACAGAGGACATCTGACATGCTCTTGCATTCTTTTGGAGTCATCAGAAAGAAAGCCTCGAAAGGTGAGTGAATTCAAATTCAACTAAGGAATTTTGGATTCACTTTTTTGTCTGCCTATGATTAGTCGTCTCTTACTGTGAAAGAGACTGGACGTAGTCATTACTTCCCCGGTGAGGTTCTCACTGAGACGTTGATTGAGAGTAATCCTGCTCCTGGGATGTGGGTGCCAGGATTGCCCCCACGTCCAGGAGTTGAGTAGTGTTCTGGTTATCTGCTTAGCTCCCTGTTCTGGGGGTGTGGGTGCTGGGAGTGCCCCCACATCCATTAGGGGAGTTGGGCAGGAATCCAATTAACTGTTTAATTTCTGAGCATATGTCTGCTGAAGAGCAGTCCAACTTCAAGCCTCCTTTGGGGGCAGTGGAAATAGCTCAGACTGACTGGTTTATAAATATAAGTGTGAGACCTGCTTTGTATTGTCCTGTGCTTTTGTTAACTGAGAGAGATGTCTGCCTATATACTTAAGAGTACTTGCTGTTTAATTTGTTTGGGGCGAGCCAGCTCTGCTTTGCAGGGGGAAGCCCAATAGGACTGAACTGTAAAAGAGATTTCAGGATGACATTAACCATCCTTCTCTTTCTTTTTAAGTATTAACTCACCAGAGAACTCTTAGCTAGGGAGGTTTTTGTCTGTAGAGACTTTAATTTTGTCTTCTCTGAATTATGATTTTGCTGTGTTGGGTTAAATTTTAAAATTCTAAGGCTAATTTAAAGGTAGAAAATTTGTAAAGATTACAACCCAGGCAAGTTTACTATTTAGAAGGAAAAGCAAGGAAAAAAAGAAAAAGAAAAAAAGTGAGTTCCAAAATTAACTATTTGCAAAAGAGTGTAAAGTTATAAAAATCTCAAAGAGAAGTTTAAAACAAAGGGCTAATTTATTGCTAACCTATTTACCGGCTCTTATATCTTCCTGCCAGGAGAGGGGGAGGAGAAAGATAAAAACTAAGGGGAAAAGGAAAAAGCCGAGTTCTGCTG
The DNA here is from genome assembly GCA_963924515.1 of Vespertilio murinus. Lineage (NCBI taxonomy): Eukaryota > Metazoa > Chordata > Mammalia > Chiroptera > Vespertilionidae > Vespertilio > Vespertilio murinus. Next base: position 196,813,485 of record OZ004707.1, on the reverse strand, counting down.
CGTGGAGACGAAGGGTGCAGTGTGGGAGTGGAGCGGGTAGATGGACAAAGGGCCTTTTCGTAGAAGCCAGCAAAAATCAATAAAAACCCATCTTTCCCTACTTTCTTTGCCGACGCCCCCTTGGTCTCAGCCCACCTGCACCCAGGTAAATAAAATAAAGCGGAGCCGAAACCGGTGTGGCTCAGTGGTAGAGCATCGGTCTGCAGACTGAAAGGTCCCAGGTTTGATTCCGGTCAAGGGCATGTACATTGGTTGCGGGCACATCCCCGTTAGGGGGTGTGCAAGAGGCAGCTGGTCGATGTTTCTCTCTCATCATCGTTTCTGGCTCTCTATCTCTCTCCCTTCCTCTCTGTAAAAAGTTAATAAAATATATTTAAAAAAAATAAAGCGGAAACAGAAGAGTAATATGATGTTCACAATTGTAGAACAAGCGGGTAGGGAATGGCCAGAAACAGAAGCTGCAGTAGTAACCTTATATGTTATCTCTAAGGAAGAATGTAAGAGTTTAAATCCAAGCCTGCTCCTATAAAAATTTTTTAAGTTAACTTAAAGGCTTTGGACCATTGCTGGGTTAAATGGTAAACATCTAAATATTTTTTTAAATTGAATCATTAACTGCTAGACAAGTTTTAATTCACATGCTCTTAGTTTTATTAAAGGAGGAAGGACTCTTATACCTTACTAAAGCTATATTTTCTTAAAAGTAAAAGTACATTTAAAGTGTGTTCATAAATGTTAGTCTAAAAAATGCTGGCTGTTTATTTTTTGGTAATATTTAAAAAATTAAGGTTTCTAAGACTAAATAATTGAAATATATTTTTTAAATATATTAAAATAAAAATACTTAATAAAAGGTCTATGGCATAGTTTTGCATTTTTAAAGGACATAAAAAAGTTTGAAGGCTAATTTGAAAATGTAAAATGTATAAGGGTTAGATATATAATAAAAAGGGACAGAATAAGGTTTTGGTAACAGGCAAAAATAAAAATAAATTAAAGGAACTCAGGACAACTCAGAGCAGCTTTGCTGGCAGAATCTGGAGAATGTGTGGGTCCCAACAGGAGCCAGTGCTCCCAACACTAGGTGTCAGGACAGAACTTTAGGAGATCTGTTGACTCCCCACCCCTTGAGGACTTGGAACCAGATCAACAAAGAACAGCGGGGAGCAGGAGGCTTGGAGAGATCTTCGCCAGAGAAGCAAGAGCAGGCCAAAGAAGGTAGAGGGGCCAAATATCTAAGCTGCACCAGGCAATCCAGAGATCCCTTAGCCCCAGCAGGAATTTTACCTAGAGTGAGAATATGTAGAAAAGGGGGATGAGGAGAGCGAGACAGAGGGGAGGTCAGAGATCCAGAGCCAAACAGCAGCAACAGTGACAAGTGGGAGACAGCAGACATTTCCCGAACACTGAAGCTGCCCAGCTACCGCCCAGTGAGTAATGAGCATTTTACAGCAAGCAATACAAGACTTAGGCCTTTGGCTTGCTGGCTACACCAGAAGCCAGCAGCCCCAGGAATAGAGCAATGAGCCCAGGATCTGTGAAAGCAGCTGGGGATAGAGCTGGTAAAAATTTCCTGATTACAAATATACTCAAAGGATTAAAACTTCAACAACTGCTAGTGCAACAAGAAGTAAATGAAAAAGAGAGGAGAGGAGAGGGGAGGGGAGGGGAGATGAAGGGAGGGAAGGGAGGGGAGGAGAGGAGAGAGAAAACATTCCCTTTGACTTAAAGGGCTTCCAGTGCCTTGGACTCTCCCAGACGAGATACAAGATTTAATCCCTTAGACTAAGAGATAGGCCAAGACACCTGGTTTGGGGGTGGGCCCGCAGATGCCATGTTTTTACTTACAGAGAAGCCTGTGGGAAAGGCCAAGGCCCCTGCCAGGAAAGAGGACAGACGGGAAGGTTAGGGCCTGATGCCCAAGCCGTCACCAGAGTGCTTTGCTATGTACAAACTCATCTTTTCCTAAAACCCTGGCTGCATACAGCTCACCACTAGGAACCAAACAGTGATGAGAGGCAGGGGTGGCAAGACCCTATAACTAATAAACAGGGTTAACAGGAAAGGGTAAAGGGAAGGCACTTTCCATGGACTGGAGAGCCTTCAGGATTTTCGGAGACTCCTAGAGAGGAGGAGTATGACTGAGGGACTGGCTAAGACCCCATTGGGTGAGAAAGACTGGAGGCTGCATATTGAACTTAGAGACTGCAGTTTTCTAGGCAGAGATGCAAGCCCAGTTATATAGGGGTTAAGCTACTTCTGTACAGCAAAACAACTTTCTCCCATGCCAGAATACATTTTAGAGAAATCGGACAGACTGTGTTTGTGGCTAGAAAGAAGAACCGGGTACTACACACAGCCCTGACGGTGGCCTGCAGAAAACTGTATAATAGACTTAGATGATGCATGCATCTTCATGGACTCCAGAGAAAAAAGGACAGTTTTGCTTTGTGTAGGAAGGTCAAAAATGGACTTAAGTCACCTCCCTAAGATGTTTGTATTGCCCTACCATGTATCATGTTTGGTAGCAGAAGATTTAGCTGCCAGAAGTGGCAATGTTATACTTCATTATGTAAATATATCATATTTACCTTTAATTCTCTTGCAAATTTGAATGCAGTTGCCAAAAGGGCAGGTGCCAAAATGAGCAAAGAAAAGTATCCATCAGGTTTTGGTCTCTATTAAAAGACAGTGGCAGCCTGTATACTGCCTTGCAGGCCTGTGTGACCAGGCCCCTGTCAGGGGTGGCACAAACCTCAACTTTAGGAAAGTGGGTGAGGCCTGTATGCAACAGGGAGGAGTGTTAAGTACCAGCCCTCTGTCACAGGAATTACAGACCCTGTGACATGTGAGACCCTGCAAAGGGATAAAGCTCATGTACAAGAGCTACTCCCTTAGTCCGTCCTGAGAGGGTGTGTCACCCCTTCCAGAGACCATATGTAGTTTAAGGACAAGTCAAGTAGGGAAAACCCTATTACATGGACAGCTGTGACTATATTTGAGTATAAAGACATTTTAAATTTCTTCTTTGCCATTTAAAAACAGTTACTGTTTTTGATATAATACATTTAGAAAAGCATTACTCTGAAGAATCCATAAAAAGAACTGACAAGGAAAATCAGAAGATCTTAAAGCAGATCAATATATTTTTCTTCTTATATAATTCCTCCAAATTTTGGCAATACTTAATAACAAATCATGGCAATACATTTCTTTGAAAAAATTCAATAACACTGATTTCCAATAGTGGTTTTATTGACCAAAAACTTTGAATGGAGTGTCACGTTTTAAAAAGCCCTGTCTGAATTCTGAAGACTTGAAGCCAATAAAAGTGCCACAAAGAAAGCCTGGAATCCTGCTTGGGAGCCATAAAAATAGCTAGTGCTGAAGCATCAGGCCCATACCCTACCATCACTGGCGGTTAGTCAGAGTAGAAGGGGAGCAATAAGAGCGCCTCTGCGTCTCTGTGGGACTCCCACACACTCTAGGCCACAAGGAGTAGGACTACTGAAATGGGTCTTGAAGCCTAAGGCATGGACCTGAGTGGAATCGCTACAGGTGAGGGATTCACCTAACTCAACAGATACTGCAGGCAGGCCAGGCAGCAGCTGGATGGCTTGGCTTCCTGACCCTACAGGGCACATTAAGATTCAATCATGAAATTCTGGCAAAGGTGGTCAGTTAGCATTCTTATTATGTTTATGCAAACAATCAGGCCAAATTAAATGCAGTAGATTGGATATTTTAATAAATAGAGGAATAATTTTAAGGAGAAAAATTCTATTTCAATAAAAGTTATTAAAGCTGAAAGGTTTTCTTTTCCTTCCACCAGACTATTTGTTATAACTCTTGCTGTTCTAATTGCTCAATAATACTAAATTTTATAATAGTTTGTCTCCACCAGGTCACAAGCCCACCCACTTCCTTAGGTGTCCACACCTCATCGTTCCTCTGGCAGCAAGGATCTCTTGGCTCTGGGAAAACAAATTCTGCCCCTTTTCAGCATGGAAGTACTCAGAGGAGCCCACCAGTGTCCATTTTCCCAGAAAAAATTCAGAGCCAGGATCCTTGAAGAAATATATTAGGCAGTAAGACAGACACACGAGCAGAGGAAGGACAATGGGGCAACTGGCACTACCAAATGTAACTAAGTCTTTCCACCTCTACATATATAAGGGACTTAGACCGAACCATCTGATCTCAGACATGTACTCGAGGGATGTCAGCACAGAGGGCCAAATTAATTACCCTTATTCAGGCACCCCGGTAGGCAAAAGACAAAGTAACAATTTATACTGATAGCAGGTATGCATTTACAATAGCTCACGTACACAGTGCTATTTACAAGAAACAGAGACTTTTTAAGTTCAGCAGGGAAGAACATAAAAAATATTTTTTAGAATATTTTTAATTGATTTTTTACAGAGAGGAAGCGAGAGGGATAGAAAGTTAGAAATGTCTATGAGAGAAAATCATCAATCAGCTGCCTCTTGCACACCCCCTATTGGGGATGTGCCCGCAACTAAGGTACATGCCCTTGACTGGAATCAAACCCAGGACCTTTCAGTCCACAGGCCGACGCTCTATCCACTGAGTCAAACCAGTTTCAGCCATAAAAAATAATTTTAAAATTCTGGCAATACTAGAAGCCATTTGCTATCTAAGGTAGTGGCATTAGTCAACTATAAGAACACCAGAAAGGAGCTCCCCAGAAGCAAGAGGAAACTAGGCTGCAGATGCAGCCTAGGAGGCTGCTCTAAAAACTAGTGTGGCCTCTACGGATTCTAGTGACTCTTCCAGACCCTGATCTACACGACTAAGACAGAAACAGCCACTCCAGGAGATAGTGCCCAGATTTTTAAAAATTAATAAAAACTGCCGAAACAGGTTTGGCTCAGTGGTAGAGCGTTGGTCTGTGGACTGAAAGGTCCCAGGTTCGATTCTGGTCAAGGGCATGTACCTTAGTTTTGGGTACATCCACAGTAGGGGGTGTGCAAGAGGCAGCTGGTCGATATTTCTCTCTCATCAATGTTTCTAGCTCTCTACCCCTCTCTCTTCCTCTCTGTTAAAAAAAAAAAACAACCAATAAAATAAGTAAATAAATAATAAAAAATCAATAAAATATAAAAAATTAATAAAAATTGAAATCCACAACCAATCTTTACTCAAGTCCTTACAGGCTTTTCAGTCCACCCAAAGAACAGTCTAGAAGCCCATCCAAGACACTCTGCCTGTACCAACTTCTGATCCGGTTCATCCCTTCCACTCTGGGGACTCTGTTTGGATAAAGAAATTTACCACCCAAGGACTGACTTCTACCTGAAGAGGACCCCACACCATCATCTTGACAACCCCACGAAGTCAAGGTCAACAGAATTTCGATGTAGCTTCATCACACTTGGCTTAAGGCAGCACTAGCAGAATAGAGAATCCAGGACTCTTCATCAGACCCACTAAAGCTAAGACTCTTTTACAGGTACTCCTGGCCCTCATTCTGGGCCCCTGTCTTATAAACTGGTTTATTAACTTTATTCAACAGAGAGTTAATTCTATCAGGCTTATGGTCCTTAGGAGCTGGTATGACTTCCTACCCAACCGTAACCTACAAGAGTCAATGATTTGACTCATTTACATAAAATCAGTGGGAAATTAAGCATGGTGGTCCCTCCTTTGGAAAACTGCTGTTTGAACTACTGTTATTCTTAGACAATCTCTTATTCTATAGGTCAACTCTATTATTTTTATTTTTTCCATTGGTTTATTATTTTTTTTAAATCCTTATTGTTCAGATTATTACAATTGTTCCTCTTTCTCCCCATAGCCCCCCCCCTTAACCTGGTTCCCACCCCACCTTCTACCCTTATTCACCTTTCCACTGTCCTCATAATAGGTATACCATTTTTGTTGATCCTCTTCCCGCACCCTCCATACCCCTTTCCCCATGAGAATTGTCAGTCCACTCCCTTTTTATGCCCCTGATTCTATTATATTCACCAGATTATTCTGTTCATCAGATTTTTTATTCATTTGATTTTTAGACTCACTTGTTGATAGACATGTATTTGCTGTTCATAATTTTTATATTTACATTTTTCTTCTTCTTCCTCTTCTTACAAAATACCTTTCAGCATTTCATATAATACTGGTTTGGTGGTGATGAACTCCTTTAGCTTTTCTTATCTGTGAAGCTCTTTATCTGATCTTCAATTGTAAATGATAGCTTTCCTGGGTAATCTTGGTTATAGGTTCTTGCTATTCATCACTTTGAATATTTCTTGCCACTCCTATCTGGCCTGCATAGTTTCTGTTAAGAAATCAGCTGACAGTCCTATGGGTGCTCCCTTGTAGGTAACTGTTTTTCTCTTGTTGCTTTTAATATTTTTTGCTTTTGCTCTTAGCATTTTAATTATGATGTATCTTGGAGTGGTCCTCTTTGGATTCCTTTTGTTTGGGGTTTTCTGTGCTTCTTGGATTTAAAAGTCTACCTGGTGGAAATTTTCTGTCATTATTTCTTCAAATAGGTTTTCAGTGTCTTGCTCTGTCTTCTTCTGGCACCCCCCCCCCCTAATTTGGATGTTGGTATGCTTGAAGTTGTCTCAGAGGCTCCTTACACTATCTTCATGTTTTTAGATTCTTTTTTCTTTTCAGGTTGGGTGTTTTTTGCTCTTTTGTATTTCAAATCTTTAACTCGATTCTTGTGATCCTCTTGTCTGCTGTTGGATCTCTGTATATTATTTTTTATTTCAGTCATAGTACACTTAATTTCTAATTGTTCCTTTTTCATATACTTGAGGGTCTTGATAAATTTATCAGCCTTTTCTACCCTGTTTCCCCAAAAATAAGACAATGTCTTATATTAATTTTTGCTCCCAAATATGCGCTAGGTCTTATTTTCAGGGGATGTATTATGTTTCCATGAAGTAGGTCTTATTTTCAGAGGATGTCTTATTTTCAGGGAAACACGGTAGAAAATTCTTGAAAAAACTTATAACTGTGGTTTTGAACTCTATATCCAGTAGTTTGCTTTCCTCCATTTATTTCATTTGTGACCTGTTTGTTTCCTTGTCTCTGCATTTTAGCTGCTTCCATGAGTTGATAAGAGTGATTTTGTATGCTAGGTGTCCTATAGGGCCCAGTGGCTCAGCCTCCCCAGTTACCTGAGGTGGACACTCTTGGTGCATCCCTTTGTGGGCTGTGCACAGTCTTGTTGTAGTTAAGCCTTGATTGTTGTTGGTATCACTGGGAGGAATTGACCTCCAGGCCACTTGGCTGTGAGGATCAGCTGTGTCTACAATGGGAGAACTTCTGTTCTGGAGACACCCTTATGGGACAAGACTTGCAAAAGCCTCTGTGCTCAGCTTGGATGGGGCAGAGTCTCATGGAGGAGCAATCAGCAATGGCTTCATGGGGCAGGATCTCAGGGCGGAGCAAATAGTGATGGCTTGCCATCAGCCCTGCCCCAAGAGGCCCCTGGTTCTCAGTGTCCTGAGGCAATTATTGCAAGCACCTCTGAGAGAAAGCCGCTCTCAAGCCTTGCCCGCTGCCAGACAGTCCAATTTCTCCCAGAATGAGTCTGGGTCCCCAGAGTCTTGCCCAGAACTGGAGTTCAGAGCAGTAGGGAGTTTCCGTTTCCCTCCTGCTTGAGAAAGCCAGCTGCACACTCAGTTGCCAGCCCTCTCCATGTGCCTCCATATCTCTGCCCTCCACAGCTCCTGTGAGTCTCAGTGCACTTTTCTCTTTCCTTCTAGTTGTAGAATTTCCACTCAGCCAGCCTTCCTGATGTCTGTTTTGTCTTTTAGTTGTAGTTTTGAAATTGTTGTGCAACGCAGTTTAGCTGTTTATGCCGCCATCTTGGTTTTCTCCAACTCTGTTATTTTTAGATCTTCTCTTATTTTATAAAATATAACTTGCTTTTTTAGCTTGAATAATAGAAAAAATTAACTTAATTGTCTGACCTTGCAAGCTAGCCATTTAGCATAAGGGACTAATACACTGATACTGATGTCAAGTGTCTGTCTGTATACATATGTACCCAAAGTTACAGATGTCTGTATAGATATGATATGAACTCAAGGTTACAAGTTGTCTGTAAAAATAACTTACACAAGGACCTGAAAAAATAGAAAAAAAGAATGCTTTCTCTTTTGGGTATTCAGGATTTGACAAAGGTAACCTGCTCTGAACCTGCATGCAATAAAGATGACTCCCTAACTAATTGGTTCATTAAGGCATCTAGTCTGGCTTGCTGATTTACGATACAACAACCACAGCGCCATCCACAGCAGCAGGAGGTGTTGGGGGATGGGGAAGGCATCTGTAAAAAAGGCAGGACAGCCGAAACCGGTTTGGCTCAGTAGTAAAGCGTCGGTCTGCAGACTGAAAGGTCCCAGGTTCGATTCCGGTCAAGGGCATGTACCTTGGTTGCGGGCGCATCCCTGGTAAGGGGTGTGCAAGAGGCAGCTGGTCGATGTTTCTCTCTCATTGACGTTTCTGGCTATCTCTCTCCCTTCCTCTCTGTAAAAATATCAATAATTATATATATAATTATATATATAATAATATATACAATAATTATATATATATATATATATATATATATATATATATATATATAGGCAGGACAGAGGCCAGCCAGCACTCCCACCAGAACCAGGCCTGGCCACCACAAAAGAGCAGTGCAGGGTCTGGCCCAACAAAGACATCAAGCCAAGCTTGCTGGGTCCTTTGACAGCTCTCAGCCTGTAAGGAGGCACAGTGCATACAAGACCAAGACAGTGAGAGGGACCCACTCTCCCTGGGTAACTCAAGGGCAAATGCAGTATTTGCAAATATCCAGAGGGCCATTCTGGATCCTCTTCCATATCCAAGCTGTAACCAACTCCTTGCACTTTTCCCTCTCAAATCTCTCCAGTCCACCAACCCAGTACCACACTGGGCAGCAGCCTCCTCACAGGACCCCATCTCCTTACTCCGTCAAGGAGCATTTTGCTCTCAGGATAGATATCAACATCCCCACCCCGTCATGGCCTGCTAGGCTTTGCATGCTGTGGGCTTCCTGTCTTTCCAAGGTCGCCTGAGACCCCTCCTCCTTTAGCTTTCCTTTGCTCTAGTCTAACCTCATGAGCCTGTCAGCTCCAAAACACTTTCTTGCCTGATGGCCTTGGTGTGAGGTTTTCCCCTGGTTGGCCTCTGCTCACCCCCTAGATTTCCCAGCCCTGATGCCTTTTCTCTTGTCTCCTAGCGCATATTCCTTCAGAGGATCCTTATTTGGTTCACACCTGCCTGCCCACAGGGCGCTCAACTCCAAGAGGGCAACTCAGCTTTGCTTTCAGAGGTAACCTCAGTCCCTGGAAGGAACGGCTGGCCTGGCGCACACCTGCTCCACACGGATCCTAGCTGACAGAATCGATGAATGCACCTGGCAAGCAGTGCGCTGCTGGCTGTGCCTAGGAAGGGCTGGGCTGCCTGCTCAGCCGGGCTCGGTCGTGGCTGTCTCCATTCATGGTTAATAACAAATGTCGATGGATAGAGACATGAACTCAAATTCACCCACCGGCGAACAGCAAACTTTAGACATTTCCAGTCACGTGCCTCCCGCCCTGAAGCACCACCCTCCATTTTCCTGAGGGCGGAGGCCGGGCCAGGCGTCCCTGGGCCCAGCGGCAGCCTCCGCACCTGGTCCCAACGCCCGCAGGGGGCCTCCCCTGGGGTCCTTCCCCCACGCCTGAGGCCCGCGGTCCCGCCACCCCAGGAAACCTGAGCACGGAAGCCCGGTTTAGCCCCGGGTCCGCGGGTCCAGACTCCGGCCTCCACCAGCCCGAGGCTCCGGCCGCCTGCCCCCCCCTCTGCGTCCTCCCGCCGGCACCGCGCTGGGCAGCCGCGCCTCGTGGGGTCCTTCAGGCTCCGGCCGGCCAGCCCTCGTCGAGGTCCTTGCGCCGTTGCGTAGCAGCTGCGGGGACGCGGCCGAGTCCGAAGCCGGAGCGGCGCAGCGTGAGCCCGCGGGTCCGAGCGGGCGGGTCCTGGGGGTGCGGGTTCGCAGGGCCGCCCCGGGCCCCCAGGATGGAGGGCAGGGCTCGAGAGGTGCGGGCGGCGGGTCCCAGACTTGTCCGCCGCCCCCGATGTTTAAGGGAGGGAGTTTCCGCTGGGTGCGGAGGAGCGGCCCGCCGTCGCAGGGTTCGCGGGCGGCCCCTCCGGGCGCTGCTGGGGTTGCGGGCGCCTCGGGTTGGCCGGGCGGCGTCTCGCGGGAGCGCCGCGAAAATGGAGCGGTGGTGAGAGGCTTGAGGCAGAGAATCAGGAGGACAGGGCCTGCCTCTGCTGGGTGTGTGTGTGTGTGTGTGTGTGTGTGTGTGTGTGTGTGTGTCTGTCTGTCTGTCGCTGTGATTCAGTGATGGCTTCTCAGGCCACAGAGCACCGTGTCTTTGCCAGAGTCTGACGTCGGTCATATGACATGGGCACTGCGTTGTCTCCCTGTTTTACAATAAGAAAACTTGGGTGCATAAAGCATGTGCTCTCTCTCCAGTTGGGAGTGAGCGGTATGGCCCTGAGCCTGTGTGTCTATGGTAAGATTACAGAATAAACCACTCGGAGGTGGTCGTGGTGGAGCACGAGATTATGACCCGCTGATTCAGCGGGTGTGGACCAAGTGGTGGTGAATGAGAAGGGTGTACGTGTGACCTCGGACCCCTCTCATTCGCTCCTTCTCTCCCCTTTTCATACAGATAGGAGCCCCCTCCCCTGAGCTGAGCCAGGGGCCAATGGCCAGGGACAAAGCAAACCCCTGTGAGCTGGACCAAGAGAAATATGATGCTGATGACAACGTGAAGATCATCTGCCTGGGGGACAGCGCTGTGGGCAAGTCCAAGTATGTTGGGATATTGGGGAAGAAGGCGGGCACAGAGTGGGTCTAGGCCAGGGGTGGGCAAACTTTTTGACTCGAGGGCCACAATGGGTTCTTAAACTGGACCGGAGGGCCGGAACAAAAGCAACCTGACCATGCTGGCACTCTCATCTTGGATTGCTGGTGAAGGAGCGGAGGGGAGAGCAAGAGAACCCTCCGCTCTTTCGGCTCTGCGGGCGGGATAGAACAGCCGCTGGCCATAGTTTGCCCACGGCTGGTAGGCTCTCAGAAGAGTTCTCTGGAGGCTTCTGTTGAAGTCATGAGAGTCGTTTGGCTGGAGCCCAGGTGTACTCTGGAGGAATGCGGAGAGTAGGGGATCACATGAGCACCTGTGGAGGCTCAAGTCATAGGACTAAGGAAGTTGAGCTTTTTCCATGAGCACCGGCAGACGGTGTGGAGCAGGCCACCCTAGATACTACTGGAGCAGTCCAGGGTGAGGAGGGAGAACTGGGGTGTTCTTGTATGTGGTTGTGGACTGAGAGACTGAAATTGGAGAAGTAGGGATGCAGAGAGGAACATATCACAGGTGTGACTAGCACAACCAGTAACAAACTGGGTAAAGGTGGTAAAAATGCTTTCACCTAGAGCTGTGGTCCGCAACTGTGGCCGAGGTTTGCCGCTCTGTTGACTAATGAGTTTGCCGACCACTGGACTAGACTAAATGTTACCATGTACTTGGAAGCTGTGAGGATTAGGCAGTTGTGGCATATTGTGTGCAAAGAGGTAAAGTGTAGTATAGGACAGTGGTCAGCAAACCAAGAGCCACAGTTTGCCCACCACTGTCCTAGACGGACTCACTGAGATCAAAGAGTAGGTAGAAATAACAACTGAGCATGCTCAGCATAAAGATTAGCTTAATTTAAAAAAAAATTTTTTTTTAAAGAGAGAAATATAAATTGAGAGTGAATTGTTGATTGGCTGCTTCCTGCATGCCCCCCACTGGGGATTGAGCCCAAAACCCTATCGTGTACCCTTGACTGGAATTGAACCTGGGACCCTGCAGTCCGCAGGCTGATGCTCTATCCACTGAGCAAAACTGACTAGGGCAAGATTGGCTTATTTTTTAACTGATGTCAGCACCTATGTGCACAAGATTGGAACAGAGGCTCTGGCAACTTCTCTCCAGGAACTGTGGTCCTAGTTCTCACCTGTCTCAGGCTACCGAGGGCACACACCATTTCTGCCTTCACAGAATGAGGGTGGACCTGCCCCAAACAAATGTCTTGTGTAATCTTCCCTCCCAGGTACTCCAGAATCACATTGTTGTCCACCTTTATTTTTGACTAACAAGGTGAATGATTCTCTGGGGATTTGCTGGTTTCAGGCCGTCTTCATGAATTCATGCCACAGCACCCAGTGCAGCTCTTATTTAGTCTTATATGATCCCATTTATTTAGTTTTTCTTTTGTTGCCCAAGGAGACATATCCAAAAACAAAAGTCAGTATAAGAAGGTTGTCCAATTTCTTTTCTTTTCTCTTTCTTTCTTTCTTTCTTTCTTTCTTTCTTCTTTTTTTTTTAAGCATATTACCCATCCAGTTTTCCAAACACCATTTATTAAATAGACTGTTTTTACCCCACTGTATGTTTTTGCCTCCTTTGTCAAATATTAGTTGGCCATAAAAGTGTGGGTTTATTTCTGGGCTCTCTATTCTGTTCCATTGATCTGTGTGTATGTCTTTATGTCACTACCATATTGCTTTGATTACTATGGCCTTGTAGTATAGTTTTTATCAGGTAGTGTGATTCCTCCAACTTTGTTCTTCTTTCCCAAGATTGCTGTGGCTCTTCAGGGTCTTTTGTGGTTCCATATAAACTTTAGAATTGTTGTCCTAATTTTGTGAAGCGCACCATTGGTCTTTTCATGGGAATTGCGTTGACATTATAGATTGCTTTGGGAAGTATGGACATTTTTTTAAATATATTTTATTGATATTTTACAGAGAGGAAGGGAGAGAGATAGAGAGCTAGAAACATCGATGAGAGAGAAACATCAACCAGCTGCCTCTTGCACACCCCCTACCGGGGATGTGCCCGCAACCAAAGTACATGCCCTTGACCGGAATCGAACCCGGGACCTTTCAGTCCGCAGACCGACGCTCTACCACTGAGCCAAACTGGTTTCGGCAGTATGGACATTTTAATGGCATTAATTCTTCCTAATGTTCGGTCCTTATTTATATCTTCTATTTCTGTGCTGCAAAGTCCATTGCTGAGACTTGCTACATTTTCATTTACTTCAAGCACATCTGTACTTGCTCAGTGGTGCATTTTTATGAAGCTGCTTTATCAGCCTTGTCAGATGATTGCAACATCTGGCTTGTCATAGTGTTGGTGTCTGCTGATCATTTTGTATTCTGGTTCTTGGTATGATGAATGATTTTCTGCTGAAACTGGGACATTTTGAATATTGTGTTATTTAAACTTCTGTCTGAGTTGTCTTCCTGTGGTTTTCTTCACTGGGAAAGGAGGAGGGGCTGTGCCACCCCCATCCACCACCTCTGACTGTGGTATCTCAGCTGACACTATGGGGGGAGGGAGCTTTGTTACCATCTGTAGGGAAGGAGTTCACTCTCTACCTGGCCTTGTTGGACACAGGTTATAGTCTCAAAAACATGGAAGTCTGCTCGGCTCCTCACTCAGCCTTTGCTTGTGAGGGTGAGGGCGTGCCTACAGTTTGCCATGGTGTTTAGACAGTGGTTATAATCTAAATGTGTGTTTTTTTAACCTGGGGATGCAGAAATAAACTAAAAATTCAAAAATGGCTTCCATGTGCATTCCGCTCTATCTGAGAGATATCATAAATAAAATATGTATGTGTCCATTGGTGCTACCTGCGGGGCAGCGAGGCACTGCAAGTTGAGATAGAGCTTACCTGCTTGTCATAAATATGATCATCGGGGAAGGTCTCATTGCTCAGGTGACCTTCGGCCAAAACCTGGAAGACCTGCAGAATGTGGGGGAAACAGGTTTCAGACTGGGGGCACAGCCTTCCTGGCCTCAAGTTTCCCATTCATAACACAGGGGTGACTGCGGTGTCCATTGTGCAGAGGTGGAGATAGTGGATCTCCAAGCCTCATAGGGCTGGTGCACACAGCAGCGTGAGCTGTTAGATCATGGAGGTTAGTCATGTAAGTCCCAGGTTCCAGCGTGAAAAAGGAGGGATGGCACTGACTAGGTCCCTCAGCCGGATCAGAGTTAGTTGGTTGCACAAGTTCAGTTTTAGATCTATTGAGTTGACTAGGTCCACATAGATCTCCAGCATAGACATACCGCAGAGCTCAGGTGATGGGTCTATACTTTTCAACTAGTGTTGCTGACCAGCTGTTGTGCCTGCCCGTGGGCAGAGCAGCTGTGCATGCCAGGAACTTCAGGGGAGTCAGGAAGAGGGAGGTCCTGGGCATCATCCTTAAAGGAACCTGTGTGCCTGAGGATTGAATGGGAGGGCCCACAGGTGACTTCACCTGGGGGCTCCCGGGGGGATGTGCCTGACCACCGTGCACGTTCTCCTTACAGACTCATGGAGAGATTTCTCATGGATGGATTGTATCCTTCAAGGTTTGAAATGCTCCTGTTGCCCAGTCTTCCCACCCTCCTGCCAGTCCATCCTTTGCCCCAACAACGTTCAGGGACGAGGGGTAGGTGGGAGAATGCACAGGTGTCACTCCCACTGGTTTCTCACTGGCCCACGTGGCATCACACGCAGTCCATGCTGTGTACTTTAGGCCTTACTTCTATTTGGATTTGCTATATATTAGGAGGGCAGTAGAGGGGCTAATAGTGCCTGCCAAAGGCCTGCATCCCTGTGCAAATCACTTTACCTCTCTAACTTCAAAGCTTAGGCTCCTGATATTTAACTGTTCTCTGGTGTGAATGAGCTCTATGAAATATGAGCTGCCATCCCCACCCTCTCCTCATGAATTGTTTGCGCTGCAGGTTGGGAGTGAGACCTGCCTGACAACCAGCATAGTTTACAAAGCTTCCCAGGTGAAACCACTGGGAACCATGGGTGAGAGGAGGCTGGAGCCCCTGGGGAGTTGGGACATTTCTTGCCTCACTTTCCATCAGGTCTCCTTACACCCACCTACCTGAATGTCCTGCGTCCCAGGGATCACCACCCACATCTTGCTGATTCAGGAAGGGTTACCCCCAGGAGTCCTGTTGGGGTTTCATACACAGGCCAACTACAGTTCACACTGGTCAGCTGTCTGACTTGTGGTGGCTTTCTTCCCTGAAACGCTCATATTGCTAAAGTTGCATTTTCCAAACACATGATGCTGCTTATGATACGGATCAGTAAATTCCGTTCCAGGACTCCTCTCAGACCCAGGTGGTCAGAACACGCTGCCAGGCTCTCCCACTCATCCACACCCATGGAGCTGGTGCCAAAGATACCTGAGACTGATTCATTCCATTTAAAATCTAAATAATGCCAGAAAGAAAAGGAGAGAAAGGGCCAATTTTTCACACCAACCTCTCCCCTTTTTGTTCACCTTTGCTCCTTAACCTGACCACAGTCAGCCCCAGCAGCTATCCACATACGCCCTGACCCTGTATAAGCACACAGCCACTGTGGATGGCAAGACCGTTCTTGTGGGTGAGCAGCACAATTACTCCAACTCTCAAGCAGGGGGTGGTGGTGGAGGGAGACAAGGTCTAAGGGAGAGAGTACAGGGAGGAAATGAGACCCCAGCAGGGATGCAGGTGAGGGATGGCAGGAAGGCCACCCACTGAGAGCCTGGAGGCCTGGAGGGGAGGAAGATGCAGAGGCTCAGTTCCAGTGCTCTGACCTGCTGTTCTGATGGAGCCAGCGTCCAGAAATAACAACATGGTCTGAAAATTCTCCTCCACAGAAGGCTCGGACTTCCCGTGAGGTGACAACCTTCCCCTCAGCCAGGTCCACATTCTGCCTGACTGTGTTCACCATTTGCAGTCACCACACAGGGGGACATGGGGGTGGGAGGGAGCTTCTCCTTCTTGGGGCTTCCTGTCTGCATTCTCCATCCTCCTGGCCCTGTGCCTCCTCTCACACCCCCCCCCCACACCCACACACACAGGTGTGCACAGGCCTCTCAGCTCAGCCAGGCTCCCTGGATCCTGACAGCACCACAGGGAGCTGGGTGGACTCCATGTCCCCTGTGCTTCCCACGCAGACACCTGCATGGAGGTGCTCAGGGTCCCTGCCCTCCAGCCTGTCGGCAGTTAGAGCTTTGTTCATATTGCAGACTTTTGGGACACAGCGGGCCAGGAGCGGTTCCAGAGTATGCACGCCTCCTACTACCACAAGGCCCACGCCTGCATCATGGTACGAGACCTGCTGGGAGGTGGGCAAAGACTCTGGGCAAGTCTAGCCTTGGGGGTGAGGGGCAAGGGGCCCAGCAATACTGAGGGGTCTCCTGAGATCTCCCGTGACCATCCCTGGTGGTGATCACTAAGGACAGACGCTAGAAGGAAAGCAGTTCTCAGGGGCTTTCCCTCCCAAACCAGCCCCTTCCTCTCCCTCCCAGCCTTCATCTCGCTGTCTAGAACAGTCTCCCGAGGTGCCCCCTGCAGCCCGGGCTGGGGTCATAGTGTCACAGCAGGACAGGAAACAGCACTGGGAAGAACCAGGACATGCGAGATTTGTGTCAGCCTGTGAGCCATTGTCCTTCAGGACCTGCCAACTCTCTGGCTCCATGCTCAGGCCCTACTCTCCCTTAAGTACAAAACCCCTGAAATTTTCCAGAATTTTAGCTAGTGTCTGCAAGGGGACAGAAGAGGGTGGCAAGGTGAGGCAGTGAGGGCAGTGTCATGCTAAGAGTCACACATGACCCTGGAGAGCTGGGAAGGCAGGTCCCTCTCTGCCTTAGTTCAGCCATGGCCCTTTGTGCTCAAGAGCTCACTTCTCTTTTCTCTTTGGGAGTGACCACCTCCGGCCTCTAACACACCTCCAGGGGCTCCTCTTGGACCCTCTTCTGAGGCTTGGCGTGCAGTCCCTCCTGCTGCATGGCCTGGCAGGTAGAAAGCACCTACCTCTGATGACCACAAGGGGGTCCCAGAGGGAGCTGGGGTTCCACCCTTACCTTGAACCTCTGATAGGAGGTCTCCTCATCCCAGCTGGCTCCTTGGCTTCCTCAATGAGGAGAGGAAGGTCCAGAAACCAGATCTGGGCAAAGGTGACTGTTGGATGGTGATCACAGGAGGCAGCCTGGTATGAAGTAGATTTCAGGAGTTTTGTAACAAGAATGTTTTGCAAGAAGTCTATATTGGGACTTCAAGATCACCTGGTCACTTGGCATTGGTCCTGGGAGAACCATGGATGAGCCTCCCAGGTGGACCTCCTGTCTCGAATGTGACAGCTGCTGATCCACACCTGCCACGTGCACGCAAGGCCTGGTCCTGGTCCGTGCAGTTCCCATGAAAGGCTGGGCCATCTAGAAATAATAGCAGCCACTCCAGCAGGAGACAGGCTTGTCATCACATCCCTGTTCTGTGGGGTGGTTTGGGGCAGTGAGTTTATTCCAGAAGACAGCTTGGGAGCACGAGCCTGGCCTCTGAGGGGCCTGAGGGTCCCTGCACAGCAATCGGAGGCATTAGGGCAAATCCGAGATGCTCACACTTGCTGCTGGCATTTTAAAGTAGGTAAAAGCAACAAGTTTTAAAAAGTTAAAATTACAAGCTACAAAATAAAAATAAAAAAGTAAAAATTGCTTTTAAAAGTTTGCAATACCAAGTGAACAGAAAGTTAAACAAAGGCTTAGAGTTTGAAGTAAATAATAGTAGCTAAAGTGAACTTCTGGAAACATTTTACATTATTACAAAGGAATTTTAAAACAGTTTAACCAATAAAAATAATAGACTCTGGGAAAAGTTTACAGTTTTTAACAAAGTATTGATTAGTAAGACGATACAACTTGGTTAAAATAGGTAAATAAATGCGGTGATAAGATGGAAAAAATTAAGCCACTTTGATTCTGGGGGCTTTCCTGAGAAGGGCGGGCACAGTGCAGCCTCTGGTCAGGAGTGACTGCAGCTCAGCGGGGGCCCAGTCCCAGTTCCTAAGCCTGTGATGAGCACCAAGCTCATTGCCCATGTAGGCAAGTTGCCTGGGTGGCGTATGGAGACGTTGACACACGCGAGCTACCTTCTCTGCTTATTGCAGGTGTTCGATGTGCAGAGGAAAGTCACCTATAAGAACCTGGGCACCTGGTACACAGAGCTTCGGGAGTTCAGACCAGAGATCCCGTGTGTCGTGGTGGCCAATAAAATCGATGGTAGGGCTACCCCTGGGTCTGGGGTCAGCAGTTTACGGGGACCCGCCACAGGTTTCTTCCGGTTTTCTGGTCCCGTGAGCCTTCAGTGATTCCTCCTTCCCAAGATGCAGCCATTGGTTGTAGGCCCTCACTCCCTTCCTAGTAAAGAGCCCACTTTCTGGAATGGGGCTGCTGGTTACCCATCCTGCAAATCCCTCTTTTTTCCTGGATGGACAGGCCTGTCTCCTACCTTCTCTCTACAGCTGACATAAAGGTGACCCAAAAAAGCTTCAATTTTGCCAGGAAGTTCTCCCTACCTCTGTACTTTGTCTCAGCTGCTGATGGCACCAACGTGGTGAAGGTAATACTGGTCTACAGAGGTCAGACAGCCAAGTGGTGAAAGGCAGGGAAACCACAAGAGAAGGGCTGGCAGAGAGGGCAGGCCCTGGGACTGTCAGGTAGGGGTCCCTGTGGGCATTGACAGACGGGAGATGATGGGCCCCTGGCCCATGGGTGGAGTCAGGCTGATGGGAAGAAAGTAAATTAAGGAGTGACTTTGCTGATATTTTTAAAAATATATATTTTATTGATATTTTACAGAGAGGAAGGGAGAGAGATAGCTAGAAACGTCGATGAGAGAGAAACATTGACCAGCTGCCTCTTGCACACCTCCTACCGGGGATGTGCCCGCAACCAAAGTACATGCCCTTGACCGGAATTGAACCCGGGACCTTTCAGCCCGCAGACCGACGCTCTACCACTGAGCCAAACCGGTTTCGGCACTTTGCTGATATTGAGGGTATAGTATTGTGTGCACTTAAGACCAGGCCATTGGGGCCAAGGCAGGCGGAGCCCAGGTCACTGGCACCCATGGCCATGTTTTCCTTCCTCCCCACCTCCCCCAGCTCTTCAATGATGCGATTCGATTAGCTGTGTCCTACAAGCAGAATTCCCAGGACTTCATGGATGAGGTTTTGCAGGAGCTTGAGGTAGGTCGGCTCTAGTATGTGTGTGTGTGTGGGGGGGGGGGGGGGTCCAAAAACAGCTTCTTTTCAGAGGGTGTCAAGCATAAGCCAACAGAGTGGCTCTTGCAGGCAGCACCTGCTGGCATGTGCACCGCCCTGGATGTATCGCCACAGGCGGGCAAGCATTGGGCCAGGCCTCACCCGAAACCTTGTCCACAGAATATTAATTTGGACCAGAAAGAGGAGGACCAGCTAGACCAAGAACAGTGTGGCAACACCAAGAGCCTGCCTCCCTCCTGAGCCAGAGGATGCCTCTCTCCTCACAGCTCCGGCTCTGAACTTAGAAACTTCATGGCCTTCCACACCCAACCCTCTACAGCTACCCCCTGTGCTAAAGTACAGGGATGGGCAGCACCAGCAACGCCCTGACACATGGAAGTCCGTCCACTCCAGGCCCTGCCCAGGACTGAGGATTAGTCCCCCTCTAGGGTGGACAGAGAAGATACTCTGGGAACCTGCTTCGTGTATCTCTTAAATAAAAGGAAGTTTAGGTGGGGTTTTTGTCTCTCAGAATGGTTAAAAGCCCGCCTTCAGCGTGAGGCATTCCTTCCCATTCCAAGCAGCGGTGGGACGTAGTTTCCCGGGCAGCCAGGGCACAGACATGCCCTTGTCTCCAGTGCTTGTGGCTCACTGATGTGCTTAGTGGTCATCTTGTACGTCATTTCCACTGTATTTATTTTTTCTTTTCCTTTTACAGTAAAGGTGGAATTACATAACTATTGAACACGTGCGTGTTTTGTGGGTCTGGATTTCACTGGGCCAACAGGGTGAAAGAATTTGCAGGTCTACAACCACCTTAATGCAGGAGACTGCCCTGATGTCTGGAGTCACCCAGGTTAACTCTCAACTTACTGGGATAGAGACCACTCACTGCCATTGAGTGTTTTTTTTAAAAATTAGTTTGGGGGTTGGAGGGGGCAAGAACAAACTTTTCCCCTCTAAGTTACAGATGCTTACTATGATTTCAATTTAAGAGATTAAATCTGACCAGGGATTTGCAGGAATGTGTTACCCTGGTGAGGTGCTTTTTTAAAAACAATAAAAACCATGCCCTAGCCCTGTGGTTGGCAAACTGCGGCTCAGGAGCCACATGGGCTCTGGCTCCAGTCCGCCTGCCTACCTCCTGCCTACCTGTCTGATTGCCCTAAGCATTCTGTTTCCTGGCCTGCTCACCCCCAAATACCACCCCCCACCACCAGCCTGATCACCCTCAACTGCCCCCTGTGCCAGCCTGCTCACCCCCAACTGTACACCCCCCTTACTGGTCTGCTTACCCCCAACAGCCTCTACTGTCCCGTCCTGGCCTGATCACCCACCACCACCGGCAACCCAAGGTCCCAGCCCCTCCTTTTTTTCTTCTCTCTCTCTCTTTTTTTTTTTTTTCAGCACCTCTTTGAGCGGAGACCAAAGCTGGCTGGAAGCAAGTATCTAGAATTTATTTATCTTCTATAATTGAAACTTTGTAGCCCTGAGCACAGACCAGGGCCAGCCAGGGCTGGCGGGAAGCTTGGCTTCCTCCATCATCAGGGCAACCCAAGCCTCCTGCTTGCTCTAGCTCTGTGACCAGCTGCCATCTTGATTGTGTTAATTTGCATACTTGCTCCTGATTGGCTATTGTGGGTGGCTGGTAAGCATAGCGGAGTGACAGTTAATTTGCACATTTCTCTTTTATTAGTATAGATGTTCAACTGATGAGGAATATCAGAAGTTTGGGGGTGAGGCTAACAATCTGAATCTGTGCCAGTAACCTAGTGTACATTATTTATAGGCTATAATTAAGTCACTGCCCCTTTTATTTCTTTTTTTAATATATTTCATTGATTTTTTACAGAGAGGAAGGGAGAGGGATACATAGCTAGAAACATTGATGAGAAAGAAACCAGCTGCCTCCTGCACACCCCCCACCGGGGATGTGCCAGCAACCAAGGTACATGCCCTTGACCAGAATCGAACCTGGGACCTTTCAGTCCACAGGCCAATGTCTCTATCCACTGAGCAAAACCGGTTTGGGCAGTCATTGCCCCTTTCTTAATCTGGCCTAGCAAGACCTGTTTTCCTAATTACTCCCAGTTTACAAAGGGGCCATAAACAAATAGATATAAAACAAAGAAGCCAAAGGGTATAAAGAGAAAACTTCCTCAATATTGGCTTACTCAGGATTTGGAGAACTGACCCCTTGAGTCACTGTACCAGTACATGTGAAACATCTGAAAATAAATGGGTTTATCCTGGACCTCTGAGATTCCCTGTGTATTTTTCAGTCACAACCACTGATACCAACCCGGCAAAGCTCATTTTTAACATGTACCATTAGTTGTTCTATTTTATGTGGTCCACATACTTTGACAACCCACACTTTGAGAAACACAATTTTATGAATATTTTATTTTATTTTTCTATGATTTTTTTGTAATTAAACGTTCTGCTTTTAAAATAAAAATAGATGTTTTTTGAGAAATAAAAAATAATTTTAAAGAAAAAGTCCAGAAAACATTTCTTAGAGAAATATTTATTTACTTATTCATCTTTCTTTGCTGCCCACGGTAGTGAAGGTTTCACCAGCCTTTTGACAGTGAGGTCAGCTCTTGGAGGCCTGTGGCCTCCATTTCCTCCTTGCCTCTTCCCCTAAAATTCCTCATTTTCCCCTTCAGGGTCTCTATGAGTTGCTGGAGTCTTTTGGCAAAAGAAGGAGCTTCGGTAGGTTTAGTGAAAGGTGGAGATGGTTGGGGTGGTGTTGTGGGTGGGGATAGGGTTGGGGGTCGGAGTTGGGGTGCGGCTGGAGGGTGGAGTGGGGGTAGGGCTGGGGGTCGGAGTGAGGCTGGGGGTCGGTGTAGGGGTAGAGTTGGGGGTTGGGTTGGGGGTTGGGATAGGGGTAGGGCTAGGGGTCGGGGTGGGGCTGGGGGTCGGTGTAGGGGTAGAGTTGGGGGTTGGGTTGGGGGTTGGGATAGGGGTAGGGCTAGGGGTCGGGGTGGGGTTGGGGGTCGGGGTGGGGCTGAGGTTGGGGGTCGGTGTGGGGCTGGGGCTGAGGGTCTGGCTGGGGCTGAGGGTCGGGCTGGGGCTGAGGGTCGGGCTGGGGCTGAGGGTCGGGGTGAGGGTGGGGTTGGCGGTTGGGGTCTGGATGCAGGTGGCTTGGTGGGAAGTGGTTGGAAGTACCAAGGAGGCTGAGCAGAGGGGAGTTGAGTGGGGTTTGTGGCAGTACTGGGAGGGGCAGGGGTGCCCTGCTGAACCGGCTGAGCTGTCCGCAAGGCCTGGATACCGATCTTGGAAGCAATCCAGCTCAGATAGGGCCAGGTGGATGTGTAGATTCCGGGGCGCTTGGCTCGGGCACAGCCTACTCCCCAGCTTGTGATTCCCACGACCACAAAGGTGTTCTCCGGGCCTCTGCACATGAGCGGCCCACCACTGTCCCCCTGCCAGAAGCACACGGGAGTCACTTTCCGCTGAGCCATGAGCCACTTCTCCCTGCTGCCCAGGAGAGCCACAGGCTCTGGGCAGACAACTTCTGCAGCCAGTTTTCCACTCCCAGAAACGCAGCTGGCTGTGGTGGAGGGTCCATTGGAATGTAAGGGGTATGGCCGCCCTGGATTTCCTCCCAGGGAGGAGATGAGGAACTCGCGTGTCTGTGCAGGCACACCTGAGCACATGTGTGTAAGTGATTGGGAGGGTTTATATTCTGGGGAAGGACATATAAGTTCTGTCTGGGGTGTGTTTGGGTGATGTGATCACTGTGCGAGGGTAGGAGAAGGTGCTAAAGGTGGGGGTTGGTTCTCTGTAGGGACAGCTGGTGGCATTACCACCCATTTCATCTTGACCGTAAACACGGCATCAGGAAAAAAGTCTCTAGCTCAGGGCCCCAGAGTGCATGGTTGCTGAGGGATCCAAAAAGGAGGTGGCCATAGGGACCTGGGCACCCCCAGGACAGTTACCTGGCAGGTGTCGACATTTCCTTCAGGGTAGCCTGCGCACAGGTTGGTGGAGCGAATGCGCCCTCTGTACCACCGGGTCGAGTTGCACAGGGTGAGGTCGAGGATGTCCACACGCGCCTCCTGCAGCACAGGTGACATCTTGCGTTCTACAACCAGGGACTTGGTGGTCAGTGATCATGGAGACACGCAAGTAAAAGCCCTGCTGCCGCCCTGCACAGAGCCCTCCTCATCCTGAAATGCTCCATTTAAACCCAAGAGCCACCTTCCCCTTCACACCGCAGACCAGCGAGAGGTGGGGCGGTGTCCCAGGGCGCACGGCTGGAGGGGGAACAGACAGAGGAAAAGTCTGGACAATGGACAGAAGGATGTGGGGTGGGCAGTGTCGCTGAGAGATGTATGTTTGTGGAGCTGCTGGACCGTGGAGGGCAGTTGGCTGAGCACTGTGGGGTGCACGGGTGTCGTGTCACGTAGTCAGGAGCCTGGAGCACCCCTGCCCTGAGTCGCACCAGGGATGAGGAAGACCCCAGTTTTCCTCTCCAGAACCAAGTCCAGTTTTGGCTGTAAGTCTACCTCCCTGTGGTCCCCGTCAGGACTCCACCCCCTTGGACAGGACCCTCCAAGTGGGCTGGCGAGGCCCTCCCCATGAGCCCCCTCTCTGTTCCCAGGAAGTCTTGAACCAAATCAAGGACCAAGTCAGTCCCTCCTGTGCAGCCCCAGACACTCTGTCAGGGCCCCTGGGTTGGGAAGGGCTGGCCTGTCTGCACGGAACCTGAGAGCCACCAGCTGCTCCCTCTTGGTTAGGGGGGTCCTACAGACAGAGGTCCTAATGGCAGCTGCTGCTCTGACCCCACAGCCCTGGGGTGGGTTTGAACACACAGCATCTGCAAGTGCAGACAGGGGCATAGATAGGGCAGGCCTGTTGGAGGGGCAGGTCTGGAACACGCTATGGGCCAGAAGGGAAGACAGAACCCCATGGAGCACGTGGGTGGGAGCAGGCACAGAGCCAGTGACTCTGATGTTTCCAATCCCTTCAGCCCCCACCTTCCCTGCCCCCCAAGCAGGAGGCACAGTCTGCACATGCTCCGCCCTGGGGTAGGGATGACCCGGAGACAGCGACCAAAGAGGTTCCTTAGCCATTGAGGTACCTGTTCTGTCTATGGCAGAGCCTGAGCCCAGAGAGCCAAGGTTTCATTGTGAAGAGCCTGGTGTCCTCAAGCAGAGAAGTGTTTTTCTGGATCCCCAGGCCCTGTTTTACATGACATGCTGACATCCCACAGCAGCTCAGCGTCCATCCGTCCGCCCGTGGGAAAGGAGAGAGTGACAGAGCTTGTTCCAGGGGCAGGTGGAAAGGAAGGTATGGAGGAAGGGCACAGGGGTTGGAGCCTGAGATTTCTTTAAGACCCAGCCTTGGGGGAATGTGTGAGCCAAAAAGATAGAAATCCCATTATGTTTAGAGAGATTCTAGGACGAAAGAGGCCTTGCAAGACATCCAGGCTGCAGCTGGAGCATGCACTCCGCAGCAACACAATAGCACGAACCCTGACATCAGCCTCTGGGACTGCATGGATCCAGAGGCTGAACGTGGTTGGGCAGGTGGGCAGGGCGGGGCCAACGAGGGAAGGTCAGCGGTCAGCAGAAGCCAGTGGTAGCAAGGGCACCTGCTGGAGACACTTTCTAAGGAGACAGGTGGCTACCCTATCAGAAACTGAGAGCAAGCTTCCGAGAGGGGACAAAATGTTAGGGAAGAATCCCGAAATTACTGATTTTGGGGTTACTAGTAAAGGCTGAGGTTTTTTTGTGTTTTTTGTTTTGTTTTGTTTTTTTGTTTGTTTGGTTTCTTTTAAAAAATATATTTTATTGATTTTTCACAGAGAGGAAGGGAGAGGAATAGAGAGCTAGAAACATTGATGAGAGAGAAACATCAACCAGCTGCCTCCTGCACACCCCCCTCCGGGGATGTGCCCGCTACCAGGGTACATGCCCTTGACCGGAATCAACCTGGGACCTTTCAGTCCACAGACCAACGTTCTATCCACTGAGCCAAACCGATTTCGTCAAGGCTGGGTTTTAAATTCCACAAGAACAGCCTAGAACAGGGGTGGGCAAACTTTTTTACTCTAGGGCTACATGGGTTCTTAAACTGGACCAGAGGGCCGGAACAAAAGCAACCTGACCATGCTGGCACTCTCATCTTGGGCTACTGGTGAAGGAGCGGAGGGGAGAGCAAGAGAACCCTCTGCTCTTTTGGCTCCGCGGGCCGGATAGAACAGCCGAATGGGCCGTAGTTTGCCCACGGCTGGCCTAGAATAAGAAAGCCTAAAGGGTCTGTTATCAAGAAACAGAAGAGCATGAGGGGTAATTTACATCACTCGTAACTTCACATTCCTGGGTGTGATGGGGTCACAGTCAGGCAGCCCCCTGTGCAAAGCCCTGCCCTGCCTGCCAAACCTTCCTGCCACGGAGACAGATGGCAGACCACCCCCCACCCCCCGCCCTCTCCCTTCTGCAGGGAAACCTTGCAGCAGCTGCGATGGCTGGGGAGGATTTCGGAGCTATGACTCCCAAGGGTGGGGGCAGACGGGCTGGGCTCTGGCCTTTCCACCTACAGGTGGGAAACTGAGGCCAGAGAGATAAAGGACCAACCTGCAGCCACAAAACCCCACCTAGAGCTTCTCTCCCCATTTCCAAAATGCAGAACCGGTGGCTCTGGGCAGGCACTCAGCTCTCGCCCTCAGTTTCTCTGGCTGGAAAGGGGCAGAGGTTGCACCCACCCAAGGGCCCCCCACATACCCTTTTACCTCAAAGTGCACTGAGGGAATGCTGCACAATGCACCCCAAAAGCCCCTCTTGGACTCACCGTTCTCCCTTAAGAACCCCCAGCCAGTCACCCAGCAGGACTGGGATGCTCTGGGTGGGCCGGCCGTAAACGGGGGCAAGCAGCCGGGTCCAACAAAGTTCCCACAGACCACGGGAGGGGTGACCTTCATGAGAGCAATGTCGTTGGCCTCTGAGATGGAGGAGTATCTCTCATGAGGGATGATTTTCTCCACATATCTCTCCTGGAGGGGTGCTTTCACGGGCTTGGTGCTGCCATACTCGAGTTCCCTTGCTCCGAAAATCAGTCTCCAGTCATATGGTTTTCTGTGCGCACAGAGAGACCAGGTCATTCCCGTCTGGCACCTGGCACCAGCTGCGACTGAGAGCCTCGGCCCTCTCCTCACAGGGGTCCCCTCAACATATTCACCCGGGTGGCCGCTGGGCCCTGAGCCCCAGGACACTCTGCACAGAGACACTGCCCCCCCCCAAAAGGTTCCGGACAAGAGCCCTTGGGAAGACCCCTGCCTGCTCCCACACCTACTTATTGAGCCTGAAGCAGTGAGCAGCAGTGAGTACCCACTGGGCATTCAGCAAGGTGCCTCCACAGGCGTGGTACCTCCGACTGTTGTGGTAGGTGAAGACCTGCAGGCTGACCATCCAGGGCCACGCCCCGTGAGCAGCAGCCTGGCCTCCGACCACACGTGTGGTCGCTTGTAGGTTCTGCCTGAACGGTCGTCCACAGGTGCCACTGAGGAGAGACCACGGGCACAGATGAGGCCAAGAGCAGGCATAGCCTGTCCTTGTGCCTCAACTGAGGGCAGGGATATGGGATTTAAGAGTGGGGAAGATCGCCCAGGCGGCATGGCTCCGTGGTTGAGCATTGACCTGTGAACCAGGAGGTCACACTTTGATTCCTAGTCAGGACACATGCCCGGGTTCCAGGCTCAATCCCCAGTAGGGGGCATGCAGCAGGCAGCCAATCAATGATTCTTTCTCATCATTGGTGTTTCCATCTCTTTCTCCCTCTCCCTTCCTCTTGAAATCAATAAAAAAATACTTTTTGGTGGTGTGGGGGGAATAATCTTAAAAAATAAGTGGGGAAGATCTGGGAATGCGAGGACAACCTTTGGTGTAGGGTCAAAGGGGGTGTCATGAGGGCCATGTTGTGGAGCTGTGACAAGGCAGGAGCCACGAGCTCCAGGAAGTGTGGTGAGGGCTGTAATTTCTTGGTCTTGTGGTGTAGCCACAGGTAGGGGGAGAGGATGCACAGGCAGCTGGGAAGATGGAAGTGGGGGCCAGGGGCTGGGGGAGGCTGACATTGAAGTGCATGGTGCCATGGGCTGGGGTCTTCAAAACCAGACTTTGAGGTTCAGTGTTAGCTTAGGCAGTCAGGAAAGACGAGGACCTTGTCAGATGGAGGGACCCTTGGTATGGGGATTCAGAGGTGGGAATTGAGTCGCAGGTGAGAGGCAATACCAGTTTGGGACTTATTGACACGTGGGGTATCCTGGACACTGTGGGGTTTCAGGGGTGTGAAGGCCCTAGAGCTACAGCAGGACTCGTTCACAGGCTGTAGCATCTCATGTCTGCGGGACCGGTGAACATCAGGATGTAGGTGTGCAGGCAGATCCCCATGTTGTGCATGACCTCAGAGCAGGGGATCTGCGTCAGGCCAAGGGTCACCAGGAGACTGCAAAGGCCCCAGCATGGCCTCTTCTCTGGACAGAGGCAGTCTGGGTCTGCTCTTCAGAAGGCACCCCATCCCCTGCCAAGGTCCCGGACACTTACTCACACGTGCTGTTAACTTTGGCTACTACAGACACTGCCAAGACCAGCAGAACGGCAGTTGGCAGCATCTCCACCATCTCCGCCAGGAGGCCCGCTGACCTCACAAAGCTCCGAGCATCCTGACCAATCAGCAGGGCCACCTCCCCCACCCAACCCTTGGCAGGTAGGTCTGTAGGAACCCCTTAGCCCAACAGGTTCTCGCTGAAATGACTTCCCCATTTCTCTTCTCCTCATATTCAAGGAGGAGAGAGTTATTCTCTCTCCTCCTTGAATATGAGAGTGTCTCTTTCCTTCCATGTCAGGGCCAAAGGCCTTCTCTCCACCACCCATGCCACTTTGTCACATCTTTCCCTGAGAACCAAGTCTCACATGCTCGACCTGAATGGCAGAGGTGACATCTCGCCGAGATGAGTGCTCTGAAGTTTCAACTGCCTAGTGTTGTGGCGGGATCCTCACTCTCACCTGGCTGCCAGAAGGTCTCCCATCGCCTCCCTGAGCGCAGTCTCATCATCCTGCCGGCAGGTCGTGAGCTTTTATCTCCTCTTCCTGAGCATCTTGTGGTCTTGTCTGCCCTGCCTGAGGGTCGTGAAACCTCATGGCCCCTATCTGTGGGCAAGGGGTCTTCTCTGCCACACCTGAGTGTCCCAATGCTGCATCTCCTCTACCTGGTGTCAGGGGATTCCATCTCTTCTGTCTATATCTGGAGGTTCCACCTCCTCTCTCTAAGTGACCAGGGGTCTCATCTGCCCCACTTTATTTTTTTAAATTTAATAAATCTTTATTGCTCAGATTATTACAATTGTTTCTCCTCCCCACCCCCAATAGCTCCCTTCCACCAGGTTCCCACACCACCCTCTGCCCTTACCCCCCATTGTCCTCATCCATAGGTGTACGATTTTAATCCTGTCTCTTCCCGAACCCCTCACACCCCTTTCCCCCTGATAATTATCAATCCACTCCCTTTCTTTGCTCCTGATTCTATTATATTATATTCACCAGTTTATTCTGTTCCTCAGATTTTAAAAAATATATATATATTATTGATTTTTTTACAGAGAGGAAGGGAGTGAGAGAGAGAGCCAGAAACATCGATGAGAGAAAAACATTGACCAGTTGCCTCCTGCACACCCCTAATGGGGGTGCGCCCACAAACACTCCCCCCCCGGAATGTACATGCTCCCGACCAGAATCGAACCCGGGACCCACCAGTCCGCAGACCGACGCTCTACCACTGAGCCAAACCGGCCTTGGCTGTTCCTCAGATTTTTAAAAAATATATATATATTTTATTGATATTTTACAGAGAGGAAGGGAGAGAGATAGAGAGCTAGAAATGTCGATGAGAGAGAAACATTAACCAGCTGCCTCTTGCACACCCCCTACTGGGGATGTGCCCGCAACCAATGTACATGCCCTTGACTGGAATCAAACCCGGGACCTTTTAGTCCGCAGACCGACGCTCTACCACTGAGCCAAACCGGTTTCGGCTGTTCCTCAGATTTTTAATTCACTTGATTTTTAGATTCACTTGTTGATATATATGTATTTGTTGATCATAATTTTTATCTTTACTTTTTTCTTCTACCTCCTGCTCTTAAAGAATACCTTTCAGCGTTTCATATAATACTGGTTTGGTGGTAATGAATCCCTTTAGCTTTTTCTTATCTGTGAAGCTCTTTATCTGCCCTTCAATTCTGAATAACTTTGCTGGGTAGAGTAATCTTGGTTGTAGGTTCTTGCTATTCATCACTCTGAATATTTCTTACCACTCCCATCTGGACTGCATAGTTTCTGTTGAGAAATCAGCTGACAATCATATGGATGCTCCTTTATAGGTAACTGATTTTCTCTTGCTGCTTGTAAGATTCTCTCTTTGTCTTTTTCCCTTGGCATTTTAATTATGATGTGTCTTGGTATGGTCCTCTTTGGATTCCTTTTGTTTGGGGTTCTATGTGTTTCCTGTACTTGTAAGTCTATTTCTTTCACCAGGTGGGGGAAGTTTTCTGTAATTATTTTTTCAAGTAGGTTTTCAGTGTCTTGCTCTCTCTCTTCTGGCACCCCCAAGAATTCTGATGTTGGTATGCTTGAAGTTGTCCCAGAGGCTCCTTATGCTATCTTCAACTTTCTGGATTCTCTTTTCTTCTTGCTTATCCAGAGGAGTGTCCTTTGGCTGTTTGCATTCCAAATCTTTGACTTGATTCTTGTGTTCCTCTAGTCTGCTGTTGGGTCTCTGTATACTATTTTTTATTTCAGTCAGTGTATGTTTAATTTTTAGTTGATTCTTTTTCATATCCTCGAGGGTCTCACTAAATTTATTGGCCTTTTCTAGGAAATTCTTGAAAAACCTTATAACTGTGGTTTTGAACTCTATATCCAGCCTTTTGTTCTCCATTTCTTTCATTTGAGATATGTTTCCTTGTCTCCCCATTTTCGCTGCTTTCCTGAGTTGGTAGGGTGGCTTTGTGTGTTTGGTGTCTTATATGTGCCAGTAGATCATCCTCCCCAGTTACCTGAGGTAGACACTCTTTTGGTGCTCCCCTTTGTGGACTTCATGTACAGCCTTGTTGTATTTAAGTCTTGATTGTTGTTGGTATCACTGAGAGGAATTGACCTTCAGGCCAATTGGATGTGAGTATCAGCTGTGTCTATGCCAGGATACCTTCTGTCTTGGAGACAGTCTTATCTGTGAGCCTCTCTCTTTCTTTCTAGTTGTAGATTTCCCACTCAGCCAGCTTTCCTGTGGTTTTGGATGATGTCCGTTCTGTCCTTTAGTTGTTGTTTTGAAATTGTTATGTGAGGTGGTAGTTTAGGCGCTTACCTAGGCCGCCATCTTGGTTTTCCTCCTGCCCTTTATATAAAGATGTCTTGTCTCCCCTATTTGAGTGTCCTAAAGTCTCATCTCCTTTATCTGAGTGTTGGGCATGTCCACTCTTCTATTTGTCAGGACATCTCATTTTGTCTAGATGAGCATCCCCAATCCTTTCTCCAGAGAGTCAGAAAGTCTCCTCTCCCATTACTGGGCTGGAACATCTCATCTCTGTTTCCCAGAAAGTGATGCGGCTTTGTCCATATACACCATCCAAACACACACACACACACACACACACACACACGAGTGTGGCAAGATGCATCACCCAAGTCACTTGAGTTTGGACCTGCATTGTTTCCCTTTCTTCCCAACAAAAGTCTTGTTTCCTCGGATAACAGGTCTCAATAATCATAATCAACTCTTTGTGTCATGAGATTTTTCTCTGCTGCCTGCATGTCCGGTGGTCTCCCTCTCTTCCATCTGAGTGTGCAGAGGGCCCGTTAAGCTTCAAGGGCTCTCAGACACCTCTCTAACAGGATCTCTTACTTCCCAGATCTGAGTGTCACAGGATGTGGGTCTTCCACTGGTATCAGGAGGCCACATTTCCCCTCTGCAAGAGTCCACTGTCTTTTTTCTTCTCCTTCCCACTCTTCCTTCCTTTCTCCCTTTCTCTCTCTCTTTCTCTTCTTTCTTCTTTCTTTCTTTTTTCTTTTTCTTTCTTTTTCTCTTTTTTCTTTCTCCTCTTTCTTCTTTTCTTCTCTTCTTTCTTTTTTTCTCTCCCTCTACATCAGGCAGTCTCTCCTCCTCTATCTGAAGGTCAGGAGGTAGGAGTTTTCACCAACCTGAGTGTTAACAGGTTGTAGTTCACCAAGTTCGGGGAGGCCTCACTTGTTTTAAATCAGTGTCAAGATCATGCTTGATCAAGTAATGAAACAAAACAAAAAACAGTCTTTGGAAATATCCTTCTATATAATAAAGAGGTAACATGCAAATTAACCCTCATGCCCTCACAAGATGGAGGTGGAGCTTTTGACACTGACTGGCATAGAAACCAACCAATCAGAACCAAGTCTGGGTGAACTGTGAAGGCAGAACCTAAGGTGGGGGCTGAGGAAGGGTTTTAAGGGCAACAGCTGTTTGGTGTAAGGTGAAAGAAGGCAGTTCAATTTTTTATTGATGGGTTTGACAGTATAGTGCATATGGCTGGTTATCAGTCCAGATATAGGGAATTATGTATTTTTGTCTGCCAAGAGCATCTCCTCCTGCTGAAAAAGGCTTATCTCTCCTCCACCCCATTTAATCAATCCTATCCTATATAATATATCTATACTAATAAAAGGGTAATATGCTAATTATACTGGGTCAACAGGCCAACTTCCAGACATCTGACTTCCTTCAGGAAGAATCCATGGTGGTGGGGGCTGAGGCAGAGGCAGTTAGGGTCAATCAGGCCAGCAGGGGAGAGCAGTTAGGGGAGATTAGGCAGGCAGGCAGGCAGAGACAGTTAGGGGTGATTGGGCAGGCAAGCAGGTGAGTGGTTAGGAGCCAGCAGTCCAACTGCCAGTCAGACATCCCCAGAGGAGTCCCTGATTGGAGAGGGTGCAGGCTAAGCTGAGGGAACCCCCCCCCACACACCCACCCCATGTATGAATTTCATGCACTGGGCCACTAGTAGTTACAGAAATGGCAATAAAAATTCACAGAGTGATATTAAAGTTTTGACTGTTAAAGAAAAGCCAATTCATGTGTTTTTACAGGATTCTGATGGGCATGAAATTGATATGGTATTTGGATCCATGAGAATAATTTACCAGAATGATGTGATCATTTATTTTAAATGTTAAAATGCACACTTTTCTGTAAATCACGACTTTACAACTATTTAAATATATGATCAAAACATTGTATATAAACTTTGAAATGAAGAGCAGGACCTAGTTTTTCAAAACATTGAGGGTTATGCAGGAACAGGGTTAAATGACCCAATGTCTGGATTCCACAGAACAATTGTTTGACTCTGCAGAGCGACGCCCACTCCTGGTTCTAGAAGGGGCTGCCAGGCATCCTGCCTCTTGAACGTCCCTTGGTGCAAACTTGAGGCTCTGATTCTCTTTTGAGGCTTTGGGTGGCTTCTGACCTGCAGGGCCATTTGTCCTCTCCATACCCTTACAGAGCCAAGGCCATGCCATCTCTGCTCATCCTCTTCCCTCCACTGCTGTCCCATCCCAGAGAAATCAGCTCCAGGTGCAGCTTAGAGACCCGTCTCCTGGTGCCCAGCACTCAGCCCCAGCAGGGGTCAGGGTCTCCTCTATAGCCCACACTGAGACTTGCTTCATGGCCCTTCTGTATGATGAGCAGTTTCTAACTTGGAAATGAGATAAAAAACTTGAAATTGTGGGGTTTACTAGAGAGATGGCAAGCCTCTTGAGGTCAAAATGCCCAGCAGTCTCCTTACGGTCTCTGCCTCACCAGGGCCTTCCTCACCTTCCCCACGAAGCCACCCAGACCTTTGCTGGCTCCCAAAGCACCTGTGCCCATTCACCACCTCCGGGCAGACACACAGAGTCCATCCTTATCTCTCCACCACCCACGCTTATTCACTCTGCGACTGGCACCCAATCCTGGAGGCATTTCCCAACCGTCTCATCAAGCTCAGTGAGAACCTGAGTCAAGGTTGACGTTTCTCATTGTCACATTCACGCTGCACCTTCACACAGTATGGCCAGGCTCTGCACCCACAACCCCTCCTGCAACCCTCTGATGCCCAACTTCTCTGGCATATCAGCTCTGCAGGCCTGGCCCTCTCAGCCTTGGACCCTGGGAAGTGTCCACCCACTCACCTCTGTTCATTCTCCTTCCACACATTAGGCTGGCCAACCCCACCAGGTGCCACCCCCACCAGGTGCCACACAGAACCTGCCACATCATGGGCCGTGGCATCTGGCTGCTTACCTGTCAGCTCAGGGAGAAGTGAGACCTGGACAGGCAGCAGCCATGGGGCAGGACAACAGGGACAGACATGGGAGGACTGACCGGCAGGAGCAGCAGAATGAGAAGCTGGGCTCGAGGAGGGAAAGAGGACAGACAGGGCCCCAGAGGATAACCGGACTTCCAGTGGGGACTGGCCAGTGAGCAGAGAGGAAAGCTTCCAGGAGCACAGGCTGAGGTCCAGTGGGACTCAGAGAGATGCCAGGAGCTGTGGCATGGAAGTCGGTATAGAGACAGGATCAAAGAGGGGGCTGAGTCATCAGTGCCTGTGGCTAAACGCTCATGCCGAAGCTGGCGGGGAAGAGAGGAGGGGCAGCTCTGTGGCCTAAGGGACAGCAGGGTCTGAGCTCCCAGTAGCTCCTCAAACAGGCAACTGAGAAACAGTTTCATTTCTTATAAATTTATTACATAATAATATTATAATAATTATTATCAATAATAATAATAATATAAGAAACATAGATCTCTGTGGGGTGTATCACAACGTCAGGGTCAGGAGGCCTCAGGACTGGAGCAGGGGGAAAGCCCCTGGATGGAACTCCATACAAAAGGAGGGTGAAGCGGTACTGACCCTGTAAAGTTAAAAACCCAAATTGAACGGAACCAAAAACCCACAGGTGAGTGTGAGACCGAGTGTGTATGTGGCAGCCTGTTACAGTCACAGCTGCTGTGTGATCTGGTCTGTTAGTGAAGGGTGGCTGGGTGTGACTCTGCCCAGGGAATGAGGCCGCTGGGCCGGGAGGGGTTGGGCGGGCACAGACCGGCGTGCCAGGCCCCTGGGCTGTGAAAACATCTGTTTTCTGGGTTTTTTATTTTTATTAAAAAAAGCTAGAAATATAAACAGAAACTTGTGAGTGACGTGGATGGAGCATAGTCCAGACTCCAAACCCTAGGTTTAAAAACATCCCAGGGCCCCCCCACCCCACAGGTCATTGCTGAGTGTGGGGAGTCACAGTAAGGGGGGCTGGGGTGCCCTCGGGGTCTCTGCTTCTCCCCAGGGTTTACGGTGGCCTGACTCTAGGGGCGTCTCCTTGGGATCCCCCAGAGGCCTGGTAGGGGGGCGGGTACTGCCTCCAAGGGCCCTGGGGGGCACCCCCAGCAGCAGAGCTGGCCAGGCAGCCTGCTCAGGCCAGGCGGGACTCTGGAGGGGCAGGTGGGACAAACGCAGGTCCCGGAGGACAGGGGGCCTCGGACTTTCTTTGGAAGCGGATGGGGTGCTTTCAGGCATGCACCCTGCACATGCTCCCGAAACCCTTGCACTGGTTCAGGGCCCGCTCCCCACTCAGGCACACACGGGTCTCCGAGGCACTCAGTCAAACCCAGAGTTTCACACAGTCACACGCTTGCACACACACAGGCGGGACAGGAGACTGGGGTCTGAGGCAGAGGCTTCTTTGCTGTAGTTGCCCAACAATGTGGGGAGGAGGCTAGGCTCCTCCTGGGGAGGGACCCCGTGAGGGAGATGGCTGGGAGCAGGTGCCAGGGCCCGTCCCCACCCCTGGTGAGGGTCTCCCAGGCCCCCAGACCTTGCTAGTGCCCTGCAGGCCTGGCAGCCTGCTGCCCCTCCTCCACGCAGCACCGAAGAGTTGTCGGGCACGCTAGAGCTCAGCGAGGGGAGAAGGCCGAGGCAGGGCCCCAGGGCGGCTACTAGGACCCTGGCCAACCCCAGACCAGCTGGAGCATCCTCCGCCCACGTGGGGTGGCAGTGGCAGTGAGGGGCCAGAGATGGAAGACTGGACAGCCACAGCGGAACCAGTAGGAGGCTGAGGGGGTCGGGGGGGCAGGAAGGGAAGCTATTAAGGACAGAGATATTTGTTCCTTTTCTTGTTCCAAATATAGAGTGGATTAAAATATGCAAAACGGGGGGGGCTCCTTGGCCCCCAACCGAGAACCCCAATGTGTCCCCCCTCCCCCCAGTCACCAAGGTGTGTTCTGACCCCTCGCATGCTGGACTAGGTCCCCCCTCCAGGAGCAGCCTCCGGAAGCTGTGTGGGAGCCGGTCAGGCTGGAGACCCCCCAACCCCTAGGGCTCCACCCTCCCGTCCCCACTTCCTGACCGTGTGCTGGGTTGGGGCTCGCCGGCCGCGGGAGGGAGCTAAGCAATGTACAGGGCAAGTCTCTGAGCCACGGCAAACAGGACGATTCATGCAACATTCCTGGCCCGGGCGCCTTAGTGGGGGGCAGGGCCGAGCCGGCGGCCCGGGGTGGGGTGGGGTGGGGTGGGGGCCCTGCCCGCAGGGCGCGGCCGGCCGTGGAGGGGGTGGGGCGTCAGCTGCCCTCCAGCTGCCGGAGCGCGCGCTCGATGTTCATGCGGTGGCCCACGCGCGTGACGCCCAGCTCCACGAAGTCGTCCTTGGTGAGGGCCGGCAGGTGCGCGCCCTCAATCTCGTGGTCCTCGAAGCGGTCGCGGTGCTCGCCCAGGTGGATGCTCTCCAGCCAGTCGCCCACGTCGAACTTGCTCCACAGCTGCAGCGGCTTCTGCTGGAAGGGCCTGCGCGGGCCGGGGCCTCCGGGGCCGGGGCCGGGGGTGGGCGAGGGCAGCGGCGAGGGCGAGGGCGAGCGGCTGCGCGCGCTCACGCTGCGCACCACGAAGCGCACCTCCTTGGGCTCGTGCGGGATGGAGAGGCTGGACGACTTGAGGATGGTGGGAGGCGTGAGGCTGAAGGGCCGCCCCGCGCCCCCCGCGCCCGCCCCCAGCCCCTCCACCCGCTCCAGCGACGCGGGCTTCACTGGGCTCGGGGCGCGCCGGGCCAGAGGGTAGCGGCCGCCGGGCCGCACCTGGAAGGAGGCCCCGCCGCCCGGGCCCCCAGGGCTGCGCTGCGCTGAGATGGAGCTCAGCTCACCGAGGCTGCTGAAGAGCCTGCGGAGGGAGAGGGGTCAAGGCCAGATGAGGGGCGCCAAGCGGGATAGGGAGGGCTCGGGGGAGCTGGATCAGCGGCCAGGAGGCTGCTCAGAGGGGGCTGGGACTGTGGGGTAGCCTTAGGGCCAGAGGACGCAAGAGGGTCGGATGGCCATGGTTCCCCCCCTCCATTTGTTTGCATCCTAGGTGAGAACCAGTGCCATGCTGGTGTGGGGGGAGGACCCTAGACTGAGTGGAATGATGAGGGAGAAAACCAGCAGCCCTACACTCCACAGGGACTCCAAGACCCACCAGCCCACCAGAGGAAAGGCAGCCTCTCCTGGCAAAGGGCTGCTGCCCATCCACCCGGCCCTGGAGGGGAGGCTCTGGCAGAATCCTCCCCAGTCCTCATACAGCTCTGCTCTCAGGAGACCCGGAGCAACCTGGGCTGGCTGCAGGGAGCTGCGTCGTGAGAAAGGCTGGCTGTGGCTGCAGCACGAGCCTGAACAAGCCCGTGACACCAGACAGACCACGCGGACAAGCAGCATGTGCAGGGCAGGCCTGAGGCAACGACACCATGACACCATCTCACCGCACAGGCCTGCACACAGCAGTAGCAACAGCATCCACACATGTCACAGACATGCAGCAGCAGTGGCAGGGACCTGCTCATGACAGGGATGCAGCACATGTGTGCGGGCATGCACACGCACACATACACATTCACACACAATCAACAGATGGTACCTCACTTCCCAACATCATCTGGCAGGACCCTCCAGTCCCCCACCAGTGTGGCCGTGGCGGGAGGCCTGCCTGGGGACTCCTCCAAAAAGCCCCTCCCATGACCACCCCCTTCCATCCCCTAGAGTGGCCAGAAGCCTCAGGAGACTGCCAGGAGCCTGCAGCCCGGGAAGCAGAGCAGAGCGGAGGCCCAGCGGCCAGGCGCAGCGCATGGACAGAGGCGTGGGATGAGCATGCTCACTTACACAGCCGGCGCTCAGGACCACCGCGCAGCTAGACAGAGCAGCCACATGCAGATGGGCAGGAGAGAGCAGTGAGAGAGAGTGTTAGCAGCCCGTGCGGCCCACAGTCACGACCACAGTCAGGGCAGCCGGGGCAGGGACCCCTGGCCGGACACCCAGTGAGGGAGGAACTCCAGTGCGGTGGGCCCAGGTGTGATGGGGGAGGGGGCAAATCTGAAGCTGCTGGGGCTGTGGGGGGAGGCCAGACTGGGGCAGACCTGGCTGGCTCCTGGTTTGCCTGGGACCTGTTCTCTGGTTTGTGAGGTACAGACCACAGAGTCCCACCCACAGGCTGTAATGACCACCCCCAGCCAGGCTCCAATCCCGAGTACAGCAAGTGCTCCGCAGGCTTCTGGTACCTGATGTCTCGTGTACCTTCACACTTGACTCTGCTCCCATCCCACCTGCCTCTGCCTGGCTAAGGAATCCCCTTGGCCACCCCCACCCATCTCGTGCGGTCCTGAACTGGCACCCATCGCATAGCATGGAGTGCTCTCAGCATCCAACCTCCCCTTAAAGCGGGTTTTGTCTTTTCATCTCCCACCTGAGCAGGGCAGCCTCTCCCTGGAGACATAGTTCTGTCCCTCCTTCCACTGGCCTTCTCTCCTCAGCCTCTTTCCCTCCCATCTCCTCCCAACTCCTCCTTCGACCCAGAGCAGAGCCTCTTGAAGAGGCCAGACCATGCCCTCCACCCCAGCAGAGAGGAGCTCCAAGGACACCTGGGATGGGCCCAGGGAAAAGTCACCAACCAGAAGCCCCTGCCCGACCACTCCTGACCTCCATGGCACCGTGGAGTGGCAGAGGCAAGAATAATATCCAAGAGGGCATTGCAAGGGGGTGGTGGGTGCCGGGGGTATTGACCACCAGGGGGGACAGTGCTGGGAAGATGCTAAGTGGCCTGTGGGATTGAGCCCAACACAGGCATCCCCACCAGGGCCCTCACACAGCAGCCCTCACCTGGGGCAGAAGTATAATGACGACTTGGCGGGGTGGGTCACAGCCAAGCTGCAAAGATGGTCTGTGTGGGCGGTGCTGAAGCCTCCTGCCTGACGGGTGAACTGGAGGCCTGGGGTGAGGTGGGTGGACTGAAGGGAGAGGGCCAGCACATGCCTAAGGCACCCAGAGCATCTTGAGACAAGAGGTCTAGAGGAGCCTAGGGAATAGTCCAGGGCACAGCAGGAGTGGCTGAGGCATCACCGCCCAGGTGTCTGCTTCTCCTTCCCTTCCTGTTGGGGACAGGGAACTGCCCACATCGTCCTCAGGACAGGAGTCCCAGCTGTGTCTGCACACCCATCACTGTCCATCACCACTCTCAGCTATCTGCCCCCCAACCAAGCTCCAACCACAGGTGGCCATGCCACAGCACCTGCCAGCCTCCCACCCTCTAACACACAGTCCCATCTCTCCAACGCCTTAGCAGCCCTCCTCTAGGCGGCTCAGCCAGGCTCTCAGCATCTCTCCCAGCGTCTGGATCTTGTACTGTCCTGCCTCGTGACACCTCAGCCAGTGAGGTCTGGCCAGGCTGCCAGCAGGAGCCCTTGCTGACCTGTGCACCCGCTACCTTTCACGGTACCCTTCCTACTACTCTTCCTCCCTACTTGGGTTTCCCAAGCTGTCCTTTTAGTTGGCACTTTCTCCCCCATCTTTGCTACAGCCAGTGTGCCCAAGAAGGCCACATGGGCGGCCTGGCCAGTCTGGGTCTCCAAATATGCTCTTCCTTCAACCAGTCCTCCCCCTATCAGGAGCCTATAGCCACCACTGGTGTCCCCAGGATTTCAGCCTCGTGGCGGACAGTGCCCAGCTCCCAGCAGTAACCTAGCCCTTCTCCTTGGCCCCAGCCACCTGTGAATCCAAGATCTCACCCAGGACCTTGCATCTAACTTCTTCACAGCTTCCCTGAACTCATGGTACCTGACACGAAGCCAAGAACACAGATGCAGAGAAAGTGACACCAAACAAAAATAACATAACTCCCAGGCTTGACTACTATGGGCCATTGGTGTCAACACACTCCACACTCTGGCCTGGCCTCTGCCTGAGGCCTCTGTCATGTGGGAGCCTCGTTTAGGGAGATAAGCCTGAACAGGAGCACAGAACTAGACATAGGCTTGTAAGCTCCACCCACTCCAGTGACAGTGCCCACCCCCGCTGACAACTTCAATCTTGACATGCTACAAACATCCCTACACCCCCTCATCTGCAGCACCTTCCCAATCCCTCATCACGTCTCCTGAGGACACACTGCATGTGTCCCAAACTCCAGTCACCTACAAGGATATCCTGGCCCCAGCACTCCCATTCCAACCATCACACAGCCGGTTCTGTCCAGGTTTCAGAAGAACTAGCCTTGCAGTCAGAAGGCTAGATCTGGGGTTTCCTCCAGATCCCTGTCACACGTGTGAGCAGGAACAGGGTTCGGTAGGAAAGGGTTTCTTGGGCATCAGAGGAACTTTTGTGAAGCACTAACTAGTGGTCTACTGAAGAAGCTGACAGGCATGAGACTACAGCACACAGCACGTCGAAGGCACTAAGTACTGCAGGAAAGAAACCTTTTAACTTGGTGTTTCCCAAGCTATGTCACTACAAACTGTCCCCTATAAAACCAGATGTGAGGGCCATAAGGCTGTAAAATAGCCACAGCAGAACTGAGTGTTGCCGTGGGGCTCAGAGACGCTATGGACCCCATCCCACTTGTGGGGTCAGATCTGACCATGGAGCCTGGAAGACAAATGGATCTCAGGCAGATGGGGCCTCAGAGACAATGTGGGTTCTGAGCAGACAAGCGTTCTGTCCCCCAGGCACAGAGCAGGTGGATGGCCTGGTATCAATGCCCCCAACCCAAAGGTCCTGGACCTCCCAGGCAGTACCTAGCAGCTGCATCCTCCATCTTCACCCGAAAAACAAAAAATGCCCCAGCCAATGGTAGTCGATCGTTTCCACAAGTTAACAAGCTTCAGATCCATGACACACGGGGCAGCTGAACTCACCCAGAAAGATCTCAGGCCACAGAGTGTCTTGTGGCTAAAGGACATCAGAGCCTGGACTGAGCCACCCACTGAGTGGGAAAGGTGGACAGAGAGGGGTGTGTCTGACAGGTGAGGACAGAGGTGAGGACAAAGCAGAAGTATGATGTATGGCCAGTGCCTATGCCTCTATCAGGAACAGTCCTGGGAAGGAGAGTGTCTCCCTGGACATTTGTCTCCAAGGCAGGCAGCAGAAGGGTTGTCACTGAATGAGAAATGACTGCCAGACTCTGGCTGTAGCACCACTGGCTGTAGGACAAGAGCAGCCCCAATGGGACCCACCCACTGCCAGCCACAGGGAGCATGATCCTATGTACCACAGTGCCCTGTGCACACAGCACCCTGCTCCGAGGGCAGAAAGGGGAGCAAAGGGAGAGGGAGGAAGTGCGAGCAGGAGCCCAGGGAGGTACGGGGGAGAGGCAATTTCAGGCACCTGGCAGATTGGGGGCACTGAGTGGGCTCAAGTGCAGTGATTTCGGAGCACGTGTGCACTGGTTACATACTCCTGATAAACAGTGCCGATCACAGAATGAATGCATGCGTTTCTGTGAGAGACGATTGTGCAAAACCCCCAAGTCTGTCGCCAGGAGGGTTTTGGGAACAGAGGCTCCCAATGGTGGACAGAGAGTGGACAGAGAGCAGGACCCAGGTCAGACAGATGCCGTCACCTCCTGGCTGGAATGGATTCTTCAGAACATCTGTTCTCCGGTAGCAGAGTGGCTGCAAGGATGAACGGAAATGGCACCACGTCCTCTCGGGTCACACCCAGCATGCATTTCCCCACAAGGACTCGAAAGTTAACCTGACTGTTCATTGGGTGCCAACGACAGCAGAGCCATGAGAGCCTGCCACGATGCAGCCCTGGGTGTGTTGCTTCGCAGGCGGCACTGCCTGCCACCCCCACCATTTCACAGGCGAGGCACCGCGGTTCACAATGTCTAAGTGGCTTTGAGATGACAGCGCTCAGATGTGACCTGCTGAGGTTTGAAATCCAGGGCCACATGACCCCAAGTTGATGTCAGGCAATAAAGTGAGTTACCAAAGTTGGTGAGGGCCATGCCACAAGGATGTCTATTGTTTTAGGCTGTCTGGCACCTGTACCTCTGGTAATAGCACCTGACTTTCCCAGAAGAACCTCCCTCTGTCCTCTTCCGGGACAAGCCTGGCCGATGATAGCCGTGTCTCCCTGGCCCCAGTGACCGGCTCAGGAGAGAGCAAGAAGCCATGGGAAATGAATCAGAAGCTGGAATTCTGCAGAAACTACTGAGTGAAGGAGGCTCCCTTTCCAGTGGGTACAGAACAGATGGGATGCAAAGAACGTGCCTCCCGACCCCTCGTCTGAGAAATGAAATGAGCACAGGGTCCTGGCACAACCCAGAGCCAGGGGACAAGAGCCCCTGATGCTGACAGGGGCGAAACACTGAGGATGACCTGTGGGATGGTGAGTTCAGAGAGAGGCAAGTAAGAAGAGGCCAGCTGAGCAATACCTCCCCCCTGCCCTGTGACAGCCCCAGCTGTCCCATGGGGGCCAGCACAGCCAATGACAAGGTCTGGGCTCCACAACCAGTAAACCTGAGCCACACGTCTGTCCTGTGGGGTTTGTCCTAAGCCACCTCCCTAGATCTCAAAGCACAAAAGACAGCACTTGCACTGGGCTTCATGCTTTCATCTGTTTAGCAAATGTTTATTGAGGGTCTGTACTATACCAGGCACTGTGCTACCCACTTTAAATGGCTTTGATAGGGACCAAGGGGTACAAAGGGAGAAGCAGAGAGAGTGGCGGTGTGTGTGTGTGTGTGTGTGTGTGTGTGTGTGTGGAGCGTTTAGGGCTAGTCAGGGAAGCCCACACATCCAGGTCCTGGGACTGCAGAGGCCTAGCACCTCAGCTGGACACGGGCCATGCTCACAATGCTTGTTCTGAGGGCACTTTCAACACGGCCCTTCCAGGAAAGGGGCTTTCACATGCCACTGGGAGAAAGAAAAGGAAAGAGGGTCCCAGAGCAAGCCCCTTGGGGTGAAAGGAGCAGGGCCACACTCCTGAACCTCCGCCAGGCACTGGGAGCTTCCCAAGCTCCCACTTATCTTTTGAATCCTGAATTGGAAGAAGGCGGATAAGACCGCCCTTGTGAGTGACATCTGAACCCTCACTGCTTCCTGAACTGCCTTCCAAGTGGACAGGAAAGGGCTGGCTTACATTGGTCACTGTAACAAGGGCAGGGGGGGCGCTTGGGGGCAAAGAAGGGTCAACCAGTGACCAGCTCTGTCTCAGACCACAGAGCCACAGGGGTTGCCTTGGGGGCAAAACCTAACCAGGGCACAGTGTGGCCCCTTCAAGTTCCCACCTTGGGCAGGAGGTGGGAAAGTAAGACAGAGGGAGGGAGGGGAAAGGTCAGAGAAGGCATGAGGCCAGATGAAGGGAGCAGGGAGATCAAGTGGCTTCCAACTAAGGGTGGCTTCTCCGTGCACCTTTAAGACCCCACAGTCTAAGAGACTCTGAGCTGGTGCTGAGAGACAGAAATGTTTCTGGGACAGAAAATAAAAAGTTGGTAGTGGGCTCCCAAAAAGGACATGAGGCAAGACACAAGCTACAGGAAGGTGGTCCCGGCCACCTGGCAGCCAAGTGGTCACAGGGAGGAGGACTCAGAGCCATAGGGAAGCCAAACAGCAGTGCAGGGAGATGCGACTCTGGACTGGGCCACAGATGCCCCTTAATGGCAGAGCAGCTTTGGTCCAGGGTGAGGAAAAGCTGCAGGAACTCCAGGTGGGAGCCTCCAGGAGAGCTGTGGTACAGCTGCTAGATGTACCACCCCAGCCTGGACCTCCATCAGTTACCCTGCTCCCACTGTCAGCACCAAAAGGGTGGGGAGAGCAGCAGCCCTGACACTTCAGATCCCGAGTGAGCCTCCTGTCTCAGACAGATGAAGCAAGGCCAGATGAAGGACGGAGAGGTAGACGGAGGACAGGCAGGGGTGGGACAGAGGGAACCATGATGGACAAGAGGCAGACAGGAGGCCCGTGGACATGGGACAGGACCCTCCCCAGCTGCCCTGCTCACCGAGCTGCCGCGATGGGCGACTTCTTAGAAGGGTCCAGCAGGCCGCCCAGGCCACTGGCTGGCTCCTCCCCCAGGGAGCGTGTGTCTTTGTTCAGCTGCTGCAGGCGGGAGCTGAGCTCACTTATCACAGTTGGTTTGTCGTCTTCAGGCCCAGGGAGCCCCCGGCTCTCCAGGGGGTCCCCCCATAGCTTGGACCTTCTCTGGAAGAGGTAGCGAGGGCGAGCAGGCCCAGCAGCAGAGGCCAGCCCGGCGGAGGCGGCAAGGTGCTGCTGGGCCATGAGCTCACTGTCCGAGGACTGCTTCAGCAGAGGGTCCCTGAAGGTCACCGGCCCCTTCCCCAGCGGGGACTTGAGCTTGGGCTTGGGAGGCACTGGTGGCTTCTCGAGTAGAAAAGTGTGTCCATCAGCGAAGGAGGTGTGGGTGTCGGTGAGCTCCCCGCTTTCGGAGCTCAGAGTGGACATGCTGGACACTGTGGAGATGGTGCTCGTGGTCTCCAGGTGGGGGTCGCTGGAACTGCGTGTGTCCACCTCTTCCACTCCCGAGTCAGCTGCAGACTCAGGGGCAGGGGGCAGCTCACTACTCGCCTTCCCTGAGGCCGGGCCTGGCACCGGAGTGGGTGAGGGACCTGGGCCAGGCAGTGGGGTGGCCAGAAGGAGCCCATTGGCAAACTCTTCGGGGGGTGGCACCAGCCCAATACGAGCCAGTTCCTCTCTGGTCTCCTCGTCGCTAGAGGACAGCTGGGCGGGAGGCAGGTTCACTGTAAAGACCAGCTCTGGCTCCTCCTCGGAGCTGCCCTGGCCTGGCCCAGGGTCTTTTGGGGCACTGCCAGGGGGCTGCGCCCGTGGGCTGGGCAGGGGCTCTGCCACCACGGCTGACTGTGTGGGTGCAGGGGCCAGCTCTGGGGTGCCGGCACGCTCCTCTTCAGCCCCCAGCCCACTGGGCTCCTGCCCGTTGCTGGTGGCGTGGACCACAATGAGGCCGGCGGGCCGCTGCAGGGACGTGTCCAGGACGCTGAGAATCATGGACTTCTTGTCCTCAGGTGACTTTCGCTCCTCTCGGGAGGCCTTCTCGGGCTCCCTGCGCGCGGGCACAGGAACCCAGGCGGGGCTCCTGGGGGAGAAGGCAGGGGAAGCCAGGGCTCCTCGCTCCGAGTCGCGGGCTTGAACATCCACAAACAGGGGCCCAGCCCGGTCTGCGTCAGGGCTGTGCACAGGTGTGGGGGACCGGGAGGGCGTCTGGGAGGCCAGCGCCCGCTCCCGGGCAGCCAGCGCCAGGGCCAGGGGCGAGCTCGGGTCCAAGGGTTTGCCGGTGAGCGGGTGGATGAAGGTGGAGCCGGAAGGCCCAAGGCTCGGGCCGCTGACCAACGGCTTCAAAGCAGAGACCGGGGAGGGCAGCAGGAGGTCACGGCCAGTGGCGGCCCCGGCCCCCAGGAGCCGCTCGTCGATGGAGCGGGAGGGCTGCAGGGAC
Organism: Vespertilio murinus; assembly: GCA_963924515.1. Classification (NCBI taxonomy): domain Eukaryota; kingdom Metazoa; phylum Chordata; class Mammalia; order Chiroptera; family Vespertilionidae; genus Vespertilio; species Vespertilio murinus. The sequence goes on along the minus strand of OZ004707.1, from coordinate 196,768,596 downwards.
GGCAGGTCCGCGCTGGGGGGGCTGCCCTCGATGGCGCCCACCGACAGGAACACGGTGGAGCGGCGCCGCTCCTCCAGCCGCCGGTCCTTGGCCGGGCCTGGGCCCCCGAATGCCAGCCCGCTGTCCCCGGGGCCGTAGTCGAGGCCGCCAGGCCGAGGCCCGCGGTGCGTTGGGGAGGGATCGCGCGTGAAGCTGCCGCCCCCCGGGCCCGGGCTGCCCACGGCCAGGCCGGCGCGCTCCTGGGCCTCCTCCACCTGCAGCTGCTTCACCAGCGGGCTCTTGCGGCGCTGGGGCTTGGACGGTGTGAAGAGGCTGGCGCTGAAGGCGCCCAGGTTGGCGTAGGGGCTGTCGGAGTCGGGCCGGGGCCTGCGCTTGGGACGCTCCGGAGGGGTGGCCGCGGGCGGGGGCCGAGCAGCGTCGCCCACCTCCGGGGCGGAGTCCTGCAGGATGATCATGGAGCGGGCGCGCTTCTGCCGCTCGGGGTAGGGCAGCGGGCCCAGGGCCGTGCCCGCCTCGTACAGGCCTGCGGCCCCGGCACCCAGACGCGCCTCCAGGCCGGGTTTGAAGCTGGAGCGCACCGTGTCATAAGCCCGGCCCGGCGGGGGCGGCGGCGAGAAGGCTGGGGGCGCCCCTGAGTCGAAATAATAGGGCGCGGGTGGGGGCGGCGGTGCGGTCTGCGGCGGGGGCGGGATGCCTCGGCCCTCGCGCCCAGAGTCTTGCATCGACGTGCTCCGTGGGAAGCGCCCCTCCAGCAGGGACGCCAGCTTCTCATCCTCCCCTGCGGACAGAGGCCCCGTGAGACCGGCCAGGCGCTGGGGGCCGGCGACTTCAGGGAGGTCCCTAGGCCCCAGCGCCTGCCCTCGCAGAGGCCACCCAGTCCTTTCACCCAGGGCAGCCAGGGTCCCCTCCCCCCATCTTAGAACTCCGCGGCAGGTGCTAGCTCCACCAGGGGATTGGGGCGGGACTGGCATTGAGTTGGGGATTGGCGAGCAAGGAAGACTCAGGGAGCCCAAAGCAGAGCATCTGAGCAAGGCCCAGGATCTGCACCCCAATACCATTGCCAATTTCAAGGGGAGATTCTTGTGAAGACTGGGGAGAGGAGTCAGTTCAGATATAGGGTAGAGGGGGGCCTGGAGAAAGTACCCAAACTCTGACCATGCAACCTGGGGCCAAGATCTGCCCCAAACCTGGGACAAGAAGGGGCTCAAATGAGACGCTCCAGAAGGGTAGGGGCAGCCCCCTAGTAATGGGGGGAGGGGGTGCTGGGATGCAGGGCTTCCCACCAAATCTGATCACAGCTCAGAACCACAGCCTGCAACCAGCAGGTTTCCAGGAGGGCCTGGGGTCAGCCAGAGGCAGACAAAGGGGCACTTCCTGAGCAGGAAGGATCCACTGCGTACACAGGGACAGAGGGCTGTGGCCAGGGAAGCCACACCTCTGGCAGGGAGACAGCTGATACTCAGGTAAGGGGGTGCCTGGTGCCTGTCCAGTCGAGGGCCAAGTAGATGGAGTGGACTGAGAGGCTGCCGGTCACTGGGAGAGGGCAGACGAAAATGGAACTGCAGGCTGACCACCCCACACGTTTCGGTTTTACTCCCTGCTTGCTGTGTAACCCCAGGCCCCTCTGAGCTTCAGTTCTCTCCTGGGAAGATACACACTCTAAAATGAACCCCACTCTGCCTGCCTTGGACATAGCTCGGACCCAAGCAAGGGCAGGAGAGAGTGCTCAGGGCCCACATCTCCCTGCTGCCCACCTGCAGACTGGCAGGGCCTCCTTGCAGGCACCATGTGGACACTTGTGCTGCTGGTGTCCCTGGCTCAACCCAAAGAGAGTATATTAATGGCTCTCATGTCCACACACACACGTCTCTCATGGGGTGCCTTTTGGGGATCTGCCACCTGGCCTCCCTCTGGACTGGGTGATATTTTTATGAACTCACCAAGATGCCTCTTGCCTGTCCCAACAGCCTCCCCGTTAGCCAGCCAGCACTCGCCCCAGGCCACTATCCCTGTTTGCTTCTTGACCTGCTTAACAGCTCTCGTATCCGCGGCTCAGCACGAGTGAACTTTTGTGTAAAAAGGCCTTACTGTCTGACATCCCTTAACCTCTTGGCACTTCAGTTTCCTCATCTCAGGGGCACTGCCCTCCCCCACCCTCCCCCACTGTGGGCCTGTGTGAGGTGGAGCCATTTAGAGCTCACAGCACAGGGCTAAGCACCTAAAAGGGACCCAGATGGGACCCAGGTTGTCGTCGTCATCATTTCAGGTCTGCCTTCCACCCCCTGAACAGGAAACAGGAACACAGTATATAAACACCCACCACCCGTGCGTGACCCAGGTACACAGGGAAAGCCGGTGTCCCTAGAAGCTGCAGGGGGTGTGGTGTGCCAAGTTCTAACGTCAGGTGACCGCAAGCCCCTTGCCTCGGGATGAAATGAGGAATCTGTTCTGATGCCATCTTGGGTGGGCAGAGTCCACAGAGAGCAGCAGCGAGCATTGGCCCAGCATTTGAGTGCCGTCCCCCAAATGCTAGACCAACACCACTGAGCACAAGAAATGGCCCTGTGTTCAGCTCAGAGCAGCCCCTGCAGGAGTCTCAGAATGGCCCTGGTGGTAGGCAGGTAATAGGTGGTCCCCACATTTCCACATCAGGACCCTGAGGTTTCAAGGATTGGACCATGTGCCCAGGGCCACACAGCCAGGACAAGGGGTGGGTACTCCAGGAGTCTGGTAACTTGTTCGGCAGGCCAAGGAGAGGGGTCAAAGATGAGCACCTTTTTTTTGCCTTGGCTGTTGTTGCTAAGTAATTACAGCTCTGGCCCACAAACCAAAAGGTCTCAGGCTCAATTCCCAACAAAGGGCACGTGTCTGGGTTACAGGTTGGAGCAGCCAATTGATGTGTCTCTCTCACATCTCTCCTCCCCTCTCCCCCACTTCCTCCCACTTTCTCTGGAAATCAATGGAAAAAATCCTGGGATGAGGATAAACAAAACAAAATGATGAGCCCCTCTCAGCTCATTCATGGCCCGAGCACTGGAAGGTCTGAGAGGTGGGTGGGAAAGAGCTGCCATCCACATCTGGGCTTATGTCCCAATGGGCAGGCACTTGGATCTGTACCTTTCTGTCCTGGGACAGCTTCTGGCAGAGTAGCTGAGGGACTGCCTCTGGCAGAGTGAGGTCAGGTGGAAAACAGTGCTTCTGGCAGGCCCAGGTCAGAGGGAGGCAGAGACAGATGGCCCCGGATGAAGCAGGAGACGGCTGGGGCCGGTCCCCAAGACCCCAAGGCAATTGGGAGCCCGTAGAGGGTCAGGGATGAGGGGTGATTTCTGCTCTGCAGAAGTCCCCCCCTGACCTGTAGGTGGAGCTGGGGAGTGAGGTCTGAAGGATACCAAAGCTGTGGTCCAAGAGCAAGACACTGAGGCCCAGCCAGGCAGGGCTACAAAGCTGGTGAGGAGTCAGGCAAGAGGCATTTGAGGAGGCAGAGCACCCCTAATTTGTAAGGGGAAGCAGAGAATAAGGAGGGAACCATGGAAGACTCCCAGGGCTTAGGCCAGTGGGGGGAGGGAGGTACCACAAGCCACTCCAAAGTGGCTGAGTCTCACGGATCCTCTTCCTCTCCCTCTCCCTACAGAAAGGACCTGCAGCAGTCCCTGCAGGACCATGCCACCAATGATGGTGGCCTTTATCGGTAACTCACCACATGATCTAGAAACCCCCACTCATTCTGCATTCCAAACTCAGACATGCCCCTCTAGCCTGCTGACACCCAGGTGTGGCTGGCACCCCTAGTTGTCTCTCACTGGACATGCTCCTTCACACTCAGCACAACTGCCAAACTGAGTTGTCTGTACCTCCCCCAACTGAGCTCCCACCCCTGGCCCAGGGTCATCCTAGAGTGAGCATCAATCATCAGAAGTCCTAGTGTGAATGAGGGATTGGGGCTTGGGCAGCTGATTGGCCAGATGGATGGACAGAAGATAGACAGGTAAGGCAGCTGTGTGACCATGGGCAAGTCACTTGGCCTGTCTGCCTCAGTTTCGTTCATCGGTAACACAGGTACTATAGTCTTACCTCCTCAGGGTTCCTCTAAGGACTATGTGTGGCAGTGAGCATAAGCAGTGTTAGGGTGACTGCTGAAGGGACATTTACTGATTAATACATGATAGGTGTGGTGAGGTGTACTTGGACAGATAGATGGACAAGTGGACAGGTCTGGGGGTAAATGGATAGATAGGTGAGCAGAAGAGGGCACTGGATGCCTAGAACAGTAGTTGGCAAACTCATTAGTCAACAGAGCCGCAGTTTGCCGACCACTGGCCTAAAAGGATGAACAGCAAGTAGGGCTTGTCAGATGACCAGGCCCAGGGTCAAAAGAGAACATGGCCAAGTGTGGGGCATGACACTGGCTGGAGTGTGATGTCCCGTGGAGACAGGTGCAGAGGCAGGGAGACCAAAGACATAAGCTTGAGAAAGCTCCATGGTGATGTGCTGTGGTCTCCTCCTGGGAGAGGACAGAAGGACCCACGTTGGTATGGGGGGGGGCTGGGAGAAGCCTGAACATGTGCAACTGCGAAGTGTCCTACAACTGGAAGAAGAGTTACATGGACAAGGGAGCAGGAAAATCAACTGAGACTTGAGGTCCAAAAGAGAGGGCTGGACACATGCACCAGGAGGAACGCCCTGGGAAACATTGGTGACTATGATGGGAGCAACTTCAATTTTAGGTACAGAACAGCCTTCCCCAGGCTGCAGGCAGGAAACAGAAGACAGTAAGTATAGGTGACTTTGGAGCAATGGACTGTGAAGGAAAGGAGAGGTATTGAAGAATACCTGGGGTCTGGGGTAGGGGCAGGTTCAAAGGGAGGGTAGTTTTAGGACCAGAAATATGACATGTATTCAGGCATCCAGCATATAAGACAAGGCCCAGGGATGGGTGGGAGCCATGGATTTGGGGGAAGGGGTACCCACTGGACAGGAAGCCGTAGATGGGTGTGGGGGAGAGTCTCAAGGGTCTGTTTTAGTAGAGTATCTCTGGGTTTGCTGAAGGACTGACCTCCCCCCACCCCCAAAATACGTCCACATATGAGATCCCTGGGCTGGGGCCAAGGAGAGGGAGGACTCAGAGGAGAACTGGAAACCCAGTTGAAGGTGGAGAGAGAGGGTCCTCCAGCCAGCCCTGTGTCCACCCGGCCCCATCCCCCCCCCCGGCCCCGTGCAGACCCCAGCCCAGCCGTACCTACAGACTTGGTCCGTGGAATCCCCTTCCGCAGGGAGCCCGGCAGCTTCTCTGGGCCTGGGAGGCCCTGGCGCTCAAACAGTGACTGTGGGAGTCGGGAGGGTACATGGAGGTTCCTCACACACTCTTCCTAAGCCTCAGCTCACCATGCACTATGTCCAGCGTGCTGGTGCCCAGGCACCTGCCTCCATAGCAGGGCCCGGCAGCAGGGAGTGAGCAGAGCATTGGGTGGGTTGATGACGAGGTGGCTGGAGCAGACAGTGACCCTGGATGTGGCCCAGGTGAGGCTAGGGGAGCAGCCCAGGTGGTACCCAGTAGGAGAAGTGGGCCAGGAGACTAAGACACAGTATGTGGCAGGAACAGAGTTGGCACAGAACTTGCCTAAGGAACTGGTCAACTGTGGCCATTCCTGGGTGGCCCCAAGTATCTCCAGGAGTCTGGGGGAACTTCACAACTGTTCCTAGAGTGTGGTGTCCAAATAGTGGACCCACCCCAGAAAATGTGCAAGCACCCATGCTCCACCCGGCCTTCCTCCCACACCCACACTCAGCCACCCAGCAGCTTACACTGATCTCAGCCGGGGTGATCCTCCGGCTGGTGGGCCGCTGTTTGACGGTGGCTGCTCTCGAGTCAGCGTCCGCGATGTCAGGCCTCAGTGTGGGCTCTGCAGCGGCCGCCAGGATCTCATCTAGTTTCTCTGTACAGCCAAGAAAGATTCTTCTCAGCCACCATGACCTTAAGCAGCCTCAACATTCTGTCCTCCCCACAAGGCTGGTCTATCCCATGCTGAGCCCACCTCAGGCATCTCACTCCCCAGGGCTGCTTCAAGACCTGGGATGGGGGTCCTCACACCCCAGAACCCAGGCTCTGCGCCAGCCTGCCTCTCCACCTTCAGGGAGGCTCCAGGGGGCCCTAGAGATCCCACTCCAGGAAAAGGCCAAATGACCCTTAGAGGGAAGACCCAGACACATTGCTGAGAGCCCAGGGTCTCCCCAAGATTCTGTGTTCTTTGCCTTTCATTTTTCTCCTCAGCACAAGGCATCACTGTCCAGGCCCCAGCGCACAGGACAGACCTGGGGTCCAGCAGGTGCAAACGAAAGATGCGAATCAATCAAGAATGAAAGAAAACAGCTGACTGCCCCAAGCTGCACAGGAAGCCAAAGAACCTCCATCCAGGTGGGAGGTGCCAAGAAGAGGGTGTGGGGGACAGTTGGGAGGGACAAGGGGGACCCACAGGTTGAACAGAGGCCTGGGGGAAAGGCACTGGGAGGCCTTCTCAAATCCGCTATAAAAGAAAAGCTCTGTTTGTTTTTATTAAAGCTGATTGATGATTTTAAAGTGGTGATTTTAGTGACCAACATGACTTGGAAGTTTTGTTAAACAAATGCGAGTATCTGAGAGCTATCAGGTCCAGCTGGAGAATGGATGGGTCCAGTTGAGGCCAGCCACAGGGTGCAGCAGGGTGCCCACCTGCTGCCAGAGGACTCTCTCATTCAGGAAACCTCCCACCCCATCCTTCACTCAGGTTCGAGATCCCACCCTCCCAACCCAGGGGCTGTGCCAACCCTAGAGGCCCATACGTCAAGTCACCCAAGCACCCCACGTGGGAGAACATCTGGGGTAAGACTTGATACCTACCAGCATCTACCATCCCATCTCTGCATCCGCCCACAATCACTGTGCAAGATGTCCGGTACCCAACCCAGACCAGACCCACCCTGAACACTCACTTTCCTGACGTAACTTCTTTATGACAGCTCTGAGCAGGCACCAAGCACCGAGCACATATTTGCTACAATCAGCTCCATAAGCTGCCCTGCAGCCCAGGGCACCTAGCCTGGCCCTGACCGGGAGCTCCACCAGTTTCAACTCACCCAGACCCAGGTGCAGACCAGAGAGGCCATTAGAGGCCCCGTGTTTATTTTGTCATGAGGTGAATGCCTTCCCTTTGGAGCTGAGACCATTTAGGTCCCAAGCGATTTCCAGAGTGGGAAGCGCTTCACCTCTCATCCCACAAAACCACAGGAAGAAGATACTGTTACTGCCCCCATTCTATCCAAGAAGAAACTGAAGCTCTGAGAGATAAATTGCCCAGATCACAGACCCAGTAAGCGAAAGGTCAGACTTAGCTGCCAGGCTGCCCAGAAGCCATAGACAAAAAGACAGGTGTGGAGAGAAACACTTCCATGGGAATCACAGGACATGTGCTCACCTGAACTGTGAATTTAGAGGCCACTTATCCAGGTCCAGAACTCAATCTGAGACCCAACACTACATGCCCAATAAGGTAGCCGAGCACAGCTGCTGGCTGTGGGCCACAGGACTGGGCCAGACAAGATTTATTTTCAAATTGGAAAGAATAAAAAATTCTGCATACTACAAGCTAGTGAGATTGACACCAATCCCCAACGAAATCAGAAAATGTAGCCAAAACCTGTTTGGTTCAGTGGATAGAGCATCAGCCTGCAGACTGAAAGGTCCCGCGTTCGATTCCGGTCAAGGGCATGTACCTTGGTTGCGGGCACATCCCCAGTAGGGGGTGTGCAGGAGGCAGCTAATGGATATTTCTCTCTCATCGATGTTTCTAACTCTCTATTCCTCTCTGTAAAAAAATCAATAAAAATATATTTTTTTAAATTAGAAAGTGTATTCTTACAGCATTTCAGACATTTAGATAAGGGAATGAAACCCATTAGGAAGTGGGTCTGGGTCCCTGGAGTGCCTCCCTGTCTCCCCACCACCACCACCACCACCAGCCACACACACACACACACACACACACACACACACCTGTCATGGGGCTGGGGGCTGGGTGTGGCTGCTTGAACAAGCAGGGCCTGAGGGGGCCATGAATCGCTATCACTGCCCCTACAACTGAGGCAGTGCGCAGACCACAGCCCAGCTCCCTGGGAGCCCCTCTACTGAGCTCAGCACAGAACTGATGTGCTCCAGAAATAGTTTGCATGTCGGCCTCAAGGTGTGCACAAAAGTGTCCATAGAAGAGACTCCATCACCTGTTTTAATGGCTGAAAAGATGCCCAGGAAAGCACTTCACTGGGACTGGGGAAGGGGCGGCGAGAGCTCCGAGGGCCAGGCTGCAGATTGTGCTGGAGAGTGTGGGCTGCAGGTGTGTGCTGGCACAGCAAAGGCCCATGGGTCCCAGAGTGAGGACCAGTGAGGACTGGTTAGATGGACAATGAGAGGCCACAGAGCCACCTCTGGTTTCTTGTGGCCTGGATTCCTGTTTACCGATGGGTGGGAGAAGCTGGAAGAGGCCAGGTCCTGAGATCTGACAGATACTGGCCCTCAGTGCCCAGGTCCAAACTCGGTCCCCATATGGATGCTGTGTCCCTAGAAACCAGGTCAGACATACAGGGAGGAGCCTCAGAGGACGTGGCAGATGAAGTCTGAAGGTAGCAGCAAGGGGTGGAGAAGCCAACAGCTGGGCGATGATGGGGTGGGAGCTCCAGGCTGACTCCCCAGTGCTGTGGGCCCAGACTCATGCTCTGATGGACTGTCAGCACTGTGCAATAAACAGATCAGCACAGAAACAGCACCCACACACCAGGCACATGGAAGCCCCCAGAGCAGACCGAAAGAAGCGACCTCGGCCAAGTCAAGCACTGGCCACTCCCACCCCCGACAGGCCACAGCTGGGTCCTGAACCCACCCTTCCTGGCTCCAGGCCTCCAGTCTGGGGGCTCCCAGGTCTGCCTCACCAGGCCATCTCAGCTCACCTGAGCTACAAGACCCCTGACCAAGCCTATCACATCCCCAGGTGACCCTTGCTGAGTCCTTCTACTGTGCCCCACCAGATCCCAGTGAAAAGGCTATCAGGAGGGTACAGCCCCGGCCTCCAGACCACCCTGAGCGAACTGGAACCTCCTCATACACCAGCACTTCCCTGGACAGGGGTCAGGCGAAGCTGTGGCCCTGGGAACACAGCAGATGACTCACCCCCTTTCCTTCTCCGAATGGAGGCTTGGAATCAAGAAACAGAGCAAAGGGGGTAAGAGGCAGGCTTCATCCTCAGCACCTGGGTCCCATTCCCCACGCCCCACCTCTCTTCTCCTAGCCCTTCTAACGATTAGGACCTCCCAGATCCCCACAACCCCTGACTTACACTCCCTACCAGACCAGAGGGGCAAATACATCCAATGCCAAGTCGGAACACAGCTTGAAACTCAAGGCAGAAACAACCACAAGCAGAGACATATGCTTTTGTGTGCATGCACGCGCACACACAAACACACACACACGTGCACACACACATTTACAGTCCACTCACACATGTACACATGATGCTCAAGCAGGTCCACTCACACCCATGCACACCCATGATGCTCACACACACTTGTGCACATCCACATACATCTACTCACACATGTGCACATATGCTTCCCATGCATGTTCACTTACACATATGTCCACACACTTGTGTGCGCCCACTCACACATAAATTCACACACGATGGTCACACACATGCTTATACATGCCTGTTCACACTCGATCACACACATGCTTGTGCACATCCACACATGCTTATACACTCACTTGTTCACACACACACTTATGCATACCCACTCACACACGATGTGCACATGCTGTGTATGTCCCCACACATCCACTCACATGTGCACACATTCATGCTCATGCACATCCACACACACATGCACACACATGTGGAGACGTTCACAGACAAGTAAGTCAAATTATTTTAGAGAAAGGGCAAAATCCCTTAAAACCAAGTTTGGAGGTCACGGATAGCGACAATGGTTGCCCCGGAGCATTCTGCACAGTGTTTTCGACGAAGGGCAGGCCAGTCAGAGACTGCACACTGGTGTGGCACCTGCCCCCACGTTCTCCTCACAGAGGAAAAAAGACCCAGAAGATTTACCAAGAGAAAGTGGGTAAGTAGGAGGGGACTCAGACCCACCAGGGCCCTCCCAGGTCTGGGTCTCCACACCGTTGGTTCTTGCTGAGATGAGCATATGGGGACCCCAATGCATACTTGTCTAAGGGCACTGGGGGTGTCCTGCCCTTCCTTCTCCCACAAGCCCCTACCTCTCTGCCCTGTTTCTGCCAGCCCTCAACCATTCAGGGCTTTGCTTCTCCCCCACACTCTCTCTGAGTCCCCACCCTTGCCACCTGCTTTTTTTGTCACCTCACATCTTCCTTTCTTTCCAGTTATTTAGGTCATCTTCTCGGTAGACCACAGGGACCCTAAATGGTCCGATCAGTTCTCAACAGTGTGACAAAGAACTGACATGTTAATCCTGGCAGTGAGCCAACAGGCCCGATTTCTATCCTTTGAAAGCACCAACACTAGACTATAGCTGAGCTCTGTAGTACGTGGGAAGACCCTGATGCCAGCCTGGCTTCCTCAAACCAGCTATTTCTAGAGGTCAGCACCTGGGCTGGCTTCCCAGGTCAGCTGTCTTCGGGGGGCAGAATGGCTTCTCCTCCAAACAGAGGGGGGGAGAGGGGGACCTGTGTCCAGCTTCAACCAAAGCTGTGACCCCTCAGTCAGCCGTGTGGACAGAGGCTCTGTGCCAAGCTGTTCCTTCCTCATCCTTCCCCAAACTCTGCTCTGAAAAAGCGGATTAAGATGATGCCAACCTGAGGCTTCAGGAGTGAGCCCTGGAAAATGAGGGTCACACAGCAGCAGAGGGAAAGCCCTGGACTAGAGCAGAGAGGAGGGAGGATCTGCTGTTCAAGGGTTTCTTCACACAGAGCAGCCCCTGGTGGCGGGATTACAAATCTAGGGCTGCCCCAGCACCTCTTCATGCAGAATTGGGGGCTCCCTTCTGAACATGCTGCTGAGCACGGCTGGATAACAGCCTCTGGAAGGAGACCAGAGCCTCGATATGGTGTCTAGCCAGAACCAGATGCCTAGGGGTTTTGGTTCATTGATCAGTTTGTATCCTCAATCAGTGTAGCAGATCAACTCCCCATGACTAACCTGCTTGTGACCCTGAGGCCAGAAGCCTGCTAGATTCCCTGCTGCTCTCCTAAATGAGAGGGTTAGCAGGATATAGAATTCTAGGTGGAAAAGCATTTTCACACAAAACTCTGAAGTTATCATCCCATCATCTCCTAGAAGCTACTACTGCTGATCATAAGTCAGCTGTTGGTCTTGCCATCCTTCCTAAGTCATCCAGCTTCTTTGTCTGGTGGTTACAATTTTTCTTTTTGTCTAGAGTGTTGTGAAATTTTACTATGACAAATCTACATGTATAGATTTATTTTATATTTCCTTACTTGGAATGTACACTTCTTTAAACTGGAATCTCGTCTCCTTTTTCAATTTTGAAAATTATCAACCATTTACTTTTCAAATCTGCCCCCCAAAGTTTTTATTCTTTCGTGTCTCATCTGCCCTGTGATAGTTATCTCCTTGTCTCCTGTGCTGCATTTTAGGTGATCTCCTCAGACTTATCTTCTGAGTTTTCACTGTTTTCTTCTTCAGCTGGGTCTGTGAACCCTGCCACACTGAGGAATCCTCTTCATCCCAGAGATTTTTTTAGTTCCAGTGTCTATAATTTTTATTTCAATAACAGTTTTTTAGGGATCCTTTTAAAATCTGCTTTTCCTTTCTTTTCTTTTTTCTTTTGGTACTGTCCTGTTCTTTCACTAAGAATTCTATCATTTTTCTTAAGCTCTGTATTTAAACACATTATTTTTTCTCTTTCATATTCTTCTATGATTTTCTGTTCTTTTGATGCTAATCCCAATTCTTGGGTGTGGTTCCAGCTTTGGGTCCACAACCATATCTCTTGGCTTTGTGGGGGCATCAGAGCCTCAACCCCTTGCCCTGGGAATCTACGTCCTATCCCAAGCCGTCAGACTATGGCAGCATCAGCTTCCTCTCTCTTTTGGCTCTGGATTTCTTTCTTCATTTTTGAGACCTGGGTAATTCCTATTCTTTTGTTTCAAGTTGGCTATGTGTTAAGTTTTTATTTTATTCATAATATTCATGGGGAAGGAAAATCCTATGTCAGTTCAGTTGATCTTGGTGGCTGTCCTCCAGGATAAACTACAGTCAAGAGCACCAGCTTGCACAGGGTGGTTCAGCCCATGACCAGGATGGGATCAGGGCTCAATGACTCAGGTCAGGAATAACTTTAGGGGACAGGGAGGGTTCTTTCTATGGCTAAGGAGGAACCAAGCCTAAGCCAGGGTTGAAGCTCAGTCTAGAATCAGGATCAGGGTCAGGACTGGGTTAGATCCTGGCTGAAGCCAGGGCAAAGTCTGTGACTAGGACTGGGTTAAGACTGTAGAAGGACAGAGCACATTAACATTTATGCGACTAGGACACGCTCATGATGATGACACTGATGGTCACGAATATTAGGACATGGCTTCGCATATCTGGACACACCTATGACGAGGCTATTAACAGTCACATATCTTGAGACATGTCCACAATGAGGTTACCAACATCACTTGGATCGTGCCCACAACATGCCCCATCAAAACCCTGGCACACACTTGTGTGGCTCCTGCCCATCAATGAAACAGTGAGGTGCACACAGCCCTGTTAGGTCAGCCGCTCACTGTAATTACTCTGCTCAACCAGCGAGTGAGCCGGTGCTGAGAGGGTAAAATAGATGCAAAAGTCACACAGCCAGTGCCAGCAGAGCCCAGGGCCTGGACTCCTGCCCTTTTCTCATGTGGGTGAAACGAAGGAGTAAAGTCAGACTGGAGAGCCACAGGCAGCACATGCACATGCATGCAGACACACTGGCGGGCCAGGCTCTGCTCCCGCCACCATCTGGTGGTCCCATATCCATCTCCAGCCCTGTCACCCAGCCCCTCGGCCCTCATCCCATCCACATGTCTGCCCCTCATCACCCCACTATTCCAGCACCCACCCATTTACCTTAGACCTCTTCATACATCTGCCTGTCCTTCCTGCCCTCTCTCCCTCTGCCTGGCTTTGACCCCAGCTCACTCGGCCTGGCCACCCACCCTGGGCTGCCCGCAACCTCCCGCCCCCACCACTCACCAAGTTCCTCAAGCTCAGCAGTCATGGACTTGGAACGCAGGGTCAGTGTGGTGCTGGGGGCCCTCTTGGGGGGCGGTGGGGCTGCAAAGAAGAGGGAAGCCTTGGACCTCCTGTCCAGCAGCAGGCAGCGCGGCGTGGCCAGGTGCAGGTGCCACTTGCGCTCCACCGCCTGGATCTCCTCGTACTCCCGTGAGGACGTGTCACATTGTGCCAGGATCTTGTTCAGGCTGCGGCTGGATGCAAACTTCTTCATGGCGCTGGGAGCTCAGGGGGTGCCGAGGGCCAGGCTGGCCAGGGGCCTCAGGAGGTGGTCAAGAGCCCCAGGAGGGGTCAGGGTGCTGGCCAGCTCCAGCCTGAGTGCCCACCCGTTAGCCTCTGAAGGCTGAGCAAGGAGTGCCAGAGCCATGGCGTGGGGGTTGGGAGGGGTCCCCAGCAGGCAGGACTCTTGCTGCTCCAGGGCTCTCCCAGGTCCTGGAGGCCACTGTCCCTCAGGGGACTCTGGTGTGGTCAGCCAAGGCAGGGCCTGGGCTGGGCCCGGCCAGCAAAGCCTCCTAGGCCCAGGCAGAACCGCGACATCGCGCAGGGAGAAGACGCTCTTCCTCTTCCCTCAGGTGCCACCTCCCCCTTCCCTCCGACAATGAGCGGAAGGCAGCGTCAACCTCACAGTTGCTATGGCAACCCCGGCCTCCAGGCAGCTGCTGGCAGTGCAGGAAAGGAGGGCTCTTCTACACCAGGGGCTGGGGGGTGCCAGGAAGCAGAGGGCGGGGATCTGATGAGGGCAGCCTGTGGTCAGGGGTTACAGACTGGGGACCAGGAGGCCAGTCTAACAGCAAGGGCTGGGAAAGCACCAAAGCCACAAATGGGGCATTTCACTTGGGTTCAGACATCTGATGTCAGTAGTCTGGGGTCAGGGAAGAGGCAGAGAAACATGGGCCTGGGGTCAAAGGTCTAAGGTCAGGAGCCAGAAGGAGAGTCTGGGCACAGAGATCTGAAGCCTGACTCCTCACCTCTGCGCCGAGCCCCGTCTTCTTCGGGCTTCCTTGTCACGGACACAACCTTCATGACAAGACGGTTCCCGCCCTGGCGGATCAGCGCCACCACCTGCTTGTGTCCAACCTTCACCACGTTCACCCCGTTCACCTGGGACAGACGGGTGGGTGGGTCCGGGTGTGTCCTCAGAGCTCAGAGGTCAGCACCCACCTAGATCACAGGCAGGGATGGGCCTCACCTCGATGAGGAAGTCTCCCGTGCGCAGCCCAGCCCTCCAGGCCACGCCCTCCACATCCACAGACTCGAGGTACTGGAGTGCAGGGAAGGCCGGTGTGGGCGTGAACTCCTCGATGGGGGTCTCTGCTGCAGGGGTGGGTGGGCGTTAGGGAGGGGCTTCACTAGTGTGTCCCGGCGGAGGCGGCTGTCACACAGCAACAGCCCAAGAGTGGTGCAACACGCTCAACAGATGAAACCAGGCAGAGCGCCCTGGGCTGGGCAGTGGGTAGGCACCACCCAGGACAAGAGCCAGTTCGGGAATCCAGGGTGCATCACTCTGAGAAACTCCCCTCTCACCCCGACCAGAGGCCCCCACTGGGTCAGGCACACTAGACGTCCACAGGAGGAGGAGTCCCTGCCCTACACTGAGACATTCCAGAGAGTACAGTCACACAGAAGGTCAAGGGGGCGGGGGCTGGATAGGGAATGGGGTGACACCAGGGGCAGGAGCAGGGGCAGTGAGAAGAGCAGAGGGGCAGAACAGAAGCCCCAGTCTGCAGACCCTGCCAGCCTGACACCCGTCTCCAGCCCTTCATTACCTTTGGCCCCCCGAAGCACGAAGCCAAAACCCTCGTGGTCCCGTTTCTGCAGGATGGCCACCTTGTCATCAATGACATAATCGCTGGTGGAGGAAAGCAGGGATGGGTGAGGAGAAGCCTGCCCAAGCTGACCCCACGCAAGCCCCCAAAAGGATCCCTCAGGCAGGACCCACCCTGGGGGTTGCCCTTGGACTGACCTGGGAGGGCAGAAGACAAGGGGCTGGGCACCACCGCTCCCTCCTCCTTCCTCTTCACCCAGGCCTCTTCGACCAGCTTTCAGCCTCCCTTTACATTTGACATCCCACTCACATGCGTGCCCACCTGCCCACCTGCCCACCTGCCCTGCGATACCTGTGAGAGGTGAGGCTGTCGTAGGAGCCCACAGTGTAGTGGCGGAAAAGTCGCTTCGTCCGGTCCTCCCGGGTTTCTGAGGGGAGTTTCAGTTGCTGATGGAGGGTCATATCCTCCAAGTGGCTGAACAGCCCCTCAACCACAGTAGTCACCAGCCTCTGCCCACACCCCCTGGCCTGGTTGTGCCACATGGAAGTGGGGGAGGGAGGCAAATCCTGGGTCCTAGGCCCAGAGGTCAGAGGGGACCATGTGGGAAATCTGGCCTCTGGGGTTTCAGAACAGGGCAGGGGCTGTGGGTCATCTCTCCACCATGCACATGGCAGACGGGACAAGGCCAGGGCCAGCCACAGAGAACCGGAGCCCGGAGCTACCAGCAAAGATGTTCATGTGTGAGGCACGTGTGTGTGGCCCATAGTCACATCTAAGTGCTGTGCTCACATGTGCTTATGCATATGCATGTCTCTGTGTGTGTCCAGTCATGTACCTATGTCGTGCTACATGCCCACATGCACTGCCATGGAAGCGGCACTGTGTCTTCACTGAACCCCTCACACAGCCCACTGATGCTCAGTCTCACGGAGTCCCTTGCTCCAGGTCCAGCCTCTGAGTGCACACCAAGCCCAGATGTGGGAGCTGGTCCCTTCCCTGATGTCACTACATCACACAGAGTTTTGTCCCACCTGTACTCTTAATTTCGGCGTCCCTCACAGCTACTGCCCCACCCCGGCCTCCCTGATCCGCTGCAAACCTGCAGGTTCTGTAGGACACATCCATCCAGCACCTCCCTGCTCTAGGCTCACTTCTCCAGCTGCCCTTGAACCAGATTCTCTGCTCCCAGACCACCTCGCACCTCTGCCTCCAAGGTGTTCCCCAAGATGGTTCCACAGCCACTCACACCTTTCATCCTTCAACTCCTCCCTCATTCTCTATTTTAGTATTTCTCAAGATTAATTTGTTCATTCAACAAGTATTTATTGAACGCCTGTTGTGCACCAGTAACTCTTTGTTTTAGGCCTCTGAGAATACAGCAGAGTTTACAATTCTTTCGAAGAGAGAGAGCAGACAAGAAATACGTATATACATAACATGTCAAATGCTGGTAAATGTTAAGAGGATGCAGGAATGGATTACAGAGAAACTTCACATTTCTAGAGTGATGAAGGGAGAGATGGATGTAAAGATGGATGGATGGATGGATGGATGGTCACCTCAAGGCCTCCTCAGGAACAGACAGTCGAGCAAAAGCACAGGCTGTGAGGCAAGGACCATGGATTGCATGGGTAAAGGATTTCCCAGGGGCAGGCACTCAGGTTAGGAAATGAGATCAAATGAGAACCTATGATTTTTTAAAATGTGTTTTTATTTATTTCAAAGAGGGAGGGAGAGGGAGAAAGAGACTGAAACATCATTATGACTGAGAATCATTGATCGGCTGCCTCCTGCATGCCCCACACTGGGGATCGAGCCCGCAACCCGGGTATGTGCCCTTGGCCAGAATCAAAACTGGGAGCCTTCAGTTTGCAGAGTGATGATCTATCCACTGGCCAAACCAGCTAGGGCCCTATGCTTTTTGATGACCTATCTTTTCCACTAATTGTGAGCTCTCATTTATTTCTATGATCCTAGCACCTTGATAACTAGAAGGATAAGATGAGTGAACAACTGGGTGGGTGGGTGGGTGGACAAATGACTATATGATGGATAGAGGAAAGGAGGGATGGAACAACAAATAGATGGAAGGAGGGACAGAGAGCAGGAGGGATGGGTGGAGGAGTCAAAGGGTAACGGATGCATAAACAAATGGGTAGGTGGACTGAGTGGTTTGATGGACAGGGGGTAACTAGATTGATGGGTGGATGGAAGGATGGGTGGACGAATGGATGGATAGGTGGATGGACAGATGGACGAGAGGGTGGATGGATTGATGAACAGATGAATAATGGATGGACAAATGGATTGACGAATAGAAAGATGGATAGATGAATGGATAAATGGATGAACAAATGGAAAAATGGATGGGAGAAGGGATGGCTGGATGGGTGGGTAGGTGGGTGGGTGGATGGAAGGATGGATGGATGGATGGATGGATGGATGGATGGAAAAATGGGTGGATGAATGAAAGGAAGGAGGGTTGGGTGCACTGGGTGATCTGGGTGGGTTGATAGATGATTAGAGATGGCAGGATGAATGGGTGAGTCAAAGGATAAAGGATGTAAGAATAGAGAAAGCAGAGAAGAAGGAGCCCCTCTTAATGCACATGTCAGGGCAAGTACAGGCAAGTACGTGTGTGATGCTCAGTACTCTGATGGTCCCCTTCCAGGCTCTCCAAATAGAGAAGGGAAACTCACCCTGCGGGGCCCCTAGGATTATCACCCTGGCATCCTCCCAAGCACTGATCTGTTCTTTTCTCCCCTCCTTGCACACGCTACCCATCATGACGGAGACCCCCTCGGACACCATGCACTCACCATCCTGCATCCCAAGGCCACAGCAGGCCAGGCCTCATCACTGCTCCGGTCAGCACCAGCTTCTCCTTGCCTCCACCACACCCTTCTCACATTCACCCAACTTTAGACATGTCCCTCATGCCTGCCTGGAAAAGGACCCAAAGTCCACAGTTCACTAGCCTCCCATTTTTAGACTTTGTCAACCAAACTGTATTTATTATATAACACAAATTCATTTTCCAGTTTCATTAATCAGACACATAGCAGAAGCCAGCTGAAGTGAAAACACACAGCATGACCACCCCCCTCCCAAGTACTGGAAAGGGAGGGAGAGAAGGATGGAGAGAGGAAGGGAGGAAGGGGAGGACAGCTGCCAGAGCCACAGCCTTCCAGGTGGCCTACAAACCAGCCTCTGAACAGACGGGGCTTTGCCTCACCTTCTCCCCGTCACAGCTCAGTGGCTGTAGGAGGCACCCTCTTTGCTGACCCCCAGCATCAGCCTGGCTCCATGTGTTGGCACGGTGTCCCCTGCTTGGCCTCTAAGTCTCTCTCTGTCCCTTCTCCAGTCTCAGAAACAGATCTTTCTTTGGATCTGGGCCTGTTGGAAGCAGGTTCCCATTCCTGGGCTGCCTCTGGCCTCTGGCACAACCCAACCCTTGGGTCCCAGATCAGACTCTGCCCAGAGCGCTGGCAGGCCGGGCCTGCACGAGGACAGAGTTACTCTGTCCCTCCCAGCAGGCAGACTCCACAGGCCTCTCTCCCTCTGCCCACCCAGGAATACGCCTGTCTACCCAGGTACCTTCTGACATTCTTTCGAGTGACAAACCCCACAGCCAACCCATCTAGGAGCCCTGTACTTGCCCAGAGGCGGACAGTTCCTGCAGCAGGGTACTGTGTGCTCTCTCCCTTCCCAAGACTTCAGCCCACCCCACCCACCTCCTCACCCACCTCCAACTGCCCTGCCTAGCCTTCACACTCTAACCCTGAGTGACCTGCACACGCAAGACAGCACCCAGTCTCCTCCTGCCACCCTGCCAAAAACTCCAGTCCACTATCCTCCCCCTGGAGCCACAGCCACCTAAAGGGCCTCACAACCCCACTCCAGCCCCACTACCGCTCCCTGCACACTCGGGTATCACCCACCCAGGCCCGTGAACTGTGCTGGCCACAGCACAGACCCTGAAGCCACTGCCCGTGTCACAAACGAGGCTGCTCTTCAGGCCATGGGACTGGCCCTCCTAGAAATGGACCAACATCCGCTGTCCCCTCCGGGACCTGCTGGGACAAGTGAGCCGGTTTCTATATGTGAAGTGCTTAAAACCACAGCCGGCACCGGGACGCTGCTCAGAGCATGCCAGATGCCAGCACACGCAGACAGGCTCTGCTCCCGCCACCATCAGCTGACCATCCAGGGGACTCCTGGTCATCCTTCAAGGCTCAGCTCAAATACCTCTGCTTCGAAGCCCTGACTCCTCGGGCAACCCCGGAGCATCTTGTGTTAGCACTGTTACAGCCACGCACCAACGTGAAACCACGCACTGCCTGCTCTTCTACAGCCAGAGAGCCAGTCTCTGCGATCCCAGCTCCCAAGACAAGATCCAACCCACATCAATAAACACCTAATAAACATATGCTATTCTCAAATTCCAGCTCCAGACCAGACCTCTCTCCCACCCGCCCCAGCCTCAGCCTCAAGTCCAACAGAGCCCTCACTGCTTACCCCATGGTGGAGCACAGACCACTCCAAACTCAACACATCTGGAGGCCCACTCCTCCCTCTCCCCTCCCCATCAGGTTTGCACCAGGACCACAAACTCTGAAAGCCTTCCTCACTGAGGAGGCTGCCCCACCTACCCTCCACAGGCACACAATAGAGGGTGGCTCCCTGCCACACTCCCAGCCACCTGGAGAGCCATGAGGGCAAGGCAGGGAAGAGCCGAACAAACAGGAGAAGGCACCTGCTCAGGAGCAGGTCAGAGGCCACATTCCACACAGGGCAGGAGTCCAGCTATCTCAGGGCAGGCTTCCCTTGGGAAATTCTCAGCCCCGGTTAAGAGGGCACAGCCACCCAGAGCCCAAGCCCTGTGCAGACAAAAGAGCCCTGAGCCCTTGGTCCAGAGATACCACTGGAGACCACCGCTGGCCACCACTCAGGAGAGGTCTCTCCAAGCCAGAAAGAACGCTTGTGGGTCTGGGAGCCTCCTGGGACCTCTGAGTGCTCCTTGCAAGGCTATTGATTCCCTAGCTGTGCAGCTAGCTGCCCTGGCCTGGGGCCTCCAAAGGGCCTCGGATCACAGAACCCAGAGGGGTCCTTCCTGGAGGCCAAGACCATCCCACCTGCTGCTCTCAGCCTGCCTGGCTGCAGGGCACCCACAACAGCCCCTCTGGGCCCAACTGGCCTCATTTCCTCTTGGCGGATCCAGGCCTCCCTGCACTGCCCACCTGGACAATCTGTCCACTTTGGAAAGACGTCTCCCTTCTCACAATGACCTCATTACTTGTCTGCCAGCCATGCAGGAACCATGCACTCCAAGCACCCAGTATTCCTGTTAGGGCTGGGTAGTTATATGGTCACTGGGGGCACATATGGGACCTACACAGGTGCATGTTCATACATGTATGTCCTGTGGGCACAGCACGCATGCCTCCACTACCGTGAAGTGTCCGTAGGTACGTGCAGGGGGTGTGTGTGCCATGTGTCTGCTGTGCACACAAGTTTGCGTCCATGTTGAATGTGTGTTTGAGTTTACCCTCATCTTCTCCCTGAATGTCCTCATGTATTCAGCTCGAAGAAAGGCCACAGGAGAGCTAGGGAGCAGCCCAGGGGACGTGGGGGTCACTCACCATGCCGTGTGTCATACTGTCTCATCTGCACCTCCTCCACGCAGTCGGCCGGGAACCAGCCCGTGCGGCCTTTCACGGTCCCCTCCCAGAAACCGCCCTCCCCAATGCTGAGCACTGGGGGGACAGAGGCCAGAAAGGCTGTCAGGCAGAGCAGGGCCGCAGGGACCCACACCTCCCCCACTGCCCCCACCCCCACCTCAGGCTCAGGTTCTCCCACCCACCCATCACCCTTCCTCCCTCCCCTTCCTTCATCCTCCTGGCGTTTTCCCTGGAAAGATTTCGGGATCCATGCGGAAGAGAAACGAACAGATGGGCACAGCACAGGACGGGCATGTGGGGGACAGAGAGACACAGATGGACACGCTCGCGGGGGACAGGCGGCTGAGGCAGGGGCCACCATCCTGCCCCTGTTCTCCCAGGTGGCCCCTCTCCTCCCACTCCATCCTCGCTGTCACCACCCCAGGGTCACTGCCCAGAGTGCAGGTCACTGCTCTGGCCAGGGGATTGGGCCACAGATGGACCCGGCAGGCTGACCCTCAGGACTGTTTCCTCCCAGGCTCCCCTGGCATAGGGCACCCGCGAAGAGAGGGCCCCAGACCGAGGGAAGCCTGTCGTGGCACAGGGTTCCCCTGAACAGAGGAAGCCCGTGCCAGAAACCCTCCTCATGCACAGACACCCACATAATTGTCACAGGTTCCCCACAGAGCACAAGGATTCCCAGGGAAGGAGTCCCAGAAGTGACCCAGGAACCCGTAGCCACAGGGAGTCTGTAATGGGATGGGGTCCTTGGGACACAGAGCCCCAATGACACCAGCCCCTGGGGCACACAACACCCCCGACTAGAGGAGCCGGGGCCGGGCGCAGGGAACCCATCGCGATGGAGGGGCAGGGCCCATGCACACCGCCCCTCCCGGGCACGGAGCCCTCACGCCGACCCGGGGTCCCCGTGGCAGACGCCCCCACGCCGGCGCCGTGGCTCCAGAGCCCGGAGACCCCAAAATGGCCCCGGCCCGCCCCCCGCGCCCTCACCCTTCACGGCCTCGCCGCGGTGCAGCGGGATCTCGCCCTCGCCCTGCGGGCTGTGCGCCTTCACCGCGATGAACTTGCGGCCGGGGACGGCGCTGTAAAGTTTCCGCTTCGGGCCGCGCGGCGGCGGCGCGGGGGGCGCGGGGGGCGCCGGGCCGGGCGCGGGGCCGGGGCCGGGGCCGCCGGGGCCGCCGGGGCCGCTCGGGCTGTAGACGAACACGTAGGTGACGGACGCGATCCCGGGGGGCAGCGGGCACGCGAAGCCGGCGCCCGGGGCCTCCATGGCGCCCGGCCCCGCCGGCCTCACCGCAGCCGCCGCCGCAGCGCCCGCCGCCCGCCGCCCGCCGCCGCGCGCCCGCCCGCCGGGGGCCCGGCCCGGGGCCGCTCCATGGGCCGCGCCGGCCCCGCCGGCCCCGCGCTCGCGCCGCCGCCGCTCAGGGCTCGGGGGCCGCGGGGCTGCGCTCCCGGGCGCGCCGGGCTCGCTCCATGCCCGGCCCCCGCCCCCCGCCTCCCGCCTCCCGCCGGCTCCTCCCTCTGCGGGCGGCGGCGGCGCCGGCCCTCCCGCCTCCCCGCCTCCCGGCCCGCGGCCCCGGGGAGACCACGAGCGGGGACTGCGGAGCGGGGGGCGGGGGGCCGAGGAGAGGGGAGGGGGAGGAGGGCGGGGGGCCGGCCGAGCAGAGCGGAGGGCCGGGCCCAGGAGAGCGGGGGGCCGGGCGAGGAGCGCGGGGAGGGCGGCAGGGCCGGCCGGGCGGCCAGGTGCGAGCGGGGCGGGCTGGGCACCTCCGGCCAGAGGCCCCCCCCCCCCTACCCGCTGCTTCGGCCTGGGCCTCCTCACACTCGGACCCTCGGCTGCCATGCATCGGGCGCCTTAATCCCCCTCCACCTGGGTCCTCTACCCTTTGGCTACCTGCCCTGAGGCCCATGCCCACTCCCGGCTGCTGTCCCCGCTGGGCCCCGAGCGGGAAGCCTGGTCCTCCCCCTTCGTCCTCTTCAGAAGCCTACACTGGCTCCCCAGTGCCTAGGCAGGCCGGATCCACATTCTCAACCAGTAGCCGGAGCTCTCTGGGACTGAGAAGTAGCCACAGCCAGGCACACACATGGTACCTTCCTTTCCCTCCTCTGGGCTGTTTATGGGGCGGTTCCAACACCTCAGTATCCTCATCATGCCATTCCAGCCCTTGCTTCTGTCTCTCAGCCTCAACCCCCCTCTCCTGTGCCCTGTGATGCTGGTGCCATCTCTGCGGGCCAGGGGCTCCCTCCAGGCTCTGCCAGCATGGGGCGCCAGGGGAGCCACCACCTCCCTCCCCCACCCGCTCCACCCCATCTCAGCTCCAAAGCCACTTTCTCTCCTTGGACCAAAGGTGACCCCCCTCCCCCCACAGAGACCCTCTTCCCTCCAGGTTCACCAAGCTTCTTCAGCCCCTCCTGGCCACTCACTGGGCAGCCCCTGCCCACCTCACTGCTTCTTAGCCTGGGGCCTCAGCTGTCACTGTCCTCCCAAGACCTCCAGGACCTCCTGCTATTAGCTCCCACCACTTCCAGCACCCTAGGCACCAGCTAAATGTTTGTAGAAAAATAATACTAATAATTCTGGCGTCCCCCACAGAGCAGTGAGCTGGTGCCCCACACATAGCAGGTCTTGCCTTTGTGTTTGCTAAAAGGTGAGGAACACACAAAAGATCAATGAAAGCAGGGCATCCACACAGCTCCAAGCAGGAACGACCCTCTGCAAGACCCTCTGCAAAACGGAAACACCCAGAAGTTTGTTCTTCCAGCCCAGGGGTGGGGGAGTTTCTTCCTGCCAACAACCATTTGGAAGTTCATAACATCATTCGCAGGCCATACAAAATGACCAACTTAAAAATCAGCCTACTTGGGGGGGCAATGGTAAGCTATGTACACAAATAATACCTTAATAAATTAAAAATAATAATAAAAATAAATAAATAAATAAAATATTTAAAACATTTTTTTTAAAACAATACAAAACAAACAAAAAAAAAAATCAGCCTGCTGTACTGGGTCAAACATCTCACTAACTCACCCCAATGCCGTGGCAGGGCCAGACCCAATGATTTCTCGGCCTTATACGGCCTGTGGGCTGGACATTCCTCACCGGTTTTAGCCACCAGACTGTCCCACCCTTTAAAAAAAAAAACCACAGGCCGAGACTGGTTTGGCTCAATGGATAGAGCGTCGGCCTGCGGACTGAAGGGTCCCAGGTTCAATTCCGGTCAGGGACATGTGCCTTGGTTGCGGGCACATCTCCAGTGGGGGTGTGCAGGAGGCAGCTGATTGATGATTCTCTCTCATCAATGTTTCTAACTCTCTATCCCTCTCTCTTTCTCCCTGTAAAATCAATAAAATATATTTTTTTATTTTCAAATTAAAAAAAAACCTCACGGGACATGCAAAAGCTTCAGGGAGAACTGAGATGACTTGGGGCAGGCAGGCAGCCTTGGAATTCGGGCGAGGGCACAGACAGAGTAGGCATCACAAATCAAGGCTACACGAGCAGGGAGAGTGACAGGTGATCAAGTGGGTTTTATAAGCTCCTGCTGTACCCCAAGCCCTCTGCTGAGCACAAGCTTAGGAAGTTTGGGGATTGGATCTACCTGCTTCCTAGCTCTGTGACTGTGGACAAATCACCTACCCCCCTGAGTGTCAGGACCTCATCCTTAAAACGGCACTGACAGAACAGCCTGTGCAGGGTTAAGGTTAAGCTAGACAATGAACCTAGCTGTCATTGTGAAAACAGCTGTTGGTGTGGCACACTCAACAGTGTCTCCCCAGCACCTTCCCTACAACCTGCTCTGGGAAAACTGAGAAGCTAGAACAGCCGTGGGCAAACTACGGCTCGCAAAATCTGGCCCGTTCAGCTTTTCTATCCAGCCCATGGAGCCGAAAGAGCAGAGGGTTCTCTTGCTCTCCCCTCTGCTCCTTCACCAGCAGCCCAAGAGGAGAGTGCCAGCATGGTCAGGTTGCTTTTGTTCTGGCCCTCCGGTCCAGTTTAAGAACCCATTGTGGCCCTTGAGTCATAAAGTTTTCCCACCCCTGAGCTAGAACAATGGCTCCTGCCCTGGCCAGTGTGGCGGCTCAGATGGTTGGAGCATCTTCCCATACACCAAAAGGTTGCAGGTTCAATTACAGTCATGGCACATACCTAGGTTGTGAGTTCCACCTTGGATTGGGTGCATATGGGAGGCACCCATCGATGTTTCTCTCTCACATCGATGTTTTACTCTATCTCCCTTCCTTTTCTCTAAAATCAATAAAAATATGCCCTCCGAAGAGGATTAAAAAAAAAAAAAAAAAAAGGAACCATGGTTCCTGCCCTGGAGGTGCAGGCAGGAGGGGTGCTTTAAGCAGCAGCAGCGGGCGGCAGGCACTGTGGGCAGGGGCTTTTCATAGGGACCTCTCGCCAGGTTCAGAGGCTTCCAGACGAAAACGACTTAGGTAGAATTAGTCCTACCTTACTGATAAGAACCCCAAGCACAGAGGGGTTGGCTGACCTGTCCAAGCTCCTGCCCCCCACGCTAAGCTGGCTCCTCCCAGCGTGGGCCCGGCACCCATCCACCAGACCTCGCCAGGCCTCCCACACCCTCCTACCTGAGGTTGCTCTGGCTGCCCCTGCCTGCTTCAGTGCCATCGATGTCGTTCTCTTTGTCACCATCACGGTCCTGGTCTTTATCTTTCTCCTCCTGCAGCCGCTGGAGCAGCAGCTGGTGGGGGAGGCTGCGCAGCGAGGGTCCAGGGGAAGCTGCCGGCTGCACCTCACCCTTCAGGTTGATGTCACTGGCTGAGCGCTGCAGAGGCCGTGGGGAGGCCAAGCCGCTGGGGCCAGCCAGCCGCCGCCGCTTTGCATAGCTGGGGGTTTCCCTAAATGGTACTGGGGAGCGGGGGGCACGTAGGTGAGGCTCTGGGCAGTCAGATGGGGTGGCCAACTTGTCCTGGTTTCAAATTTTAGAACTAAAAACCCTGTGTCCCAGGAGCTGCCTCAGTCCCAGGCAAACCAGGAGAGTTGGCGACCCCGAAGCTCCCACTGGGGTCATCTTCCAAACTGCCTGTAACTGGAGCTTCAGAGGCAGAAGCCTGGTCTTCCTGTCAGCCAGGTGAGGCCTGGGAGAGGCTGAGAGCTGCTCTCAGAACGGCTCGTTTCAGGGGAGACAGAACAGGCCACGGATTTGGTGACAAATCTCACCAGGTGGGGCTGCATGAGCCAGCTACTCCACCGGGAGACTAAGGGAGCATCTAGACCAGGGCTGGCAAACTTCTGTCAAGAACCAGTCGCCGTGTCAAGCTTCATAAGCCACACTGCCTCTGTTGCAGGACCCAACACTGCCACCGCCGCAGCACAAAAATAGCCACAAACATATAGAAGCAAATGGGCTGTGGCTGAGTTCCAATAAAACTTTATTTTAAAAGCAGATGAGGATTCAGAAAACATGGTCCAACTATATGCTATTTACAAAAGAATTACCTCAGATCCAAAGACACAAGCAGGTTTAAAGTAAAAGGATAAAGGAAAATATTTCATGTAAATAGAAACCAAAACCAAAAGAGAGCTAAGTAGCTGTATTCCTATTAGACAAAATAAACTTAAAAAGTGTTACAAGAGACAGAGGACATTATGTTGATAAAAGTGTCAATTCATAAATAGATTAACAATTATTAACATATATTCATCAAACAACAGAGTATCAAACAAAAATAGGAAATAAACATTGACACACTTGGAGAAATAGTTAGTTCTATAATAATACTTAAGACTTTAACACCTCACTTTTAATAATGGATAGAACATCTAGAGAGATGATCAATAAGGACATAAAAGACTTGAACCAAGAGACCTAACAAGATATATACATAAATGGAGAAAAGCAGAGGGGTTAGGCGGGGGACAAACCAACAGCAGAACACATTCTTCTCAAATACACATGGAACATTCCTCAGGACAGACCAAAGCAAGTCTCAATAAATTTCATAACTGAAATCAGACAAAGTATCTTTTCCAATCACAATGAAACTAGAAATCAAATACAGGGGAAAAAAGAAAGTTCACAAATATGTGAAAATGAAACAACACAATCTTAAACATCCAATGTGTCAAAACAGAAATCACAAGGAAAATTAGCATATACTTTGCAAAAATGAAAACAAAAATACAACATACCAAAACTTAAGAGACTCAGCAAAAGCTACACTCTGAGGGAAATTTATAGCTGAAAACACCTATGTTTAAAAAGGATAGAAGTCTCAAAAATCAATATCTTAATTACATATCTTAAGGAACTAGAGAAAAGAGAAGCACACCAAACCCAAAGCTAGCAGAAGGAAATAAAAAATAAAGATTGGAGAGCGATAAATGAAATAAAGAATAGAAATACAGAGAGAATCAATGAAACCAAAACTATTTCTTTGAAAATATCAACAAAATCAAATCTTAGCTAGACTAAGAAGAAAAAAGAAGATGGACACATATAACTAAAATCAGAAAATGAAATGTGAGGCATTACTACCAATATTAGAGAATTAAAAAGGAATAGGAAAGAATGCTATGGACAATTATATGCCAACAAATTAGATAAGCTAGGCGAGATACAAATTTCCAAAACTGACTCCAGAAGAAAGAGAAAATATAAAAAGGCCTGTAACAAGCCAAGGGGTTGGATCAGCAATTACAAATCTCCCAACGGAGAAAAGCCCAGCATCAGATAGCATTACTGATTACTTCTACCAAACATTTAAAGAATTAACTCCAATCCTTCTCAAACTCTTCCTAAAAATTGAAGAGGAAGGAACACTTCCTAACCCATTCTATGAGTAATTAAAAACTGAGCAAAGGACTTGAACACTTCAAACAAGAATACAAGTGGCCAATCAGCCATCAGGGAAATGCAACTGGAAACCCAGTTGAGATGTCACTTTGCTCAGACTAGAATAGCCATATTAAAAAAAAAAAAAAATGACGAGAACACATTTTGGTGAGGACTTGAAGAATTTAGAACCCTCACACATTCCTGGTGGAATTGTAAAATGGTGGAAAACAATTCAGCTGTTCCTCAAAAAGTTAAATGCAGAATTATCATATGATTCAGCAATTCCACTCCTAAGCATATACCCCAAAACAACTGAAAAGAGGTACTCAAGCAAATACTTCTCACACATGTTCATAGCAGCACTATTTACAATAGCCAGAAGGTAGAAACGACTCAAGTGTCCACCCAAGGATGAATGGATAAACAAGAAATCACATATACAAATTAAAAAAATACTATTAAGCCATAAAAAGAAATTAAACCATGATGCATTCTACAATCTGAATAAAGCTTGAAGATGTGTTGAGTGAAAAGAAGCCAGACCAAGAGTTACATAGTCTGATTCTATTTATATGAAATATCCAGAATAGTAAATCCATACAGGCCGAAAATATGTTAGTGGCTGACATGGGTTGAAAAAGGAGAACGTGAAATAATTGCTTAGTTATATAGGGTTTTCTTTGGGGTGATAAAAATGTTTTGGAATTCAACAGAATTGGTTGTACGACCTTGTGCATGTACTAAATACCACTGAATTATTCAATTTAAAATAATTAATTTTATGTTATGTGAATTTAATTTTAAATGAAATTTAAATCCTCAATTTTAAAGCCTGAATTTAAAAACAAAGAAATGTTGATTGGGGCTGGATTTGGCCTGCAGGGCATCGTTTGCCAAGCCCTGCTCTAGACGCCTGTGACGTGAGGAAGTGTGGGCCACGGACCAGCAGGCTCACCTTGAGCTGGAGCTCCTCAGAAATCCGGAATCTCGGGCTCCATCCAGGCCCACTGAGTCAGATGTGATCAGGTGAGAAGACGTGACCCGAGAGTGGGAGGGGACCTCCCTAGTGCACCTTCAGAGCACTGCGGGACACGTGCCTGAGTGTGCGCGTGGGCTGGTGGGGGGCGTGGGTCTGAAGGTGGCTGCTCCCAGACCAGGGTCCTGTGTCAGGCCTGGCAGTCTGGAGGGGCAGGTGGGGCTGCCAAGAGGCCCCAAGTGTCCTGTCCCCAGAAGGTGACAGGTCCCAGCCTGGCAGACTGCTGCAGGTGGGCTCCTTCCCTGAGGAAGAGGAAGGGGTGGGTGGGCAGAGCTTCCTCCAGCTCCTCTGTGTGAAGGCCCCGCCCAGGTCCCAGCGCTGGGAGGGGCATGGCAACTTGCATCTGTCACTGAGGGAGTGTCCTTGAAGTGGGTGTGTGCAGAGGGAGCTAGGGGGACAGACCCCTGGATGGCCCAGGTCTGAAGACAGGCTCTGCCGTTAACCCGCTGTGACTTGGTTTCCCCTTCTGTAAACGTGAACTAATAATCACTCATGGACGGTGGGGTGCTGAGAGAGTAAGTTAGATAACAACAGGGTTTACAGCAAATACTCATGACTACATTCGCCTGTGGCTGCATCATCCAAGTGTACATGTGACAAGTGAGCAGGAACGGGTGAGCAGCGACAGAGCCAATCACCACCGGCCTCAGTGACATAGATGCTGGCCCCATACCTGGCCCCCCCTCTGGCACTTCTAACCCCAACCAGAGAGTGCACCCTGTGTCGGCCAGGCAGTCAGCTGCCATAAAGGTGCCCCCGGGAGCCCGAGCATCTCTGTCCACGCCACAAAAATGAGAGGCAGCTGGGGCCCTCCTGCCGCTCGGCTTGGCTCAGGCAAGCCTCCTGCCCCCCATCAGCTGGACCGAGGCCACGGCCAGAGTCCAGAGCCACAGGGCCAAATCCCACATGAGGTCAGAGGTGAGAAGTGGGTGTGAATATCTGTAAAAGACCATTTTTTGCTGAAGAGAAACGAAGGCACAGAGGCCCTAAGCACCTTTCCCACAGTTAGAGGACCACAAGCCGAAAAGAGACCCCACACCTCTACGGACCCAGGTCCTCCCAGGCTAACAACCACTGCAAGCTCGGGCCCAGCCAGACTGAGACAACCCTGCCCCTACCCACCTCCAACCTCAGCACCGCGCTCTGTCAGCCAGAGCCTAACCTGACACCACTTCACTCGGCGGATGGACGCTGCTGCCTGGACCCGCCCACACCCAGGACTACTACCCTTACCATGGTCCCAGCCCTGCTCAGGCATCAGGGGTCCACAGCGAGCCTTACTGCTGGGAGGTCTACTCAGGGGAGACCCTACAGAGAAAGGTCCTTAGAGGTGAACTGGGCCTTAATCTCAGCCCCAGTCCAAAATTCAACCCCAGACCTGACAGTAACCTTACGTTATAACCGAGAAGAGCCCTAACCCTAAGAGCAGCCCTGGCTCTCTGCTGCTCACTGTCACTCAGGGCAGAAAGGGGAGCCTGGGAGTCTGTGTTTCAGAGAGAGCCATGGGCAGAAAAGCTGGGCCAACCAGGACACATGGGAGCCCCAGTGTGGCCAGGGACCCGGAGGGGTGGCCTCTGGCCAGAAAATACTCTTCCTTGAAGAGGAGGCCCACCCATTCCTGCAGCCCCAGACTCTCCACCCCAGAGAAGGGTAGCAGAGTTCCTAGGACAGATCCTAGGCCAACCCACAGCCCTAGGGGCCGGGGGTGGGGGGTGGGGGGTGTGGAGGGTGGGGGTGGGAGGGGAGGGCACCTCCCTGAGGCTGCTGGAGCGCCTGCCTACCTGAAGTGGAGACTAGATGGCATGTCTGATTTTTCTTCTGGGACCACAGGTCCCTCACACACCTGGCCCTGAGCACAGCACCTCATCCCTGTGTGCTTGCATCACACTGATGTGTCCCTGCCAATGAACTGCATTCTTGCTGTGGGCAGGGGCTCACAGCCACGGTCCCATACTCTCCGCTAGCCCTTCACTTGACCTAATGGGAAATTGAACCTTGACTCTAAGTTCAACCGTCTCTCAACCTCAGTGGATCCCTAAGCCCACTATTGGCCCCAATCAACAGCCCCAACCTAACCACACCCTTGACCTTGACCTTGACCCTGATCCTCTGTCCACTCTGCACAGGCCCTTCCCTTCCCTCAGTCCGTTTCCCAACCCTGCAGGGGCCACAGATGGACTCACGGAACAGAGCACAGCTGGCAACCAGGGCTGGAAGAAGAGGCTCAGGGCATAAGGGCTCCCTTGTCACGTCCCTGCTGACCCCAGACAACCCCCACAAACCCACCTTCAACATGGACCTGGGATGGGCAGAACTCACCGACATCCGAGTCTTTGTGGGTCTTGATGACCTCCGCCAGTTCAAAGTTCCCCGCGATGATGGCCACCTGCGGTGGGAGGACAGGAGAGGCTCAGCCACATCACAGTCCCCAACCCTGGGCCCCGGTGGCTCCTGGGGCTCCTGTCTTTGGTGGTTGGTGGCCCCAGGCTCAGACCCTGCTAACCCACTAACCCTCCCACCAGTCTGCCAAGGACTGAGGGATCTCCTGGGTCACAGCTGAAACCAGGAGAGTCCTGAGCACACAGGGGCGTGCCGGGCATTCCACCTATTCTCTCAATGGTCCCTCCACACACCACCTTTCCTGTCTTAGCCATGGCTCCCTACTGCCTCCCTCCTGTCACCCTCTCTCTCCCTTTCCTCGCCCTTGCATCTGGTCCTCCCACAGGCCCTCCAATGCCATCTCAGCACCTGCTGGGCAGCACGGTGGCCTGATCTGCTCTCACCAAATCTCCTCGGTAGGCCCCAGCTCTCTCCATGGTCCCCAACTCCTCCCACACAGTTCAGGCAATATGGACACCCCTCCATCTAGTCATCCAGGTGCCAAGAATCAAGCCCGGCTAGAGAAAGGACTCAGGAACATGCTTAAATTAGTCATGAGCTGGGAACACCCCTCTGACCCGTGTCACCTCTGCACCCTCCTGTCTCTGGAAGGTCAGGCCCACACCTGTTCTCCCCTGGCCCCAGAGCCCTCTGACCCTCTTATCCCAGAAAGTGAGAGTTCACCATCCACGGTGACCACTCCCACGAGCCAGTCCCCCACTGCTGGCCACCAGGTCCCCACCCCAACCACGGGAGGTGGGGGGGGGGGAGGTTGCCGCAGGGAAGAACCAAGATCCAGAGAGGTCTAGCCACAAAGAGACAGACACCCCGGGGGCAGCCTCCCGCTCCTGTGCACTCTGGTACCTGAAAGGCCGTCTGGCTGTTGTAATTTCGGACATCTTTGTTGGCGCCACGAAAAAGCAGGACACGAGCACAGCTCTCCTGTCGGCAGCGTGGGAGTGAGGGTCAGGGGTGACAGCACACACCCACGCATTCAGAGCATACGCGCATGGCATGAGAGAAGCAGGGCAGGAGGTCCCACCTGGCCCAGAAGGCCCAGATGCACACAATGCACACCTGTGGTTCAGAGCACACGTGTGTTCAGGAAATAGACATGCACACGTAGGCCTGCAGGGCCACTGCTCACTACAGACGCAGAACAAGCACGCATGGAGGGACACCAGATCAGACGTGTACACACATGTAGTCACTGCACGGGATCACCGGTCCCCACACACACGTGTACACCTGCAGTCACACCTGGTTGTAGAGAGCACAGATGTGCAGGGCCGTGTTCCCTGAGGCGTTCTGGGCCCCCATGTCAGCTCCGTAGAACAGCAGGTGCTCCAGGTGCTGCACGTGCCCAAAGCGGCAGGCCTAAGGGAAGAGGGAGTGCTGTTGTGCCTCTGACAGAGCCCGGTACCCCCACGCTGACAGGGGCTGGAATGCCAACTCCTACAGAGAGAGCCGGAAGTGCCCCTACGCCCGACAGAGCCCAGGACCTCACCCCGACAGGGCTCCCTGCCCACCTGGTGGATCTCCTGCCAGCCGTTCTCATCAGTGGTCCCCAGCTGAGCATGGTCGTGGAGGAGCAGCTCACAGCAGAGGGCGTCCCCGCCCCCCAGGGCGCTGTGGTACAAGGGCGTCAAGCCACGGCTATCCTTGTAGTCAGGTGAAGCGCCCAGGTCCAGCAGGGTCTGAGGGCGAGGAGCCTCAGTGTTCACGCTGGACCCAACTTCCTCCCCATCTTGGTCCACATGCCCCTCCAGGCCCGGCCCCGCCGGTACTAACGGTCAAAGCCGGCGCATTCCGCTGGCGCGTGGCACAGTGCACGGCAGTGAGCCCATCGCGTGTGCGGAAGTCCAGGTGGGCACCCCCATTCCTCAGCACCTTCAGCAGGTCCGTGGCATTGTCCAGCTGTGCCGCAAGACTCAGGGGACACTCTGGGTTCCAGGGACAGAGGAAGGTTACGTCCCAGCCACTCCAGCACCATGCCCCTTCCCCCACTGCTCCTCACCTCCTGAGTCAGGGTCGTGGAAATTGGGGTCTAGCCCCTTGTCCAGCAGGCGGGCTACCTTGTCTGTGCTGTGCAGCTGGACGTAGTCCATGAACTTCTTCAGGTTCGCCTGGAACACCCGGCCATCCTGGTCAGCCCCATCACAACCACCGTCATCGGGCTGTCACCCACTTTCAACAGCCAGACTCAAGCCTCCTGGGGAGCATCCATGCTGCCCCAGCCCCTCGCCTGGTCCTAGCACACCAAGGCCACCCAGGCAGGGACCGGCCCACCCCTCACACCCCCGTCCTCATCAGGGTTCTGTCAGAGGATCCAAGGTGGCCCGTTTCTTCCCTGGTCCATTTTCCACATGCGCTCGCCCCCTGGCAGACCTCCCAGGGGCTTCGCCACCTGCAGGTGGCCCCGCTTGTGCCAGGACCTCTCCTGCCTTTCACGTCGCCCCGCCCTGTGTGAACCCACCCAGCAAAGCCCCCGAGTCCCTACTGCTACAGAAGCTTCACGCACAGGCAGGTGCCCGGCTGGAAACATGCGGGCACACCAGAAATGGGACAGGGCACCACAGGGACCACTCCACAGGAGGTGGCCTCCTCAGGCTGCTTAGGACGACTGAGGGAGAGACCTCAGCCGGATCCAGGGTGAGTGGTGTCAGGGTGGGGCAGCTGGACCCCAGGCAGGCAGAGACACCAGGCTGTGGTGTGAGGTTGAAACTCATCCTAAAAACAAGTAGGGCTCACTGAAGAGCAAGAGTCACCAGTGTCACCTGGCCAGCATGGCTCAGGGGTTGAGCATCGACCTACGAACCAGGAGGTCGAGGTTTGATCCCTGGTCAGGTTGCAGGCTCAATTCCCAGTGTGGAACGTGCAGGAGGCAGCCGATCAGTGATTCTCTCTCATCATGGATGCTTCTCTCTCTCTTTCCCTCTCCTTTCCCCTCTGAAATCAATAAAGATATATTTTTTAGAAAAAGGAGTCACTCGTATCATGTGGGACAGCTTTGGAGGAGTAACCATGGCAGGAACCAGGGCAACAGGGTCACAAAGGGGCCACAAGAGCCTCTGCAGCCACAGAGTCACGTCGCTGACCACCACGTGTTCTGGGCAGCAGAGAACTCTGGCATGGAGGCTCCAAGGTCACAGAGGGGTCACCGGGGCTCAAATCCCTCATGTAGGCTCCAGAGAAGTGTACAGCAAGCAAACGTTCCCTGGCTCACGGGAACCTGAGGTGTGAGCTCTGGGGGTCCACCTGCGGGGGGGCCCACAGCACTACCCTGCCCCCCTGCATGCAGAGGAAGCAGCAAGGTGCCCCCTAGCAATGGCACCTGGCAGTGACCCACAGGTGTGCCCGAGCACAAGCCCCAGAGTCGGACAGATCTGGGCTCAGCCCCAGCTTCACTGGCTGTACAGCTGTGAGCAAGTCACTAAACGGCTCAGGACTCAGTCTCTCCCTGTGCCAATGGTGGCAGTCCCTTCCTGGAGGAAACTGATGAGATGCCTGATTCCAAGTGCCCAGCCAGGTGACCACAGAGTGACCCCCCCCGCCCCCGCACCATGGTGGTGCTTGTTCCCTCTGTCCTCTCCCCACCCCAGGTTCTCACCAAGCACGTTCCCCACGCACGCCATCCTCCCGAGCCAGGATGGGCCAGAGGGTCTGATCCAACCAGAACCCAGCCCCAGACCACCTGTCCCAGACCCGTGATGCCTGGAGTCTGCCCAGCCCTCCACCCCAACCCGGGCTCTGGGCTGCTGACACAGGGCAAAATGGCTGAGCCAAAGCTATGTGGCTGCCTCCTTACCTTCGTGTGAAGCTTGGCAAACTGTTTATCATCGATGAGGTTCTGGGCATAAACTCGCCTCTTGTATCGAAACTGCTCAGGTAAAGAAAAGGCAGGGAGAGGCACTCACCTGGGTTGAGTGAACGCAGGCACCAAACCAAGTCCTGCTTACCTCAGGCCTCCCTCGGACCACCCCCCTCAGCACAGAGCCCCTCGCCAGCCACACAGGTCCGGTCCCCACCACCACGGCACACACCAACCAAGCTCAGAGGGACACACGCCTCGCCTGGCTGTCCGTGGCCCGCAATGGGCTTTGTCTCGTTCCCGTCCCCA
This sequence comes from Vespertilio murinus, assembly GCA_963924515.1. Taxonomy (NCBI): domain Eukaryota; kingdom Metazoa; phylum Chordata; class Mammalia; order Chiroptera; family Vespertilionidae; genus Vespertilio; species Vespertilio murinus. Next base: position 196,733,525 of record OZ004707.1, on the reverse strand, counting down.
GAATTCCCTGGAAAACCCCACTCCTCTTCCAAGACCCGGATTCAGGCTTCCCTTCCCTGACACCCACTCTCTGAGCAGAACTGACCCTGGGCCACCAGAGGCCAAGCCAACTTGGAGCTCAGCTACCATAAAGCTTATTGCATTGCTCACTGACTTGGCAACCCTCCTCCCAAGCCACGTGTCTGTGCCCCCAAGAGGAAGGTTACGTCCCAGGCACTGGCGGCCTTTACAGCATAAACGGCTGAGCTTAGGTTTGTCTGCACAGACTCCAGGGAGAGGGCGGCCGGCACACAGATTACGCGCAGGCTTACTCCGCACACGCTTCGGGCGCCCCCCTGTTCGCACCCCAACCGCCGGAGCCACGCTCTGGGCTCCCACCGCACACGCCGCTGACGGCGGCCTGGCACCCTGCTCCCTGCACACACCGGCCACACGGACCCCGCACACAGGCCACACGGACCCCGCGCACACCGGCCACACGGACCCCGCACACACCGGCCACACGGACCCCGCACACACCGGCCACACGGACCCCGCGCACACCGGCCACACGGACCCCGCACACACCGGCCACACGGACCCCGCGCACACAGGCCACACGGATCCCGCACACACCGGCCACACGGACCCCGCACACACCGGCCACACGGACCCCGCGCACACAGGCCACACGGACCCCGCACACACCGGCCACACGGACCCCGCGCACACCGGCCACACGGACCCCGCACACACCGGCCACACGGACCCCGCACACACCGGCCACACGGACCCCGCACACACAGGCCACACGGATCCATGCACACACCGGCCACACGGACCCCGCACACACAGGCCACACGGACCCCGCGCACACCCGCCACACGGACCCCGCACACACCGGCCACACGGACCCCGCGCACACAGGCCACACGGACCCCGCACACACCGGCCACACGGACCCCGCACACACAGGTCACACGGACCCCGCACACACCGGCCACACGGACCCCGCGCACACCGGCCACACGGACCCCGCACACACAGGTCACACGGACCCCGCACACACCGGCCACACGGACCCCGCGCACACAGGCCACACGGACCCCGCCCTCCCCACACAAAGCCCGCTCCCGCACGACCCGCTCCCGCACCTCCAGGTAGGGCAGGGGCGTGTCCAGGTCCGGCGGGTACTCCCGCAGGAGCCGCTCCTCGTCCAGGAACTTGCCCGCGCGGCCGCGCGAGGGCGGCTGGAAGAGCCCGTAGTTGAGCGCGTCCTGGAGGCTGTGGCTGAGCGCGCAGAGCACGCGCTGCTTGGCGGCCCACACGGGCGCGGCGGGGTCCAGGCGCAGGCACTTCTGCGGGGGGCGGGGGGCGGGGGGCGGTGAGCGCGGCCCGGGCCCCCGCGGGAAGCCGGCCCGGAGCCCACGCGCGGACCCGCGCCTCCCGGCCCCGGCGAGCCCCGCCCGCCCAGGGCGGCGCTTCCCGGCCCCGCCCCGCCCCGCGGGCGCCGGGGAGGGTCCCTCGGGCCGGGGGAGGGGCAGCCGCGGGCCGGGGTCCCCGCGCCCCGCTCGGGCGCTCGGCGGGGCGGCGGGGCGGGCGGGCTCACCGTCTGCTGCAGGTCCGGGATGCCGACGCGCACGACCACGGCGCCGGCCCCGGGGCCGTCCATCCCCGCGCCGGGGCCGGGGCCGGGGCCGGGGCCGGGAGCGGCCGGGAGCGGGGCGGGAGGGGGCTCCGCGCGGCGCCCCGGCCCCCCCGCGCCCCCCGCCGGGGCCCCGCCGGCCGCGCTGGGCGGGAGGGGGCCGGGGGGGGCCGGGGCCGCGGGGGACGCCGGCGCCGAGGGCTCCGCTGGGGCGGCGGCGGCGCGGCTCGGCTGCATGGGCCCGGGCTCCGCGGCGGCTCCGGGCGGGGCGGGGGGCGGGCCTGCGCCGGGGGCGCGGGGGCGGCGGGGGGCTGCGCCGGGGGGGCGGGGGCGGGAGGGCGGGCGGGGCGGGCGGGGCGGGGCCGGGGCGCGGGGGGGGTCCGTGCGGAGGGGGCGCCGCGGGCGGGGGGACCCGGGGCTGCCGAGCGGGGAGCCCGCGGCCTGGGCGTCGGGAGCGGCTCCGGGGGGCGGGCCTCCGCGGACCTCGAGGCAGAGGCGGCGAGGAGGGTCCTGGAGCCGGGGGGGCGCGGGCCGAGGGGGGCGGGAGAGAGGAAACCGGGATCAGTGTCCGGGGGCCGCGGCGCCCCCTCCGTCCCCCGCCCGCCCCGCCCGCCGGGGGCCGGGCAGGTGCGGAGCCGGCCAGGCCCGGGTCCGACGGCAGGACCCCGGGCGGGCCGGGCCCCGGGCCACCGCGTCTGGGGAGCTCGCCCCGGACCCGGACCCGGGCCGCCTCGCCCCCCACCCGCTCCGGGCCCGGGTTCGCCCGACGCCCCTCCCCGTCACCTTGGCGACGGCGGGGGGGGCGCGACCCGCGGGGACGGGCGCAGGGGCGGGGCCGCCGGGCTCCACCTGCGGCTGGCGGAGAATTTTAGTTTTACCCGTTGTCGTGGCAACGCGGGCGGGTGGCGAGTGGGCGGCGGAGCGGGAGCGCGGGGAAGAACTCGCTCCGGCACCGCCACCGCGGAGCCCGCCGGCCCCACCCTCCGGGCCTACGGAACTGCCCGGGCGTCCGAACTGCCCCAGGGCCGCCGCTGACCCCAGAAACACCTCCTGGCCCCCGGAGCTCCCCCAAAGCACGGCCTGCCCCCCCCGCAGCCCGCACCCCGAGAAGGCGCAGTGGAACCTCCCCGCGCGGGAGCCCTCGCAGCCCCGCCGACGGAGAAAACGCGCTGACCTGGGCCCCCGCCCTCTCCAGGCGCAGCCCTGGATTCCCTGGGCTCCCAGGAATACCTTGAATGAACCCACACACAGAACACCTCCCGGCCCCTCCCCATGGCAGCCTGGAGACACCCTCGCCCCGCGCCGAGGTGTCTGACATTCCCTCCAGGAGTAGCCCGCTGCCCACAGGGCCACCGCCGGGCCCCCCACCCACGGCCCAGGCCCATCCCTCTGCCTCCAGGGCGGCCTCTGGCCCCCTCCTCCCCAGGGCAGGGCCAGCTCTACCCCCTACGGGAGCCCTGGCTCTCTCCACCCCCAGCCACCCTACTTTAGGGAAAACCTCTGCCCCCAGGTGCCACTGACCCGCAGAGCCGAGCCTCCAGCGCAGTCTGTGGGTCTGTCTGGTCCCGCTTTCTCAGCAGACACTCCCTGCCCGGAAGCGTGGCCCCAGGATGCCCAGCCCTCCCACCTCCCTGTCCAGGCTCTTCCCAAGGCCACTGGCCTGGCCTGAGTGAGGGAGCCGAGGGTCCCCTGAGGCCTGGAGCAGGATGGGAGGGGCGGGGAATGCGGGGAGCAGGAAGGGGCGGTTGGAAGCCCACTTATCTGCAGGAAGCACCTTGGGAAGCATGAGAGTTTGGATTTCCTGGCCCAGCCCTGGAGAGAGGAAACTACTGCTTCCGGTGCTCTATGTCCCCATCTTCCTGCCCCTTCCCGCTTCCTCCCTCCCCAAGTTACCCAGGCCCCCAACCCCATGCCCACCTAGAGCAACCCTGCCACCCCCATCCATACCACCACCACTACCTCCACCTGCCTTTGCTACCAGCAGCTCCTCCCATTGTAGCCACTGCAAGGCATGGACAAGTTTGCCAAAGTCCCTGACAGATGCCAGGAGAAGGCTGTGCCTCCCCCCCCCAACCCCCACCAGACCCAGAGCAGCCCTAGTCCTTCGCCAACTCGCTGCAAACCTGCCTGATGGCCACATACCCACCTGCCCACCCAGCCTGGACCTCGCGTGGCCCTTCCTGCCTCCCAGGCCTCCCTACTTGAGCCCTTGCAGGTGCCCAGCCCCTTGGGAGAGAACCTCCGTCGGACTCATGGTCTCCACGCTGGGCCCGGCTCAGTCCAGGGAGATACCAGAGCCCTCATACAGCGCTGCCTCTGCAAAGGAGATGGCACACATGCATGGAGTCCAGGCCCACACCACCCGCAGCAGCCAAAAGCACGCCCAGAAGCCCTGAACCCACCTCGGGCGCGAGGGCCGTGAGGGGGGTCTGTAGACGTGGAAGCCAAGGACACGGGTGTTTGTGCTCTATTTTGTTGAGACGAGAAAACCTGTCCACCTGCCTCAGTAGGTCCACCTTTGCCTGGCCCACCCCGGCCTCCCTTGTCTCTTGTCCTTGAAGGTGAGGATTCACCTGGCCATGGCCTCCCTCCTTCCTTCATGACCAGGGTCCCTGAAAGATCGTTGCTCCCTGCTTCTTGCCCACATTCTCCTACCACGAACATGCTTGGGCCTTGGGGATCACTTGTGGGCTAAACACCCAAAACAGTGCCTGGCACAGGGCAAACCTGGTCCTGGATGGAGCCTGCCCACCAGCCCTCCCAGCCCTCGCTGCCCCAGCCTTCCCTCTGCCTCCCTTGAGGCCCAGTGCCTCCTGGTTACCTCTTCTGACACGGTGTTGGTCTCAGCTGACCTTCACTGCAGCTCAGGTGCGCCCCCTCCTTCACCCCCCCCTCCTCCAACCCTCCTGGGCCCACTTCCTCACTGAATTCCAGCCCCGCCCTCCTTGTGCCTCAGCCGCGTGGACCCCCACTCCCCCTGGGATAACCCCATAAGCTTTCTTTCCTGGCTCCCCTGACTCCCCTGGAACCTCACGCCCTTGGTTTTCAAGACAACTTATGGGGGCAGGGGCTTCTGCAGTCAGGTCTTCTCTGTCTGCACTCTTCCCCCCACCCCACCCCCGTGGACTCAACCCCCACCCCCTCACTCCCATCTACTTTTCTGTCTTTGGCAGCACCTGCTGTCAGGTGCTGTATGGAACTCTCTTGTTTAGTATCTGTCTTCCCACCAGAACATGGGCTCTCTGCGGAGACGGAGCTCGACCTGTTTGCTTACATATGTGTCCAAGGTCCTGAAGCAGTGCATGGCCCACAGCGGGCACTCGGCATATATTTGCTGAGTGGATGAATCAAAGCTTCAATGATCAATTCTAGCTATTCACACCTACTTGCCTTCAGGACAGACACCTCCCAAACTCCAAGATGATTTTGAGGGAGGCAAGAATCCTTGAAGGTTCAGTTGATTATAAAACTGTCTAGATCTGATCTTTTTTGTGGGTAGACTTTTTTTTTATTGCTCCAGGTTATTAATATCTATCAGTATATTTAAGTACTTTTTCATTCTGAGTCTGGTTTGTTAAATTTTATTTTTTCTAGGAAAAATTTCTAAAGAATCTGTTTCTCATCTTGTTTATCATCTCTATTTTCTATTTGTTTAATTCTAATCTGTGTATTTTTCTCTATCTTTTCTTTTATTTCTATGATTCATTTTCTGGTTTCTTCAACGGACACTCTATTTTCAGTCTTTGTCTTTTCTGACCATAAGCACTTAGGCTATAAATTACCAAATGCCACTTTAGCTCTGTCCCTTACATTTTGATAAGTAGTATTTTTAATTTAATCTGTTATGACTTCCTAATATCAGTTATATTTTTTTGGCTTTAGAATTGCTGAAAAGTATGCTTATTTAAAAGTATGCATATTTTTGTTAAATTTATTTATAAGAATTTTGTTATTTCACATTATTGCAAATAAATTTTTAAGGTTTCATTTTATAACTGTTGCTAATACATAAAAATACACTGATTTTGTATATAAAATTTTATAGCCTATAATCTTGTTAAATTCACTTCATTCTGGTAGCATTTTTTACAGGTTCCTTCGGATTTTCTACAGAAACAATCAGGTCATCAGCAAATAGCAAAATACTTCCTCCTTTTGAACCTTTATGCCTTTTATTTCTTTTTCTTGTCTTATTGCAATGGCTGGACCATCAGTACAGTGTCATATGGAAGTGGTAAGAGCAACCATCCTTGCTTTGCTGTCAATCAAATGTTCACTTTTCACCATTAAATATGATGTTATCTGAAGGTATTTTTGTAGATTTCCTTTATCAGATTGAGAAAGTTTCCCTCTTCGTCATGTACAGATGTCTGTCTCTCTAGGGAACTTACTGGAAACCTTACCCAATGGACTCTGCTTACCTTTCATTAGCCAGAACTGGGTCTGACTGCAAGGTAGGCTACGAAATGAGGTTCTTTCTTAGAGGTTCTTTTATTGCTGCCCGTATAAAACCAGGCAGCTGTGAATAAGGAAGAAGGCAAGATGGCTATTAGGATAGGCAAGTAGCAATCGTGTAATTCTAAAGGAACAGTCATTTACACACCAAATTTTTAACTTACTGCTCTTTGTCATCTGGGTTCTATTGTTGCCATTTAAATAAATGCTATTTATCATTGTCTTTTTTTTTTCTGTATAAGTTTCTGGCTACTTTTAAGACTCTGTTGTCTTTAATATTATTAGGTTTCACATGATGTGTCTAGGTGTGGTTTTAGTTTTAGTTGTCCTCTTTGGGGTTTGTTGTGATTTCTGATTGTAAGTAGTTATGTCTTTCATCAAATCTGGAATTTCTCTGCTATTATCTTCTTCTTTTTTTAAATCAGCAAAGTTTTATTGTAAAATAAGAAACCAATATAAAAAATATGATATAGCCCTAGCCAGTTTGTTCAGGGGATAGAGTGTTGGCCTAGGGATTGAAGGTTCCCAGGTTCGATTCCGGTCAAGGGCACATGCCCAGGTTGTGGGCTTGATTCCCGGGGTTGTGCAGGAGGCAGTCAATTAATGATTCTCTCTCATCATTGATGTTTCTATCTCCTCTCTTCTTTCCTCTCTGAAAGTAGCATATATATATGATGGAGAAGGTGAGCAGGCAGCACCTGGCCAAGGTGGGTGCAAGTGGGGGCTTGATCACCCCACAGATGGCAACCAGCAGCAGGCAGGCCTTGATCGCCTGATCAACCCTGCCCTGGGCTGGGATGGGGAACTGGAAGTGGGTGGCGGCACCTGGGGGGGGACTGGGTGTTGTGACCTTTCACCGGCTACCTGGGTGTGGGGGTGATAAGATGGAGGTGCGGTGAGAATGCGGCATGTCCACCGAACTTGTTCTCACTCCCCCTGCTACTCCCCCCCCAGGACGCCAGGGCTCTCACGCACCGGGGAAGCCCCCAGGCTCAGGTGCTAGGCACTTGTGAGGATCCCACCCCGCACCCGCCCAGCCTCTTCCACGTGAGCCTGACCTGGCCGCAGCCACCAGAACACTAGGGGCCGGTCGAGCTCCCTGCAGGTTCATGCAGGAGCCAGTCGGTGAGGCAGCGCAGAGCACGCTGCCTGCCCGGCTTCTGTGGCACCGCTGGTCGGCCCAGAGGCCCATGCTGTGCCCTGACCTGCATCTCTGCGTGGGGACTTGGGCACCACGACTCAGGTGGAGGGGGCGTGTGAGGGCCCAATTGTTCCCCGGGGCCCAGAGTTCAGCTTCCATGCCAGACCCTCGCACTTTGGTCGCCAGGCAGGCCTAGGGACTGCACTGGTGCGTGGATGTCATGCGCAAGCCTCTGGTGTGACATAAAACGGGAAGAGAGGAAGGGGTGCAGTGAGGAATACAGATGTGCCTACAGACCAGAGAAGAAACTGATCCTGAGCGTTTGGGGAAGTAAAACAGATCTCGGAAAATACAGATCCTACACTGGAGATGGACCCTTCCAGAGTGTGGGATGAAGTGAGCTTCTTTTGAGGTTCCCCTGACTTCATACTGGATTAGGCCAGGCCAGCAGAGAAGGGATTTAGAAATTCCCTCCTCTTTACTAGCTGCCCAGCCATTGAAACCATCAACCCATCTACCAACGGGGACAAGAAGCCAGCACCCCTAAGGCAGCCTGGTCCCAAACACACCATTTCATTAACCCTCACAGGAAGCCCTGTAAGGTAGGTAAGACTATTGACGTTTTATCGATGTGGACAATGAAGTTAGGAGAAATTCAACTTGGCTAGTTTGCTATTATCTTCTTTAATATTGTCTCCTTAGTATCTCCTATTGAAAATATGTTAGACCTCAAGGATTATCCTCAAAAACATTATGTGAAGTGAAATAAGCTGTCACAAAGGACAAACATATTACTTTACTTACATGAGGTATCTAGACTAGACAGATTCATGCAGGCAGAAGGGAGAACAGAGGTACAGGAATTGGAGGAGGAGAAGCTAGGAGTCTAGGTAGCTAGAAGCTAGGTAGTTTTGGGGGTACAAAGTTGCTGTTTAGGATGATGAAAAAGTTCTGGAAATAATTTTTTTCTGCAAATGGTGGTGATGGTTCTACAGCATTATAAATATATGTAATGAAATTATAAAGTATGACATTTTTTAAAAGAATAAACATTTTTAAAAATACTAGACCTTCTCATTCTAATTTCTGCAAAATGTTCTCATTTCATAGTCTATTTAGGTTCTGATTAATTCCTTCAGACCATCTTCTAGTTCAGTAATTCCCATCTGTGTCTAATCTGCTATTTAACCTGCCCATTAAAATTTGGTTATTACATATTTTTATTCCTTTTCAAATATATCAGATTTTTCTGTGGGTTTTTTTTTCTGATCCTTTTCAATAGTTTCTCATTCTTGTCCAGGTTTTCTTTTTCTTTTTTAAAAATATATATTTTATTGATTTTTTATAGAGAGGAAGAGAGAAGGATAGAGAGTTAGAAACATCGATGAGAGAATCATCGATCAGCTGCCTCTTGCACATCCCCCACTGGGGATGTGCCCTCAACCAAGGTATATGCCCTTGACCGGAATCGAACCTGGGACCTTTCAGTCCGCAGGCTGACGCTCTATCCACTGAGCCAAGTCGGTTCGGCTTGTCCACGTTTTCAATGTCATCTTTTATCTCTCTGAATATCTTCAGCATACTTCCATGTTTTGTGATTTTATTTTTTACTTCTATTTTAAAATATATTTTTATTGATTTCAGAGAGGAAAGAAGATAGAAACATCAACAATGAGAGAGACTCATTGATTGGCTATCTCCTGCATGCCCCTATTGGGGATCGATCCCACAACCTGGGCATGTGACCTGACAGGGAATTGAATCATGACCTCCCAGTTCATAGGTCGACACTCGACCACTGCGCCACGCCGGCCGAGCCATGTTTCATGACTTTAGATTACGATCCAACTTTACCCCATCCCTTCTGTGGGATACTGGGGGACTGCGCTGGGCTGTACTCCTGCCGAGATGACCTCTGCTCAGGCAGCGCCTCAGTGCCGCCAACCAACAACCTTCACCTGAGTACAGACCACTCCTCCTATTGATTTAAAATTCACATCCATTTGAAGGTAAATGGATATTTCTGCATTTTGAGGGGAGATTTGATTTACATCTTATGGTGACATCATTACAAAAATCTTTCATTTCTCTTTCCTGGAGAGCAGGGTTTCTTCTCAGTCTTTCTAGCTTCTCACTGAAATTATGGGTCTTTAAAAGTCCTGAGTGTGTCGAAACCGGTTTGGCTCAGTGGTAGAACATCAGTTTGCGGAATGAAAGGTCCCAGGTTCGATTCTGGTCAAGGGCATGTACCTTGGCTGCGGGCACATCCCTGGTAGGTGCAAGAGGCAGCTGGTCGATGTTTCTCTCTCATCGACGTTTCTAGCTCTCTATCTCTCTCCCTTCCTCTCTGTAAAATACCAATAAAGTATATTTAAAAGTCCTGAGTGTGTGAGAATCTGAATTCTAACAACTTATATTGCATGGGCCTAAGCCTGTCTTTTGTCTCCTGTGCAGCCACTAAAACCCCAAGCTCTAAATTCCTGGTACTGAGACTGTCCCCAAGGTCATACGTGCTAACACTTGCTTTTAGATTCCACTTCATTTTGTGTCTCTGGGAATACACCTTGCTTTCTTTCAAGCTCAGCTATGCATTTTTTTTAAAAAATGCTCATTATACTTTTGTCAGCATTTTCAAGTGCTTTATAATACAGGGGCTTAGATTATTTTGTTGGAACTGTTTTTCTTATTCAGCCACAGCAGTCAGCCTGTAGAAGTGTTTATTGATTTTTTTTTCTGGATAGATATTAAATGAATGCATAAATGAACAAAAGAGCAGTCTGCATTTTAAAACGTTTATTATACACGCACACCAGAGTACAAGGCAAGAGGAACAGAGAGGTGATTAATGGGCCTCTCTGGTCAACCACATCCTCGCAGTCTCTGAAGATTTGGTGTCTTGATCACAAATTGTCTGCGCATCCCAATTCTGACCTCATCCATCTCCATCCACGTGATTCCTCGCACCATGGCCTCCCTCTTTCTTTCTTTTTTTTTATTAAGGCATTATATGTGTACATAGCTTACCATTGCCCCCCCACACACACCTCCCATTCATGCCCTCCCTCCCCAGAGTTCTGTGTTCATTGCTTGTACTTATATTCATGCATACCAGTCCTTCGGTTGTTCTCTTATCTCCCCCCAGGTCTCCCTCCCCTCCCCGCTGTCATTTGACAATCTGCTTGTTTTATGGTGACTATCTCAGGACCACACGAATAGAGTCTGCTCCTCCTCTGGTTCTCACGGCCCCTGCCCCCGGGTCCCACTGCTTCCCCTAGGACACACGGCTCGCCCGGGGCACACGGCCCCCTGGGACACACGGCTCACCCGGGGCACTCGGCTGCCAGCTCCCCATGGACCACCCTCTCTGCCGGCCTGTACCTCCTACCTCCTCTTGCACCCAGGTAGAGCCGTGTCACAGAGCTCTGGAATTGATTTGAGAGAAATGCTGTCGACCATTCTTAAACCCAACCCACAAATACCTGTGGCCAAGTCCTGCTTGTGCGGTCTTCACCCTCCCCGGCTGACCTTAAATCCTCATGTCAACAATGGCAGCACTTCCCTGAATGACTAGATGGAGCAGAAAGCCGCCCTCCCTGCCCAAGCAACTGGACTTTCTGTGAGCATGAAACAAACATCAGTTGTTTCAAGTCACTAGCATTTGGGGTTTAACTGTCCAAGTAGCTGGTTTTTCCTCAACTGATGTAAGAAAGAGCCCCCAGGGCCTACACTGGGCTTCTCACCTGAGTCTTTGCTGGGATCTGCAGGTAATGCTGCATTGGCCTGTTGCTCAGTGCATCCATCCAACTGAGTGCCTTGAGAACCAGGGAAATTAACACAAGATAAATTCACATACCCGCTGTGTCCATTGGGAAATGGGCTGTGGCCCAAAATGCATGTTTCATCTGACCCCTCTGATCAGTGGGGTGTGGGCGGGTGGGGCATCAGAGAGTCTGGGAAGTGTCATTAGCTCAGAGCCAGAGTCCAATTGTTCCTGAGAGCCTGGGGTGTTCCCCGACCCTCTCCGTGGACACGCCATCCTGGCCAATCTGCACCTCCCTGCCTCCCTGTGGTATGTGTTGGGGGAGGGGCCAGGCAGGGGAAGACCACAGGGCCTGGGGTATTTCCGCCAGGTCTTTTCCTCTGGCAGAGGCTCCGGATATGCGAATGACTCATGTCCAGGAATTGGAATGGGAGATGTGACTCTGCATTGTGAGTCTAGTTCCAGTCATGTTCCTGAGACATGGAGGCCTTCCCCCCACACCCCCCAACCTCCACTGCATGGCCGTTTTGTCCTAAGGGTGACTCCATGGCCAATGAGCTAACGGTCTCCAAGGCTATACTATTCTTCTTGACCATCATGGTGACCACACCTGCCTGGCCACATGGCCTCTGTCATCCCAGGATCTCATTGCCCATTTAGTTTCAAAAACTATTTTTTTCTTGATTGATCTGAGAGAGAAAGAGATTGACCCGTGGCTCCACCCATTTCTCTCTGCCCCATTTCATTTCTCTCTGCCCCAACAGAGGCCAGCCTCCCCACCGCCTTTCAAGGTCAAGCACAGTACATTCCTTTCAAAGGTGCTGCTGCCCCCTCCCTGCACCTCTAATGTTGTGTGAGGGGGTGTCCTTAGGTCCTCCCAGAGGAGAGTTCGGGGACCTTGAGCAGATCGAGCACAAGACATTCCTGTCTCTCAGTCTTTGGATACCTTTTCTCCATCAAACCAAGGCGTTTCCAGCATCTCAGCTTCATTCACACCCGCTATCGTGAGCCCTGGTTTAGTTAGCAGAGCGCACACTGTCGACACCATCCAGCCCCTCAGACCCAGAACCCATGCTCACCTCATGCCCGCCCAATGCAGGGTCATCTTCCTCCAGTATCCTTGCCTCGGGACTTTGCAAACGGGTGCACTTGTCCTGGTGTCTAAGCCTTCTCCTCCTGGAGGCTGGGCTGTGACCCACGTGCCTGCCTCAAGCCCTTGGGCCTATAGAATGGCAGCCGGCTATCAGCCCACCTCAGCCGGCCCTGCACCAGATCTGTGGGGCATCCTGGCTGCCAGGCCGTGAGTCCCCAGGCGGCCACTTGGAGGACCACATATTGGATCTGCTGGAGAAGACGCTCCAAGCTCCATGTAGTTTCTTGGAAACTGTCCCTCACCTGGTCTGGGCAGAATTTCCTTCTGGGTCGGAATTGTGTTAGAATAAAATGCTCTGGAGGTAATCCGGTGAACTTTAAGGATGGCATGACTTGATTTGGAAACAGTCACCAGCCCCTCTGAGGGTCCTTCTCCAGAGGTTTCCTGTGTCGAGTCTTAGACGGATCCTCCTCCTGTCCTGAGCGAATCCCTGACGTGACCGCTCAGGATCCTTCCCCTGCGTGCGCCATTGTCATGAAACCTGACCACTGCGTGGTGGCAACCTGTCTTCATCTCTCCACCCTGTCCTTGGGCAGATAACCCTCTCTTCCCCAGGTCTCAGCTAAGGTGCCCCTGTGGGAGATCACTCCTGCCCTACATTCGCATGGCACCTGCCCAGCACCACCCAGCCCCCACATGACAATAACAGTAATCAAAATGCAGACTCGTCACAGGCCAGCGGTGGCTCAGCCCTGCCATCCTCCGCCACAACTGTCCACGCCCCATCAAACCAGCACAACACTCAGGGTAGCTGTTTCTTTGAGTCTTCAATTCCTATGAAGTCACATCAAACTTATAAAGTTAAATAAATGTGAATGCTTTTCTCCTGATGACGATTCTTTGTCAGTTTAATTTTCAGGCCCAGCCAGGGATCCTGTGAGGGTCAAGGAAAACTCTTCCTCCTTTACAAGAGCCAAGGAGCAGGTGGGGGTGGGGTGGGAAGGGGGTATCAGTGGGTGGAAAGTTACTACTGAGACATGGGGGTAGTAATTATCCCTGTGAATTACTATTAATATTACTTTAAATATTAATAAAAATATTAAGAAAACAGCAAGGGTGAGGGGAAATTCGGGCTAAATCCACCCACCAGGACTCTTGCTGAAGACAGGCAGGTGAAGGGTGCAGAGGGTCCCAGTCGAAGGCGTAGGAGAACAGAGAATCTGTCACCTGCCACGCCCCCTGGCTGAGGCGTGCACCTACCTGCAGAGCCCAGAATTGAGACCAGCCACGTGGCCACTTGATGGCAAAGGGTGAGGAAATGAAGCTGGGAGGTCAAGTGGGGAAGCAGGAATGGTGGTTGCTGAGGGCAAGGAGGCAGGCAGAGCAGTGAGGGGCAGCAGAGGCCTGGCAGCTGGCCTGTGGTGCCCCAGGCCCTCCCATCAGCCGGGTAGGAAGCATGCCTCTGTGCTTCATTTTCAGAGAAAAGGAACCATGTGGCCAGGTGGTTACTGAATCCCCCCAGAGCAAACAGGACGTGAGGGTGCGGAGAGGGACACATGGCTGACAGCACACATCCCAGGAGGATTTTCCTCCACAAAGGGAGGTGGAAATGCCCCAGCCCATCTTTTTAAATAACCCAATGGGAGTCAGTAAGACCTAGGTGACCTATCAGGAAATAGGTGACCAAATAGTACTCAGCCAATGAGGAACCGGAGGAGGGAGTAAATAAATGGGCTGTTCCCTGCCCAATGTGTGTTCCTGTACAATGAGCGACGGCTCTCAAGAGCGTTATTAAAAGTCTCATTTTCCCCATGCCTGCTTCCTAATCAGTCATTTTAAATTTGGACAGGTGTGCCATTTCCCACAGCCAGCCCAGGAGACACGACGGGAACCTTTAGGTGGCCATGTTCCCACAGAAGCAGCTCACCCACCCACCCAGGCCCAGGAGATGGAGGCCTCTCTCATCTCTGGTCCTAGAAAGACAAGACCCTTACCTTGCAAGGCCTCTCTGCTAACTGTGGGCGTTAGTTCCAAATTAGCAATGGCTCAGGGTCCAGAGCCACATCCTGCACCCTAGTGGGCCACCTCCCACTCAGTATCTGCCCCAAGCTGACCCTGCAAGCAGTGCCAGAAAGAGCTCACATCTCCAAAAGACTCAGCCGCCTGCAGAGGCTTAGCTTTGAACAAACATAGCTGGTGGCACACCCACCTCCTCCTGAATCCAGAGGTCAGGGCTGGGCTGGCTTTGGGTCCCGTGTGCAAACACCTGAGCAGCCTCCAGACGCTGCAGGGGACAGGCCAACCATTGGCATAACATTACAACCGAAGACAGGTTCTTTCTGGGAATCCGGGCAGGTCTCTGCTGCCTGGGGTTTTTCCCAGCTTGCAGCTGAAAGAGCCTTTGGTTGGTTCCTTTTAAACTCCTGTCCACAGCGCCCACCAGCTGTGACTGCTCCAATTACAGGTTCAAAGATTTCTGGGCAGCAGAGAAACTTTCTGTCCAGGCCGAGCCACCCCCACCCCCACCGCTCCAACTGAGCTCCCACGCACCAGCCCAGAAACCAGGCTAGAGGTGGACGGCCAGGGCTGGTTCCCGGAAACGGACCCCTTCTTTCCCCGTGAAGTCTGCAGCCCCACCTCCCAGCCCTTCCATTTTGGCTCCCCACACTGCCCCTTGTCTTGAGTCCACGTCCACAGCGTCCACAGCGGCTCCCCACACAGGGCTAGGCCTCCAGGGAAGCTAGGTCCTGCCCCCCACCCCCACCCCCAGCCCGGACGGCTCTTCCACAGCCCTGTCCCCCACCCCCTCCAGGATCAGTCCCCACAGCAGCCCAGTTCTTCTTCTCCCAGAGGAGGGCCCTGAGCTGGTGGCGGAACCTGAGGCCAGGGGGCTGCCCTAGGAGGGTTCGGGGGGGACAGTGGCCCTAGGTGAGCTGCTGGGGGGGCAGTGCACCGAGTACATTACCCACGGAACAGCCTCCCAGGGCCCCCTCTCTTACTTGGAGACAGCTCAACACACTGGGAACAGAAGAGGAAATCATCTGCCCAAGGCTGTCTGTCTGTCCATGACAGAGCCAGGTCCACGCACCTTCCCTTCCGATGGGTCCTTCCCATTGGTGTACGCCAGGCCGCCCCGACCCAGACCGCCCCCCACAACACACACACACACTCTCTCACACACACACACACACACACACACACAATTACACACACATACACATACATACACACACTCACACACATACACACACAATCACTCACACACAATTATACACACACACACACACACACACACACACACACACACGGGGAGGGGAGGGTGTGAAAGGACTCGCTATCTAGTGTTTCGAAACCAGCACGAGCGGTGCAGACGGAAAGGGCAGCGGAGGTTCGCGGTTCGCTCCGCGCGGGACGCGCCCTCCGCCCGGGTGCCCGGCCCCGCGGCCCGGAGGCCGGCCGCCCCCGCCTCCCGCCGCCCCGGCCCGCGCCCCGGCCCAACGGCTCGGAGCCCGGCGGCCCCGCGCGCACCGCTCCGCCCGGCGCCCGCCGCACCCGGTCCGGCCGCCGGTCCGACCCGACTCCGACCCGCCTCGGTGCGAGCAGGCCCCCCGCCCCGCCCCCGGACCCGGACCCGGACCCGGCCCTGCGCCCCGCCCCGCCCCGGACCCGCCCCCCGCCCCGCCCCGGACCCGGACCCGGACCCGGACCCGGCCCTGCGCCCCGCCCCGGACCGGCCGGCGGCGTCACCGGAGCGCGGGGCGGGGCGGGGCGGCCGGGGCGGAAGTGCCCGCGGAGGCTGCGCTGCCCGCCGTCGGTCCGCCTCACTGTCCGGTTCCCCCCGCAGCGCCGGGCACGTGACTGCCCGACCCGGCCTGGCCGGACCGCTAGGAGGAGAGGCCAGTCTGTGCGAGAAGCTGCAGGTGCCCTGGCCCGGGAGGGTGTCCAGGGAGGAGAGCCCGGCCAGAGGGGGACGAGGGGGACTTGGGAGGGGCTGTCAGTGGTCTGACTCTGGATTAATGGGGTTCGGGCCTCGGGGCGGGAGTGGGCGGGTGGGGCTGCCGGTCTGGCCCGGCAGAGCTTGTTGGAGCCCGTTTGCCTTCTTCCCAAGTCCTCTGGAGACAAGCCTGCGTGTGCCGCAAGCCATGGTGGTGCTGTGGGCCCTCGCTCTGGCCTTGGCTGCAGGTCTGGCCTCTGCCTACCCGCCCAACATTATGCTGATCTTTGCCGATGACCTGGGCTATGGGGACCTGGGCTCCTACGGCCACCCCACATCCACCACCCCCAACCTGGACCAGCTGGCCACCGCGGGGCTGCGGTTCACGGACTTCTACGTGCCAGTGCCTCTGTGCACACCCTCCCGGTGAGCAAGGGGGCAGGGAGCCCTCACCCGTGCCCACCCTGACCACCCAGCTCCTCCCGGTTCCCTCTGGACTGCAGTGAGGGTCATAGTTCCCTACCCTCTCCTGGGTGCGCCTCCGTCTTCGTTTCTCTGTCTCACCCACCCTGTGACTGGCTCTGCAGGGCTGCCCTCCTGACCGGCCGACTCCCAGTTCGGTCGGGCCTGTACCCTGGCGTTCTGGAGCCAGGCTCCCGAGGGGGGCTGCCCCTGGAGGAGGTGACCCTGGCTGAGATCCTGGCTGCCCAAGGCTACCTCACGGGGATGGCTGGCAAGTGGCATCTTGGAGTGGGGCCGCAGGGGGCCTTTCTGCCCCCCCACCAGGGCTTCCATCGATTCCTGGGCATCCCATACTCCCATGACCAGGTAGGAACAGCCAGAGCCCTCAGCTGCCCCATCCACTTCCTCCTACTCCCCTTCCCTTGACCTCCCAGCTCCACCCCCACAGCCTAGACCCTAAATGGAGCCCTTCCCCCAGGGACCTTGCCAGAACCTGACCTGCTTCCCACCCGCCACCCCCTGCAATGGAATCTGTGACCAGGGCCTGGTCCCTGTGCCACTGTTAGCCAACCTGACTGTGGAGGCGCAGCCCCCCTGGCTGCCGGGACTTGAGGCCCGCTACGTGGCTTTCGCACATGACCTCATGGCTGATGCCCACCGCCAGGGTCGCCCATTCTTTCTGTACTACGCCTCCCACGTGAGTAACCCTAGCCCCATGCCCCGGGCTGCCCCGCTCCCTGCTCAATGCTAACTCCAGGCTCTGCCCCCAGCATACCCACTACCCCCAGTTCAGTGGGCAGAGCTTCGCCGGGCACTCAGGTCGTGGGCCATTCGGAGACTCCCTGATGGAGTTGGACTCGGCCGTGGGAGCCCTGATGACAGCCGTGGGGAACCTGGGGCTGCTTAAAGACACACTGGTCATCTTCACCTCAGACAACGGGTAGGCCCCAGGGGGCCAATGAAGGTGATTCCTCACAGGTGTGGGCCTGAGGTCTCCCCACATGACCACAAGCATCGTGGGATAGGGGGTCTCAGAAAATGCTGGCCACGTTGTGGTGCCTCCCAGGCCACACTCCACGCAGACGGTCCTGGAAGGACAGGGCGGAGACAGGCACCTGTGGCCATTTCTGGGCACGTAACTTAAACGTCTGGGGCGGGAGCCACCGGGGCGAGTCAGAGATGCTGATGGCCACCTGTGTGTCCCAGACCGGAGACGATGCGGATGTCCAACGGCGGCTGCTCCGGCCTGCTGCGATGTGGAAAAGGAACCACCTTTGAGGGGGGCGTCCGAGAACCTGCCTTGGCCTTCTGGCCAGGCCACATCACTCCCGGTCAGTCTGCAGGTCCTCTCCTCATGCACCCGGCCCCGCCTCCCCAACCTGATGGCGGCGAATTGAGTGGCCACACAGCCCTCTGTCCCCAGGCGTGACCCATGAGCTGGCCAGCTCCCTGGACCTCCTGCCCACCCTGGCAGCCCTAGCTGGGGCCCCACTGCCCAACGTCACCTTGGATGGCTTTGACCTCAGCCCCCTGCTGCTGGGCAGAGGCAAGGTAGGGCCGGCAATCCCATGCCCCCGTCCTGGAGCGACTGAGCAGGTCACCTCTTTTGAGCGGAATCCAAGCGCTGCTGCTGAGAGGGCGTAGCCAGGGCTTAACGCAGGCTGATCGGTGTTGGGGCTCTGCCCCCTGCCCCTGACTTTGCCCCCAGAGCCCCCGGAAGACTATGTTCTTCTACCCAACCGTCCCCGATGAGATGCGCGGGGTCTTTGCTGTGCGGAGCGGGAAGTACAAGGCCCACTTCTTCACCCAGGGTAATGTCCTCCCCTGGCCCCGCTGACCCCTCGGGCCCCAGAACCTGCCCCCACCTCTGTGCAACAGATGTGTCTCCCGCCCCCCAGGCTCCGCCCACAGTGACACCACAGCAGACCCTGCCTGCCATGCTTCCAGCCCTCTGACTGCCCACGAGCCCCCACTGCTCTTTGACCTATCTGAGGACCCTGGTGAGAACTACAACCTGGTGGGGAGTGGGGCCGAGGTCGCCCCCGAGGCCCTGGAGGCGATGAAACAGCTTCAGCTGCTCAAGGCCCAGTTTGATGCCAGCATGACCTTCAGCCCCAGCCAGATGGCCCAGGGCGAGGACCCTGCCCTGCAGATGTGCTGCCAGCCCTCCTGCAGCCCCTGGCCCACCTGCTGCCACTGCCCGGGGCCCCTGGGCTGAGGGCACCGGTCTAGGCCCGCCCCCGTGGCTGCAGCTCAGGCACGGACATGTTTTTACCTGATACCCCAATAACACCAGGTAACACTTGAAGGCATGATGATTCATCGAGTCCTTGGGTGGCCAGAGGTAGGTGCTATTCCACTTGTGCACGAGTGAGGGGACAGGCCTGAGAGATCCGGCAACGTGTCTGAGTCACCGCCAGTGAGGCTGGGCTGGGGTCTGCTCTGGGGCATCCTGGCTCCTGTGACTGCAGGCCCCTCACAGGAGCTGCCCTGAGCACCTGTGTGGCCAGGCACAGGGCAGGAGGGTCGAGGACACCACAGGCAGGAGACCCCGCAGGTGCCGAGTGCCCAGAGAGCCGGGTTCTCCTGGAGGCACAGGAAAAGACCACCCTGGCTCCTACTAGAAACCTGCCTGAGGTGCGTGATGAGCAGCACATTCCAGGGGGAGACCAAGGGGCTGGGAGCTGTCAGACTCAACTGAGATGCATGAGCAGCTTCTGAGACACCGTGACCCTGGTCCACCTCTGCCCCCAGAGCTCTACGTTCTGGCCTGTGCACACGTTTCCTGTCCCCTGGCTTCCCCTATAGCCCCAGTGTAAGCCATTCGCCAAGCAAAGTGCTCTTAAAAGTAGGTCAGGTTTGGTTCCATCCCTGCTCAGAACAGCAGGCTCAGAATAAAACCTCGGCTCCTCAGAGTGTCCACCATGCCCACTGAGGCCTGCCCTCGCCCCTCGCCTTCCTGTCCCCTCGTTTTAAGCTCTGCAGGGAGGACCCCCGACTGCCTACCTGTGTCCACACGGTGACATGAAGCCCTCATGGGTCCTCACGTGTGTGCTGATAGCAGGAGCAAATGTGCTCCCAGGACACCTGCAGACCCCGTGTGCTCCCTCAGTGTTGGCTGAGTGAGAGGAGTGCCTTCTGGGTGCTCAGGGACCCAGCGGGCTGCCCTCCTGGCAGACCAGACAGTATCTCCAGGCCCACCTTTCCCGTGTGGGCAGAGGCTCTGAAACGCGGAGGTACGGCCTCTCCTGTCCCAGGAGGGCAGTAGCCACTCAGTCCCGTGCCTGGTCCTGATCCGGAAGGTCAGGGCCATCTTCTGGGACCCCCGGGTCCTCCGGGGGCCTGACGGGACATCGGGTAGCTGCCACACCCATGTCTCTAGCCACCCACTGCCAGAGCTCAGTGTAAGGAATAAACCTGCTGTTCTCGCCGCTGCTGGTGAGTTGTCTGTTATTCCCGGTCGGAAGCGGTCTTCCTGGAATGACCTGTGGTCGGGATGTGGGGGCACCTGTGCCCGTGCAGGTGGGCTCTTGACCACTCAGGTGGGCCTGCGGTGACAGACCTGAGTTATCCAGGTGACTCTCCTACCACCCATGGTCTGGTTTGGGGGCCGCACTGACTGTGCCCCGACCCCTGCTGTGTCTGGGGGGTCCCCCCCCAGAGAGTGGCAGTTTCCTCTGGGACCCCTGCAGCCACGGACATTGGCATCAGGAGGGCCCATCTGCACTGTGGGCTGAGGGAGACACTAGTCCTCGTGGGCTGGGCATGCACCCCCGACGCCTGCAGCTTCCTTCCCAGTGGGGCCCCGTTTCAAGCTAAGACAGGGGCACTGAAGCAGGGGCACACCCTGAACACCAGGTCCCAAGACTGAGCACACAAAAAGAACTGAACGCCAACACCTGCACGACCTGCAGGCACCTCCCCTCGGCCTGTGGCCCCACCTGGGCAGTGAGCGTCCCTTTGTTAGTTCCCACGTTTATCCACCACCCAGGGCCGTGCTTAGTGCTGGCACAGGCCACCAGAAGGGACCCACCCCGCTCCATGGCACCACCATCCCACAGAGAACAGAAGAGGAGCCTCGACCCTGGGGTGTCAGACATACGTGGCTTCTCAGTGGCAAAAGCCTGCGGTGCTGTGGGTGGGGGTGTGGATTGTGTCTGGGAAGGGGCCTGAGGGAACCAGAGTGCTTCCAATGTTCCCCATCCTGATTGGGGGTGTTGACGCATGTAAAGCAATCGAGCGTGTTACACGCTTAAGATGTGTGCACTTTACAATATCGTGCATTTTATACTTCAATAGAAATAAACATTTAACCGTGATGAATTCCACAGAGGAAGAGGACTTGTTCCTACAAGAGTAATCCCTGGTGGGGGAAGGTAACGGAACCAGGCAGGAGGCTCCCCTGTCTGCTGAGACTGTCCCCCGAGTTCAAGCCCACGTCTGCATCCGGGGTGGGGTGAGGTGGGGAGGGAAGTGCACCCTCCCATTGCACGTGGGCTTTGCTGGGTGCTCTTGGGAGCAGAAATGTGTGCTTGTTTCTCAGCTGCGTTAGTGTAATGGCCCTCCTCCTGCAGGCTCTTGTGTGCACACACATGCACTCACAGTATGTGCCACACGAGCACACACTTCTACACGCACGTACCGAGGCCCCAGATGCTGCCATGTGTCCACCAGCCCGGCCCTGTCTTCTTTGCTGTTGATTTTAAAGTCAGCCCCTTTTCTTGGAAGCCCGAGAGAATCCTTTCCCCAGGCCAGGGCCTCCATGGGCCCCATGTTGTCTGGAAGGAGCCAAGTGGGGACAGATAGACAGACATGTTGCCCTGCCCTGGCTGGTGTGGCTCAGTGGATAGAGCGTTGGCCTGGACTGAAGGGTCCCAGGTTCAATTCCAGTCAAGGGCACATGCCCAGGTTGCAAGCTTGATCCCCAGTAGGGGGCATGCAGGAGGCAGCCAATCAATGATTCTCTATCATCATTGTTTCTCTCTCCCTCTCCCTTCCTCTCTGAAATCAATAAAAAAAAATATTTAAACAGCTGAAATTGGTTTGACTCAGTGGATAGAGCGTCAGCCTGCGGACTGAAAGGTCCTGGGTTTGATTCCAGTCAAGGGCAACCTTGGTTGTGGGCACAGCCCCAGTAGGGGGTGTGCAAGAGGCAGCTGATTGATGATTCTCTCTCATGGATGTTTCTAACTCTCTATCCCTCTCTCTTCCTCTCTGTAAAAAATCAATAAAATATATATTTTTAAAAAATATTTAAACAACAACAACAGCCCTAGTCAGATAGGGTGTCAGCCTGCCGACCAAAGGTTCCCAGGTTCGATTCTGGTCAAGGGCAGGTACCTCAGTTGCAGGCTCCTCCCTGATCAGGGCCCTGGTCAGGGCTCGTGTGGGAGGCAACCAATCGATGTGTTTCTCTCACATCGATGTTTCTCTCTGTCTTTCCCTCTCGTCCACTCTCCCTAAAAATCAATGGATAAATATCCTCAGGTGAGGATTCAAAAACAAAAACAATAAAAAACATTGCCTCTGTGGGTCCCATCAGGTGTGGACCCAAGACACGCTCCCAGCACCCTCCCTGCTCACTCCTGGCCGCACCTCTCCCACAAGTGACCAGAAGGGGGAGCAAGAGGGGACGTTTCCATGGAATATTTAATTTCGCCTCTTCTCCGAATGCTTTTAATTACAAAATTAGCGTGTGCTTGTTAGACGCCCCAGATAACGCCTGCATCTCAGCTGGACACAGGCAATGTGGCCAGTGCCTGTGCAACACCACCTCCATGTCTGCACGAATCATACGTATCAGGTTGGCTCTAAGCTGCCTTTCCACAGCCGATGAGTCTTGTCACCATGCTACCCCACGGCCTGGTGTAGAAGCAGCAATAACAGAGGGGACCCCTCAGGCCCCTCCTTTGTGTGAAGATCCTCTACAGGGCGGTCACAGCCGTGGGGCCCGAGGCATGCTCCCCCCAGAGAGGAGGAACCCCAAGGGGAGAGGGCTGGGGGTGTCACCTGAGCAGACAGGCAGTCAGGGCCCTGCTGGACAGAGCACTTGTGGGGGAGGGGGCGCAGGGTCCCATAGCAAGAGCAGTGACACTTTGTCATCACTTTGCAAACAGCAACAAGGAGCAGCCAATTAGATGCTGAGTGTCCAGAGCCTGCCGTCCCGTCCCGGGAAGCACTCAGTCCCTTGTTAGGTCTCCCCAAAAAGGAATTGATGGGGAGGGTGCTGAGAACTCCCAGAGTGGGAAAGAAGGCAAGCCCGGGGCACCTCAGAGATGGGGGCAGAGCACTACTGCCCCTCCCGGCAGGAGAGGACTGTAGACCCAACAAGGAACTGGGTGCTCCCTGGGGATGGCAGGCTCCGGACACTCAGCCTCTGCGGCTGTGACAACAAAACGATAACTGGTTCAGAAGAACATTCTATACTAGCCCGACCCCAGCAAAGGGAGGGGAGGGGAGGGGATGAGACCCCAGCAAAGGGAGGGGAGGGAGGGGATGAGACACACCTGGCAGCCAGGGGTCGGATGCTGAGTGTTGGGGTGGAGGACAGGTGAGGAGGGCAGGATGCTGCTTCCTGGGTCTTCCTGCACCCACGCTGCCCCCTCTGAGGACATGTCCCCCTGGGAGGAGCCTGCTGACCCTCAGCCCCTGAGAGTGGTCTCATGGGGGGAGGGGCCAGGCCTTTCTACAGAAGCCGAAGGGCACCGTGATACACGGTCAACTCCTGTCTTCCTATTCTCTATGCAGAGTCTTTAGTATCAATTTTAAGGTCTAAGCAGGCTGTTCCCCTCTCCCACACACTCAAGCGTGTGCACACTCTCATGACGCACACATACACTCTTGTGATGCGCACAACCATGACGCACGCACACTGACCTGAGCCCCGCGGTTCCCGGCACACCCCTCTTCAGCCCGGCACTCCAGCGCGGGGCCAAGCACTGTCTCTCCAGCCAATGGAGTGTCAGGGAGAACCCCCAGGGGCCCAGTGTGGCACCCAGGGACCCTCGCATGATCTCGGAGAGCACTGGTGGGTGAAGCTTCTCCTGATTCCGTCACCCAGGGGTCTGGGTACCCGCCGCCATGGGCAGCGCCTGGGCCCCCAGCCCATTATGTGTCCCCAGAAACAGACAGGGTCACACCAAGCAGAGAGTTTATTGAGGTGCTGGACTGCGGGGAGTTTGCAGCGGCAAAGCAGACGCTGGTGGGGCAGGGGATCCTTCTCTGAGCAAAGTCTGGGGCTTGGGATGAGCCTCAAGAACTACTAGTATCCCCAAGGCCCTTCTGGGGACCCCCTCCCTGCTTCCCCCTGAGCTCCGTGTGGGGCGCTGTGGGGGTCCCTCTCTTTGTCCCTGTGGTCAGGGAAGGGGTGACCCCTGGAGATTCACTATAAAAATTAAAATTCCTTTTACATCACTGGGAGGGGCAGGAGAGACTTGTGGGAGCCTGATGCCAGTCACCTAGCGCCTCGCCTTCCTCCACACCCCTCCCAGCTCTGACCCCCAGGAGAGAGCAGAGGGCCGAGTTTGCAGGCACGGGGGGCAGAGACAGACAGGAAGGAGGCACACAGAGAGAAAGAAGATCAGAGGGAAAGCGGGGGACACGGCTCTCCCTCTGCAGCCCCCGCAGAGTGAGCAAGGAGAGCCCCCAAGACTCCCTGGACGGCAGGTCCCACAGGCCCCAGTCCAGTCCTCGCCAAAGCCGGCGGCCTCTGAGGCTCCCGCCACGTGGCACCTGGCTCAGGGTGGGCGGCTACTCCAGGTAGATGTCCTCTGTGGGGCAGGCGTACTCCAGGTGCTCCTGGTAGTACTCCAGGAAGGCCCGGCTGGGGAGACAGCGCCGGCCACACCATCAGGGCCGCCCTCAGCCCTCCCACTGCCTGGGCCTGCCCGTCCCAAGGGGTCACTCTTCAGCTGTCCTGGTCACTACAGGCCTTCCTCCCCATTCCCACCCGTCCTTCCCCCCCAGGCACTGTGCCTGCACCTTCCCACCTCCGGATCCCCCAGCTCCCGCTCAAAGTTCCCACCCATCCCTATTGCTTCTCGTCTGACCTTCCCTCTCCCTGTCTGCTCACACTGCACCCCCGCTCCTCTGTCCCCAAATCTCACCTCCCAGCCCATCTCCTAAGCCTGGTTGGCCCCCGGCGGGTCCCACCCTAATCCCTCCAGCCCCACTCACCCCACACTCTGGGCCACAGGCCTCATCGACTCCTGGGAGACAAAGACGTGGCAGGCAAAGCGGCTTAGCAGAGGGTGTTTCGTGATGAAGCCGAAATAGCTACAGAGGAGGCAGCATGAGGCGGTCAGAACGAGGCAGTCACGTCAGCCCCCCACTGGTGATCTGGCCCGAGGACTCGGGCAGAGGGTGGGGACAGGAGAAATGTGAGGGTCACACGACTGAAGGATGCAGAGGCACCTTTGGGGTCCAGTCCCAGCGCAGGCACCTCAAGGAATTACAGATTAACTTCTCCTCATCAGGGGTCCAGCAGTCACTTCCTTCTTATAGCCTGCCCTGGACCTCAGACCTCAGCGAGGCCTCGGCTCTGCCTTCCGGAAGTGCATCTCAGCCGGTCACACCTGACACCCTGAGCATGCCCACAGCTGCTCTCTGAGGTCCTGCACACCGGACAGCGGCCCCCTCCTCGGTGTAACCCTCTTCCTGGAGCAGAACCTTGTACCTGGCTGTCTCGTCCCCGCCTGACCTGCTTCCTCTCTGCCTGTCCTCTCACCCAAGACATCAGTGAAAATCACTCCAGAGCGCAGCCAGAGACTCGAGACTCCCCACTGTGGCCAATCGATCCATGTCGATTGAACTGGGGTTGGTGGTTCCTCCAGACGGGAACCCACGGCAGCATCACGGCTGGTGTCCACAAGCTCATGGCAGCCTCATCTCAAAGGCCCTGGTCAAAATCGCATTCAGCCCTGGCAGGTGTGGCTCAGTGGACAGTGTCGGCCTGCAGACTAAAGGGTCCCGGTTCAACTCTGGTCAATGGAAAAATATCCTCAGGTGAGGATTAATGACAACAACAAAATTTCATTCACAGTCGCCGACACTCCGATACTGCTTACCAAGCACTGGGCACCGTTCTAAGCGCTTGAGATTATTCACTCCAGATGCTCACAGCAGCCCTGAGTGAGGCAGTGATGGCACAGAGGGTGGGAAACTTGCCAGTTTGTGACAGTCTGTGACCTCCAAGGCCTCATCCAAGTACAACGGCCCGCACAGGCCTGCTCTGCCACCAACCCCACCATGAAGCCAGTTAACCAGTCGGAGAACGTGACTTCCTAACCACGTGCTCAGCTCTGGGCCGGGCTGAGTCTTCCCTCCCCCTCTGCCTCCACATCTGGATCCGGAACCACTGGTCTGACCACCTTTTTCTCAACCTGGTCTCTCTCTAGCCTGAAGGCCACAGCTGGGCAGCCAGTTTCTCTCTGTTGAGAAATAAGGGTGTTCTTGTTCCCCTGGTGCTGTCCCCGGTGCTGTCCTCGGCCCCACCCACACGTCTGGTCTGGCCCAGGCACTCTGTCCAGCTCTCCACCTCTCGAAGCAGCCTCCACATGGTGGGTCCCACCACACATCTCTGTCCTCAGTGGCTGCAGCCAGACTGGCTCTGACCTGCCGGGGTTGGCCTCAGCACCTGTTGCCAGCCCCGCCCTGGTGGCGGCGGCGGCAGCGGCAGCGTGGCCTCCTCCAGCAGTCCGATCCTCGGGAGCCCCTGATGGCCCGTTCCTCTGGTTACCTCCTCCCATCTCGCTCCTCCCGGACATGGGGACCCATTGGGCAGCAGTCGGTCTGGGCAAGAAGCCTGTACCCACCCCTGCTGGGGACAACGCTGGCACCGTCCCTCCCCTTTCACGCTTGTCACTTCTCGCTCTGCCTGGCTGTCTCGCCCCCTCATGGCTGCAGTCATCCACCTGCTCTGAACAGACACCTTCCCTCAGGTCTTTCCCACACTCCCGGCCCAC
Organism: Vespertilio murinus; assembly: GCA_963924515.1. Lineage (NCBI taxonomy): Eukaryota > Metazoa > Chordata > Mammalia > Chiroptera > Vespertilionidae > Vespertilio > Vespertilio murinus. The sequence continues at coordinate 196,707,094 of OZ004707.1, read as the reverse complement.
GTGACCCTGGCCGCTTCCACCTCCCTCCATCTGCAGATGAGTATGGTACCTCCAGGCTGCCAGCCCTTGACCTAGCAAGTGGTTACCGCCAGCCCTTCACCCAGATGGCATGTGTGTGGCTACCTCCCATCGGCCCGGCTCCTGCCGGTTCCACCTCCCCAATGCCCCCAGGACACAGCACCTGGATGACCTCAGCAGATACCTGGCCCACACCTGGGTCCAGCCACCCTGCACAGCAGCCAGGGGTTGGGTTGTCAACCCAACCGTGTCACCCTGTCACCCCATCACCAGTGGGATCAAGTATAAGCTCCTTGGCATGGTCAGAAGGGCACAGGTACCGCTGTGTCCCTCTAGCTGCACCCAGCTACTCCCTGAGAATCCCACTGCCCTGGCCCGCACCGGGGCTCAGCCACCTCCCTGGAAGACCCCCATCACCGTCAGATGTGCCTTCTGAGCACGCCGAGTGGGTCTTTAGTCACCCCCTGACCCCGAGACCCTACTGCCTCTCTGCAGGTCTGCTCACGGGAGACCCACACAGACTTCCAGGCCCCTTGAGGCTTCCAGCACCCACTCGTCTGTGTGCCTGTCTGTCTGCACCCCAGACCAGATGGGAGCCGGTCTGACCTGTGTCTCCTGGGCCCGGGGGCAGCCTTCGGGTTGGGGGACCGGGGGGAGGGCCAAGGCTCTCACCAGCTGTTGCGAGGGTGGCAGCCGCAGAAGGAGATGTTCTTCATCTGGAAGAAGTGGCTGCAGTGCTGGAACTGGAGCCGAGGGCAGAGGCCAGTGAGACGGGCGGGCGTCGTCCAGGCCTCTCCTGCCACCCCGGCTGGACATCCCTGCCAGCCCCGCCCACCTCCCTGTGCCTCGGCCCCGCACCCCACCTCAGGTCCACCGCTCAGACTCAGCTTGACCCCCCGAAGAGAAATCTCCAGGTCACAGGAGGCAGGGGGACGCAGGTGGACAGTCAGTTTCCGGGCAGTGGCAATCTGGGGAAGCCGAGGGAGAAGGGGGTGTCAGGGGCCTCTCGTCACTGGAACGTCTTAGTTTCGGTGGCAGGTTCTCAGGGCTGATTTTGGAGCACGTGGGCCAGGGTCCTGGCCATTCCTCAGTCTCCCCTCTGCACTCAGCCTCCCTGGGCCTCCTTCCCACCCTGCAGCCAGGACCACGCCCTCCCCCTGCCCAGCCCGGCCTGGACTGGGGGTCGGGGATAGGGTTGTCCTGCTCAACCACAGGACAGCAGATGAGCTGCTGGTCACCAACCGCCCACTGAGTCCGTGACGAGTGAGCAAATGACCCTGAGGGAGGCTCAGTGAGCGCTGGTCTGGATTTTCAGACAAGAAAGCAAGGATGGGCTACGGGAAGGTAGAGGCCCCACAGAACCTGCCCAGAGACACCAGGTGATGAGGGACCGCCGTGAGCTGGGTGGGACCTGATCCCTGAGGGCCCTCTCTGGTCCCTCTGGGGGCTGGGCCCCCACCTCACACTGACCTTCTGCATGGCTGCACACAGGATGCCGTTGCCCTGGTGACAGGGCACCTCCACGGAGCCCAGGAACTGCACATCGAAGCGCTCCACCCAGCAGGGGCTCCGCTTGCTCCCTGGGAAAGGGGGGGTGGGGGTCACAAGGGGTCCTAGTCAGGGGGGTTCGGGGTCTGAGGGGACAAGACGCTCCATGGAGGCAGGCCTCACCCAGCACGTCCTTGGCAGGGCCGGGCACCGCGTGGGCGTAGAAGGCAGGGAAGACCCCTCGCTCCCCGGTCCGCATGTTGAAGCCGCGGAACCAGAAGTCATCCTCCTCGGCCTCCACCAGCACGGGGTCGTCCACGTCCAGCTCCAGCTCGTCGGGGTGGCGAGGGATGAACCTGCCGGCAGGGAGGGGAGGGGGAGGCGGACTGTGGGCTGTGTCCACCCACGTCCCATCACGTCTGGGGACGGATGACGAGACAGAGGCTGTACCTGAAGACAGCCCGGTGGGTTTGCTCTCGCTCCTCCCCGTTCACCAAACAGGAAAAGAGGCCAAAGGATTCGGTGCCTGAGGAGCAGACAGGAGACAGCTGCTCAGAAAGGGGGCGGCAAGTACTCCCAGGCCGGCAGCTCCCCTCCCAGGTGCTTGGCCCTGAGTCAGGGAGGGAGGCAGAGCCCGCCCAGCCCTCCCAGCCTATCAGGGATCTGAGGGAAACCCAAGGCCTTTTCCTGGGCGTCCAGCCCCCACCCCAGCTTCCCTAGCCTCCGCCCCTACACCCCACCTCGTGGCTCCTCAGACTCAGCTGGACCCCCCACCCCCCCAAAAAAAGAGAGAGAATTGTCGGGCCCTGGGCACTCTGGGGACCTGGGGCCACCCCTCCCACCTCCCACTCACTGGAGGACCTCGAGGTGCTGTTGACAAAGACGTTGAGGAACTTTTTGGAGAAGGTGAGGTCGGGGCTGTCAGGGGACGCGCCCTCGGGACCCTCGTCCAGCAGGGCGGCAGCCTCGTCCTCGCTGGCCTCGCTGCTGTCCTCCCCGCTGCCCAGGCCGCAGCGGCGCAGGCTCACCAGCTCCAGCTGCGTGTGCTCGTCCACCACCAGCGTGTACTTGACCGCGTCGTACACCAGCGAGGCGTCCAGCGGGGCCTCGGGGCCCGCGCCCCCGCCCCCTGGAGGCCCGGGCGGGCCCTCGGCCTCCTCCTCCTCCTCCTCCTCCTCGTCCTCGTCCTCCTCGGAGCAGGCGGAGGAGCAGGCCCGGCCCGGCCGGGCGGCTCGGCCCGGGGCCGCCCACAGCGGCGTGATGGTGTCGCGCGTGGGGTTGCTGAGGAAGAGGCAGGGCCCGGGCTGCGCGGCGCCGGCGCGGGGCGCGGGGGGCGCGGGGGGCGGCGGCGCGCACAGCGTCTCCATGTCCACCAGCTCCACGCCGCCCGCGCGCGCGGCCTCGGGGGCCCCGCCGGCCGGCGACCCGGGCTCCCCGGGGGCGCGCGGCGCGGGGGACAGGCACTGGCCGGGGCAGAGGATGGGCGAGGAGCCCTCGGAGATCATGCGGCTCACGAGGTTGCTGAGCAGCCAGGGCGAGTCGGCGTCCTCGCTGAGGTCCGGCTCGGACTCGGAGCCCGACTCGTACTCGCTGTTGGTGTCCTCGGGGCCCACGGGCAGGAAGGCGGGGCGCCGCGGGGGCGCGGGCTCCTCCGGGTCGGGCTCGGGCTCGGGCTCCGGGTCCGGGTCGGGCTCGGAGGCCGGCGAGGACGCCTCCTCGATGGAGTTGGTGAGGTGCGAGGAGCGGCCGCTGCTGCTGCTCAGCTCCAGCTCCGTCTCCGAGATGGACGAGATCATGCGGCCCAGGCGCGCGCCCGCCGCCTCCGAGTCGGAGCCGGGCGAGGACAGCTCCTGGCTGCTGCGCCGGCCGCGCTCCCCGCTGGCGCCGCTGCCCAGGTCCACCTCGATGCCCGGGTCCGAGGAGGGCGAGGCCTCACTGGGCGCCGGGCGGCCCGGCGGCCGGTTCCCTTCGCAGTCACAGCCCGGGCCACCAGGGGGCTGCGCCCGGGGCCGGGCGTGGGCCGGCGGCTCTGCGGGCGGGCGGGGAGGGCCGTGGTCAGCGGGCTGGCCTCTCCTCCCTCCGGGCCCCGGGGCCTCCCTCCTCCCTCCCTGCCCCGGGCCTCCCTCCTCCCTCCCGGCCCCGGGCCTCCGCCGCCCTCCTCACCTGGGAGCCGCTCCCGGGGGGGTGCGCACAGCACCGTCTCCTGCCAGGAGGCCGGGGGCCCGGGGGCAGAGCCGCCGTTGTTGTTCAGGGAGTCCTGGGGGGACAGGGGGCGCTCAGGAGGGGCTCCAGCTTGGGGGGGGGGGGGACAGGCTGCAGGGCAGCAGAGCCCCGGATGGCGGGCGGGCGCTCACCTGGGCTCCCAGGGGCGTCAGGTGCAGCGTGGTGGGCCTGTGCTTGTGCGGCTCCTCCAGGGAGGGGGAGGGGATCAGCGGCCCCAGAGTACCGGCTTCTGAGCCAGGTCTTCCCCGCTCCTTGTCCTCTCCTTCTTTCTCCTCTCCTTCCTCTTCCTCCTCCTCGTCCTCCTCCTCTTCCTCCTCCTCCTCCTCCTCCTCTTCATTGTCATCAATCATCTCAAACTCCTGGAAGTCATCCTGGAAGGAGCAGATGGGGTGCGGCTGCTCCGAGCGGCCCAGAGAGAGGCTGTCCTGCAGGAAGGAGGGACAGGGCAGAGCTGGGTGAGGGAGGGACAGTGGTTTGGGGTCCCAGGTGTCAGAAAAGGGGAAGGCAGGCCCTAGCCGGTGTGGCTCAGTAGTTGAGCATCGACCTATGAACAAGGAGGTCACAGTTCCATTCACAGTCAGGGCACTTGCCAGAGGTTGTGGGCTCAATCCCCAGTAGGGGGCGTGCGGGAGGCAGCCCATCAGTGATTCTCCTCATTGATGTTCCTTCTCTCCCTCTCCCTTTCTCTCTGAAATCAATAAAAATATATTTTAAAAAAGAAAAGTAAGAAGAAAGGAGAAGGCAGAAAGCCAAAAGTCAAGGAAGAGAAACCTCCAGGTCTCTGCTCCCCAACAGAGCAGTTTTGTGGTTTTCTGGTATCTTTTGTTTTTTAATCTGCTTGAGATACATAAGGATCACCCTGGTTCTTGGTCAGGGCCCAAATGCCTAAGCCTGGGTTGACAGAGATCCTCAGAGTGGCCCCAACCCAGATGCCAGACTCATCTCATTTCCCAACCCCATCACCTTCACCAGCACCCCTCTTTCCTGCAGAGCAATTTGACTGTGATTCACAATTACTGGACAACATTTGGCCTGTTTTCCCCACCAAGCAGCAGGCCCCACCAGGGCAGAATGTCCACACTGAGCACTGGTGTGCCCCAGAAGAGGGCCTACTCAGTGAATATCTGACAAATGCAGGAAGGAAGAGACAGCTGGCACCAGGACCCACCACGCTTGTACCAACCTCAGGGCCTCCAACAGTTCATCCCTGGGCCAGCTCTCTCTCCCTTTCCCTCCCACCTCCTCATCAACCCAGCTCCTGCCCGCCTTCTCTCAGGCATGCTCCTGGGCCACGGCCACTGGGAAGCCCGGTGGGGTTCACTTCCCCCTCACTGTGTCCTCAAGTGGAACCTGGCCTCTGAGCCTCAGGAGCCAGGGCTCTGACTGGTCTTCCTCCCCTACGAGGTTGTAACTGCTGCAGGCACGGGTCACAGCAGTCCCGTTCTCTCAAGCACCTGGAGGCACCTGGCAGCTGCCACATGGCAGTTGCTCAGACTGGTCTTGAGTGAATGAAAACAGAGCGTGGAGAGACTGGAGGAGGAGAGAGGATGAAAGGAGATTGGGGAGAAAGTTTCAGGGGAGATATGAGGCAGGGAGATGCAGGTGGGGACGGGGCTGGGAAGGAGACAGGTGAGCTGGAAGCGGGTAGATCTTTCTGGGAAGCCCTCTGAGCACAGAGGGCACCTGAAGCATGGGCACATCTCTGTTCCCCCAAGCTAGTCCCCCAAATCGGATTGGCGGAGATGGGTGGGGGTCAGGGAGGACCATTGGGGAAGACCCTGGGGCAGGGCCTACCGTCTGTCAGAGAAAGAGATGTGCCTTCCAGGAAGTGCCTAGGCCAAGAGGCCCAGGGGACGGAGGCAACCAGGGGATCTCTTGCTTCGAGGCTGAGTGCAGACCTACCCTGAACCCCAAGCGGGGCCTACGTGAGGCTCCCCTTGAGAGGTTTATGCTCCGTCCCTTCCTACCTTCTCGCAGTGGTCCGAGTCATAGCTGAGGCCCAGGCCACAGTCATCGGTGATCTCCGACAGGTCTTCATCATCAAATTCCTCCAGGCTTATGTCCTGAGGAGGCCTGGAGAGGAGACTCGGTCAGAGAGCAAGGACAGGGCTCCGGGAGAGCTGGCAGCCCTGGGTGCCGGGCCTGGGAGCCGGTCCGGAGGGGCCATGGGAAACCCAGCTCCTAGACCCCAGGGTCTCCACAGCCCCCAACTCCCAGATCCATGTCCTGCTGTCGTTGTGAAACCCAATCTCTGTTCTCCAGGGGACCCCCCCCCCCCTGCCCTGAGAGGCCCCTTGTCCTCCCGCCCTCCTCTCAGTCCTCCTGGGCCCGGCCCAGGCCCTCTGGATGGCAGCGGAGCGTCTGGGGAGTCGGGCTGAGCAGAGGGGGGAGGGGAGCCGAGGCTGCAGCCGCAGAAGCAGAGGGAGGGGTCGCGCCTGTTCCAGGAGCCTCTGGCCACTTTGTCTCTCCGCTCCTGCGGGGAAGGCCCTCTCCCCTCTTGGTCTCTTCCCCCAGGGCCAGGTGTGATTTCAGCTCCCGTCCCCGAGCCCCGCTCGCCGGGCCTGGCCTCCGCCGAGCAGCGGCCCGGCAAGGCCAAAAGGACACTCGGCGCGGAGGGTGGCTCCCGCCCGCCCGGCCGCCCGAGGCCGCCAGGGCCTGCACCCTGCGCCCGGGGCGAGCCCGCAGGATCCCGGAGGGAAAAGGGGGAGAAACAGGGGGAGTGGGGAGACGTACATGGAGGGTGGTCACTGGGCCGGAGGGGGAGGGAGGAAGGACGGAGCCGGGGCCCCGCAGAGGGCGGCGAGGGGGAGCGCAGGCCGGGGCCGGCGGGGCCGGGGCGGCGGCAGGGGTGGGGAGGGATGGGAAGGGGAAGGGCGGCGGCATCGGGAGGGGCCGGCGGGCCGGGCCGGGAGGGGCTCCGGGCCGGTACCTGCAGCCGGGCGGCGACAGCGAGTGGAAGGTGGAGAGAGAAAACATCTCCGCGCGGTCCGCCATCTTCTCCGGGGAGAGGCCAGCGGGAGGGAGCGCCCGCGCGGCCTCCGTCCCCGCTCCGCTCACCTCGGGACACGCCCTGCGGCGCCCGCCCGGCGACGCCCCTGGCACCCGCGGGACCCGCGGAGGAGCGAGCGCCGCCGGGGGGAGGCGGAGGCGGGGGCGGAGGCGGGGGCGGGGGGGCCGGCGGGAGGAGAGGGACGGCGGGAGGGGAGGCGGTGGTGGCAGGAGGAGAGGCTCTGGCTGGGGAAGAGGCGGTGGTGATGCTGGGGAAGAGGCGGTGATGATGGTGGGGAGGATCGCCTGCGTGGTTGGTTCCGGGGGGGGGGGGGGGCGGGGGAGAAGCGGATTGGCGGAGACGGGACCGGGTTCCGGTGCAGGAGGGCCCGCGGTCGGGGACCGGCGGGAGGGACCGCCCGCGGCTGGGACCCTGCGGCGGGGACGTTGGGAAGGCGGCGGCCCGGCTCGCAGACCTCCACCGGGTTCTCCGGGATTTGGGGAGGGGCTCGAGGCGTGGGTGCACCCCAGCAGCTGCCCCGGCGCCTCAAGGAGCCAGAACAGAAGAGCTGGGGTCCCAAGCTGGGCAGCGCGTCGGAGGGGCTGGACTGTTGGGGCCTCGGGGAGCTGTCCGCCCTTGGGTGCTGATCTGGTGTGAGGAACTGTCCAGCCCTGGGTGCTGATCTGGCTGAAGGAAAGAAACTTGTGCGGAGGATGCTGATGCAGGCTGGATTCAGAGTGGACCACAGCGAGGATGCTGATTCGGGCTAACACTGGACTTCCAGTGCCTAGTGCAGACCATGCGGGCGGAGAGAGGGGCTGCTGGGCACTGGGGGAAGTTCCACCCCGGAAGCTGTGCTCGTTCCATTGGGAAATTTCCTTGAGCTCCAGCTATGTGACTCGAATTGTTTAGTGAGAAGAGCAAAATCTGAAATTGAGCCCAAGAGTTAGATTTGGTCAGGGTGATCTGGCATTGGAGTGAGGGGAGGGTAGATCGTGGCTAGGAAGAGGGTTGATAAAGGCAGGCGAGGCAGCCCTGGCTGGTGTGGCTCTGTGGTTGAAGTGTTAAGCCATGCACTGGAGGGTTTCAGGTTCCGTTCTTGGTCAAGGGCACATACCTGGGTTGCAGGTTCAATCTGGCCTGGTTGGGGCATGTGTGGGAGGCAACCAATATTTATCTCTCACATCACTGTTTCTTTCTGTGTGTGTGTGTGTGTGTGTGTGTGTGTGTGTGTGTGTGTGTCTCAAATAAAGGGTGGGACAATGAATTGGAGTTGAAATAATAATCAAATACAAAACAAAATTGGCATTTTCACACAAATCTTCTCACTGGCTAGTGTCATAGTCCCAAACAGGCCTGGACTGGAGCCTTCATATTAATTAGCTCAAATACCTATGAATTCCAGAAGATTTTGTTTACTGTAGCAAGTGTAAAGGGAACACCCCAGCAAAGCATTCCAGGAAATATCAGACTGAAGAATGTTTGGTGAGGATGGCTTCTCAAGTTCCCCCAGTCCCTCCCAAAGATGCACAGAATTGGTAGTGATAGTGGTCAGCCTGACCAGGGAGAGGTCCTAATCTTTGTATTCAGCTCACCCCTCACCCCTGCTGGCTAAAAATTGGAAGCACTTGATGGAAAATTCATCTTGGGAATGAGACATAAGGGCAAAACAAGACAAAGGGACCCTGGATCCTTAAGATTCATGTAATATGGCCAGCATTTAAGCCCAGGGCTGGCTTTCTCTAAACTGGTACGAAAGATAAACAAGCATGCCCATGTACACTGCATCCAATTGTAAACTTGTGCACTGAGCAACTCCAAAGGCCACGCTTAGTGTATTCTGTGTGTCCAACCACATACTAAAATGTCCCTTTTACATAAAATTCAGGTATTCAGCATCTTTGTGATCCATGGCCAAATATTGTCCTGTTACAGAATGTAATTCAGAATAACCAGTCTGAAGATAATTTTAGTAACATTTAGTAAAATTGAAACTACACATATATTATGATCCCTATGATATATGACAGCAGTGGTTCCCAAAATATGGTCTGCAGATTCCTGAAGTCTCCCAACATCAGCAAGGTCAAAATAATTTTGTAATAATTTTGTCTGCTACTGTGCTGTCGTTTGTGTCGATGGAGCAAAAGCAATGGTGGGGGAAAGGGCTGGCTCCTCCTACTAGTAACCATCAAATTCTTTCCCTGCCACAGGCTCGTGGGGGAATGGGGGTGGAGGGACCACGTTCACTTAAGAATTTCCTTGCCCTAAGCAGCTTGGCTCAGTGGATAGAGCTTTGGCCTTCGGACTCAAGGGTCCCAGGTTTGATTCCGGTCAAGGACATGTACCTTGGTTGCGGGCACATCCCCAGTAGGGGGTGTGCAGGAGGCAGCTGATTGATATTTCTCTCTCATCGATGTTTCTAACTCTCCCTCTCCTTTCCTCTCTGTAAAAAAATCAATAAAATATATTTTTAATAAAGAATTTCCCTGATGAAGCCATAAGTTATTAAATCTTAACAGGTAATTCTTAATATTCAGGGTGATTATGTAAACCACCACATATAGAAGTACAATGGCTATCACAACTGATTATACAGTTGTTGAAACTGGCAGCTGAACTAGCCACTTTTTCATGAAACACAATTTTCACTTGAAAGAAAGTTGACAAACACGGTTATTCTGAGTTGGCTATTTGACAGAAACTTTCTCAAAAGTAAAAAGTGAATGTGGCACTTCAAGGAAAACAATAGTATTTGTTGCCAATGATACAATTTGAGTTTTGAAGCAAAAACTAGAATTTTGGAAAATCTGTGTCATCACTATGAACTTAGTTTCTCAGTATTCATTTTTTCAATGAGAGTGGTGGTATATTAACAAGTGACATTAGCCGAAACCGATTTGGTTCAGTGGATAAAGCGTCGGCCTGCGGACTGAAAGGTACCAAGTTCGATTCCAGTCAAGGGCATGTACGTTGGTTGTGGGCACATCCCAGTGGGGGGTGTGCAAGAGACAGCTGATCAATGATTCTCTCTCATCGATGTTTCTGGCTTTCTATCTCTCTCTCTTCCTCTCTGTAAGAAATCAATAAAATATATATTTTTAAAAACAAGTGACATTATATAATAAAATTTGTCAAAATTTGGAAGATCTACATAACCCAAGAGCCAATATTTTCCAAATGACCCAGGAAGACATCTTTCAAAATTATGCATGAATGAATGACTCATTCAGTATGCAATGGATTTTATTTTTTATTTTTTAATATATATTTTATTGATATTTTACAGAGAGGAAGGGAGAGAGATAGAGAGCTAGAAACGTCAATGAGAGAGAAACATCGACCAGATGCCTCTTGCACACCCCCTGCTGGAGATATGCCCACAACCAACGTACATGCCCTTGACTGGAATCGAACCCGGGACCTTTCAGTCCACAGACCGACGCTCTACCGCTGAGCCAAACCAGTTTCGGCTGCAATGGATTTTAATGTAACAGGACAAAACGGTTCATTGATATGGTTTCAAATTCCAAGTTGCAACCTATCTGAGTAACTACTTTTTGTCCAGTCTTGGTATGTAATATCAACAAAGATGCTGCTGAAACTGGTTTGGCTCAGTGGGTAGAGCATAGGTCTGTGGACTGAAAGGTCCCTGGTTTGATTCCGGTCAAGGGCATATACATTGGTTGTGGGCACATCCCCTGTGGGGGCTGTACAGGAGGCAGCTGGTTGATGTTTCTCTCTCATCAATGTTTCTAGCTCTATCCCTCTCCCTTCCTCTCTGTAAAAAATCAATAAAATATATTTAAAACAAAATAACAACAACCCAGGGGGCCGTGTGCCCCGGGTGAGCCATGTCCCCCAAAGGGGCCGGGTGTCCCGGGTGAGCCGTGTGTCCCAGGGGAAGCAGTGGGACCCGGGGGGAGGGGCGGTGAGAACCAGAGGAGGAGCGGATTCTATTCGTGTGGTCCTGAGATAGTCACCATAAAACAAGCAGATTGTCAAATGACAGCGGGGAGGGGAAGGAGACCTGGGGGGAGATAAGAGAACAACCAAAGGACTGGTATGCATGAATATAAGTACATGCAATGAACACAGAACTCTGGGGAGGGAGGGCATGAATGGGAGGTGGGGGGGGGGGGGCAATGGTAAGATATGTACACATATAATACCTTAATTTAAAAAATTGGGGGGGGGGGAAATAAATAAATAAATAAATATTCAAAAAAAATAACAACAACCAAAAAAGATGCACAGTTATCTGAAAAAAATTTGGAAAAGTTTCCAACTGTAAATCCATGTTAGGCTGGATTTTCTTCATATATTTGAACCAAAACAACATATTGTAAGGGATTGACTACAGAGACAATTATGGGGAGCCTGCTATCTTGAACTAAGCCATATATTAACAAAAACATGGCCACTCTTCCCATGAAATTTTTATTTTATAAGTTATTTTTATAAGATGCGATTTATGTTAACATGTAAGGATTTATTATCATTTAAATGAATAAATAAATCATTCCCCCTTGAATACACCATACTTCAAGTATTCAGGCAGAAAAACCAAATCACATTCAAGGGAGAAAAATTAGGCTGGATTCAGAACTTTTCAACTGCAAAAGGACAAAATGATGTGACGAGCTGAAAGCTGTGAAGGAAAGAACTTATGACAGTGGTGGTTGAAAATAATGATCCCCCAAAAGATACCCATGTCCTAATACCTGGAATCTGTAAATGTCACCTTATTTGGGAAAAGGGTCTTTTCAGAAGTGATTAAGGGTCTTGGGATGAGGAGGATATCCTGGATTCTCTAGGTTGGCTCTCACTTGCATCACTGTTATCACTTGGTGTGGAAGCAACCAGGCAGACTCAGGTGCATTGTGCCAGTGCCAAACCAACTCCTCATCGCAGCAGCAACCCTATCTCCTCAAAATAATCAGGAACAAAAGCCTCTGTGGAAGTGCTCCATACCTGGGACCCAGGGGCTGCAGTATGGCAGGCTCACTCTTGCAGAGACAAAACGTACAAATTCTACAAGTGGGCCTCCAAAAATGATAGTGAGAGATAGCTCATCCCAACCCCTACTATTGGACATATCTTTGTTTCTGGGTTCACATATTATATCTACTGGGGGCACAGATCCATACACTGGGCTTTGACACAGGTGTACATATCCCAGCTCCTCAGGACACTGTCCAAGAACTGGCTCCTTAGCTAAGTCTTTTTTAAATATATTTTTATTGATTTTAGAGAGGAAGGGAGTGGGATAAAGATAGAAGCATCAACAATGAGAGAGAATCATTGATTGGCTGCCTCTGCATGCCCCCCATTGGGGATTGAGCCCATAACCCAGGCATATGCCTTTTGACCAGAATCAAACCCTGGATCTTTCAGCCTATGCTCTATCAACTCACTCAAAAGGCCTTAGCTAAGTCTTTAAGAGATCATTCCATCTACCTATGAGACTGGCCGCTTGGAGACAACACAGAAAGTTGGAAAAGCACAGGATTCTATGGCAATCCACACACTGCATACCTTTCATTGTAAAATGGGTTCTGGGCCTGAGGTGATGTTATACGCAATCCCATGCTGGTAAATCGTGTGCATATAAGCTCCTGCAACGAGATGCCACTCTGAGACACTGTGAGAGGAAGGCTAACCCACACCCAGAGGTGTTGGCTCCTGGGTGGAATCACTGGTCAGCGAGTCATCTAAGGATGGTACCATATCAGGAGCTCAGCACTGAGTTTGGCTGCTAACAGGTCAGAACTCCAGCAGCAGGAATAATTAGATGAACCTTGATAAGAGGGAGCCCATTTTGGTGGGCATATCCAGCACCTCTACCACCTTGGCAACTCCATTCACGGACACATTGCACAAGCATGGGGTAACCAAAGGCAGAAGCTTGGACATCTGCCCATCCACTTTGCTGTTGAGTGACCCCTCTGCAAGGGGGTATGAGGCACAAAGATGCATCCACTTATGACCACTCCTATAGGTCCATCTTCTTCTCCAGCCCTCAAAAGTCCCTCTTGCTCTTTCTAGTCCCCTGACCAACCAGCAGGACATCTGTCAGGACCCAGAAGCCCACACTACTCTGTTCACTCCACTTCCTCCCTACAAAGTGGATATCCAAGTGTCTGCTTGAAGCTCTGCCGGGGAGGACTTCCCCTCATTGTTGTCTTTCACAGCCACCCCCTCCTGAGTGGGACTTCGGGGCAGCAGTGGTTTGTTTTCAGCTCATATCTACGCAGCAAGCTAACCCATTTGTGAATCAGACATGATTTTCCCTCCTGTAAAAGACTGCTGCCTTCTGGACAAGCCTGGGTCCAACTGTTTTTGCATTGTGCATTGAGTTGCTTCTGAGCTTGCCTAACCTATTGGCTTGGTGATCTATCAGTATCTAGCTCAGGACAGGCAAGATTCAGTCACGTGGTCATTGGATGTCCCATAATCAGGCACCCAATCTATGCTTGAGCCCAGCAGTGTTGCAGAAGTTGGTTTCAATCCGTTGTACCAGTTGTAGCCTTGCTTCAGATCCCTAGGAGTGTGCTCTGCAATTCTGTTGGATCCCGCCAAAGCTGTCATACAGGGTCCCTATCTACCACAAATAAGCCACTGGCTCTAAGTGGCAGGGAAACCCCTCCTCTAATAAGGACCTCCAACAGAGCCTCCCTTTGCTCTGAGCCCCTTCCTAGCACCCAATAAATGGGTCACGACAGTATTCCCAAGGGTGGTATGTGCTGACTCCAAAATTCAGAGCTGCGTCAAGTGCTACACCTTCCTCATGCAAGACACGGTAACCCCCTTGCCTTGGGGGCGATGCCCTGGTCTGCCCTACAACACTGCACCCCTTAAAACCTCACTGCTGAAGGGCTCCAGAACTTCTGAGAACTTAATTCTCATTCTCTGGCATGCATTTTCTCACCAAGGATAGAGCACTTGTCACTTCTTTCTGCACCATGTCCAATTAGCATGTCATCGATGTTATGTGGGATGCCTGATCAAGGTCTCAGTGGATTACACTGTGACAGAGAGTTAAAACTGTCATGAAGCAAGGCAATGGATGTGTTTGGCTATCCTCTTATAAATGTGAACTGCTTTTGGAAACTTTCTCTTTACTAGAAACTGAGAAGACTATTCACCACACCAATAAGTGCCCTCACAGCCATGTCAATCGGTCCCATTAAAGGCAGCTGCTGTATGGTAGGCCACCATCATTTGCGTGAAGCCATCTGGATTTTGCAAGGACCATCCCAGGGGAACTGAACGGCACAAACTAGGGACTACTACCACTTTGTCTTTGAGAGTGGCACCACCTCTACAATCCCAAGTGGCAGCTTTGTTTCTGATTTACTGTCCTGGATCAGGTGAGTGTGCTGAGGAGTTCCAGGTGTTCCCCCTTTGCTCTTGTTACCCATAATCCTTATCCTACAGGCCAGGAATCCATGTATACAGGCTCTGCCCACAGCGAGGTACCACCACCCGCCAAGTGTGCAATGGGGCCAGAAATATAACCCTAGGGCTTACGTTCATCACCTGGCAACCAGAAACCCTCTTCTATCCAGGGGCTCACGATGCTTCAGATGTCCTGCACATTATCAGCGCAGATCCTGTATCTAACGGCCCTGAAAGGTCTGGAGGGGCTTTTCCAAAGTAAACCAGTTACTTTGTTAAGAGGCTCTCGGTCCCTTTGGGGAAGGACTGAGGAAGGTTTTTGTATATACGTATGTAACACTAGTAGCCCTGCGCACCCATCTGAGTGCCAGTATCTCGCGGTGCTCTCACAGAACCGCCCCCTCCAACAGCCCCGTCACGGACCCTGGGGGTCGAGGCCTTGCGGCGGCCCGGGCGGCAGCGGAGGCCCCGGAGCGCCAGGGGAAGTGACGCAGCTCCGCGTCGGCTCCGGACGAGCCTTTCCCGCGGGGTTCGATCTTGGGACAGGTAAAGGTCTGGAGACCAGGGGGCCGGGGGTGGGGCATGGAGGCCCCGGTTTCCAGCGGGACAAGAGCTTCTCAGAGGTGCGCTCCGCCCGACAAGGTCTCGGCGGTGGTTGGGGATCTAAGGTTTGTGGCGTCATTAAAATCATCCCAAGGGTCACATGTGTCATCACATCCAGTGTCCACTCGGCGTCTCCGTGCGCCACGCCCTCTCAGCCTCCCCGGGTGTGAGCGCGCTCGGACCGCCACACTCGCTTCGTCGCCGAGGCCTCAGGGAGGCGCCACCGCCGGTGAGCGCGCGGCCGGTCCGCTCCGGTCCCAGCGAAGCCCGCCCTCCCTTCCCACACCCGCCCACAGGATTGGCCAGCGTGACGCTCCGCTCACAACAATTGGCCAGCGTGCTCCGCTCAGGACGCTTCTGATTGGCGACGCCGCTTCCGTTTTTCCTGCGGCCCCGCCCAGAGCGCAAGCGCAGGATTTGGCTCCGAAGGGGCTCGGGAGCGGGTCGCGGAGAGAGCCGAGTGGCGTCGCTGGGAGCCGAACAAAGCCGAACAAAGCCGGAGAGGCCCGAGAGCGGCCTGCGGGGCGCCGGCGGGCCGGAAGCGGAGCCGTGCGCAGCGGAGCCCGCTTTAGAGGCTGAGCGCGCCGGGCGTTGGGCCGGGCCGGGCCGAGCCCTCGCCATGGCGGCTGAGGGGGTCGCCGTGGCCGGAGGCGGGACTGTCGGCAGCCGCCTGGCCAAGGACGGCGTGCGGCCACCTAAGTGCCCGGAAGCGGTCCCGAACCAGCGGCGGGGCTCCGCGCAGTCGCGAGACACCGAGCGCCGAGCCCACCAGTGGTGCCGGGAGTACCTGGGCGGGGCCTGGCGCCGGGTGCGGCCGGAGGAGCTGCGAGTTGACCCCGTGAGGTGGGAGGTCAGGGGTCAGGGGTCAGCCCTGCCAGGTGCGGGCCGGGGCGGGGCAGCCCGGGGCTCCGAGGGCGCCCGCCGTTCTGCAGCCTCTGCGTGCGGGGCGGGGGGACGGGCCGGGCGGAGCTCCGGCGGCTGAGACCCCGGTGTGGTCCGCAGCGGGGGCCTCAGCAACCTGCTCTTCCGCTGCTCGCTGCCGGACCACCTGCCCAGCGTCGGCGAGGAGCCGCGGGAGGTGCTGCTGCGGCTGTACGGGGCCATCCTGCAGGTGAGGCCGGAGCGAGGTCTGCCCACGGGGCCTGGCAGGTGGCACGTCCCACCGAGGCCGAGGCGCCGAGGCGCAGGGGCTGGAGCCCGCCGGTTGGGGCTGAAGCTTGCGCTGTGCTGGGAGCAGGACGCAGACCCTCCGCGCGCTGCCCAGCCGCTGGCCGTGCGACTCCCGCCCCTCGCTGTCCATCTTCCTTCAGGGCGTGGACTCCTTGGTCCTTGAAAGTGTGATGTTCGCCATCCTTGCGGAGCGGTCTCTGGGGCCTCAACTCTACGGAGTCTTTCCAGAGGGCCGGCTGGAGCAGTATATCCCAGTACGAGGCACATCCGTCCCCAGCCCCAGCCCCTTCCCAGTGTCTGCCCTCAGGTCCCTGACCATCACACCCTGACCTCCCCCACTGCCCCACCCCTGCCCCCTCCTGCCCCAGCCCCCTCACCATCCTGAAAGGTTCCTGGGTGCAGAGCCTGCCACTGAAAACTCGAGACCTTCGGGAGCCCATGCTGTCCGCAGCCATTGCCACGAAGATGGCCCGGTTCCATGGCATGGAGATGCCCTTCACGAAGGAGCCCCACTGGCTGTTTGGGACCATGGAGCGGTGAGTCAGGGGCCTCCGGAGGCTCCTGCACACCTGGCTGGACCCTCAGGCTGAGCTTTGACAAAGCGTCCACGACTCTGTCCAGCCGGCCACTTAGTGGGTCAGGTGTCCCAGGGTCTAGCATGGTCTCTCATGGAACAGGCTTCCAAACATCTGCCAGACAAGCCATTCAGCGACAGGGAAGTGGCTGGGACAGGAGAGCCAGTGGAGAGGGATAGTGGAGTGAGTGTACCCTATTTTTTGGACTTCAGGTACTTAAAGCAGATCCTGGACCAGCCCCCCTCTGGCCTTCCCCAGATGAACCTGCTGGAGATGTATAGCCTGAAGGATGAGATGGGCAACCTCAGGTGAGGGCAGGCAGGACAGAGGGCTCAGGAGGTGCTGCCGGGAACCTGCAGGGGCCTCCCCAGGCCTGAACCTGAGGAACCTGAGGGCCCTCACGGGTGGCTCTGACTCTCCCCTGGTCGCTCCTGCTCAGACACATGCCCCTGTCCCCCGCAGGAAGTTGCTCGACTCCACCCCATCACCAGTAGTGTTCTGCCACAACGACATCCAGGAAGGTAGGAAAGGTCATCTGAGTCTTCCAGTCTAAGGTGCAGGGCCCTCGGGCCCTGGCGTGACCAGTACCCCTGTACCCCCCAGGAAACATCTTGTTGCTCTCAGAGCCAGAAAACGCCGACAGCATCATGTTGATCGACTTTGAGTACAGCAGCTACAACTACCGGTGAGACCCCGGGCTCCCATGGGTCTGTCCCCACAGAGCCCTGGAACTCAGACCAGGCCTCCATCTCTGCCTCCCAGCCACCCAGCAGACTTGGGGACTGAGTGTCCACCTTATTCCTCCAGGGGCTTTGACATTGGGAACCATTTTTGTGAGTGGGTTTATGATTATACTCACGAGGAATGGCCTTTCTACAAAGCTCAGCCTGCAGACTACCCCACGCAGGGGCAGCAGGTATGTGGCTGGAGGCTGGGGAGCAGAACTTGGCCTGGGAACAAGGAAAGTGAAGCCTGGTTGGAGAGGTGAGGAAGGGGGTTAACTAGGACGTGCTCCATGCTCCCCATTTCCTGACTCTGGTCTGTTGATCTCAGCTCCATTTCATTCGCCATTATCTGGCCGAGGCAAAGAAAGGTGAGGTCGTCTCCCCAGAGGAGCAGAGGAAACTGGAAGAAGACTTGCTAGTAGAGGTTAATCGGTGAGGAAGGTGGCTGGGTGGGGTGGAGCAGGGTGCTGAGAAAAGGGGGCCTTGGAAGCGGCAGGCGGGGTGCCAGTGCCAAGTGGGGGTGGGGGAGCAAGGCTGATGGGAGGAGTTGGGACGGGGTGGGGGTTAGGGTAGTGAGGGAGAAGTTGGAGCTCGGATTCAGGCGATGCCAGATCTTCTTCCCCCACCTCCCTCAGGTATGCTCTGGCGTCCCACTTCTTTTGGGGTCTCTGGTCCATTCTCCAGGCATCCATGTCTACCATAGAGTTCGGTTACTTGGTGAGTAACCCAGGTGGCCAGTTAGGTGGGGCGGGGGAGTCGCAGGGCCTCTGGTCCTGCTCAGGGCAGTCCTGGGAGGCTGTGGGCAGATGGGGCTGTGGGAACTCCTCCCAGGCCTGCTCACCAGTGTGTGGGTGGTCTCCTCCCCAGGAGTACGCCCAGTCCCGGTTCCAGTTGTACTTCCAGCAGAAGGGGCAGCTGACCAGCCTCCCACCCCCATCCTGACTCTCCACCCCACAGCTCCTTGGACGGTCCCAGAGCCTCCCCTACAGGACCTTGAGGGGAGGGGCAAAGAGCAGGAGGCCCTGGGGACCCCTGAGCCTCCAGTGAGCGGGGCGAGGAGGGTCATCTCTGCCCCAAGTTTGAGCAGGTCCTCAGGGGCGGGAACCCCTGAGCTGTGTACCTTGAAACAATAAACGAGCTTCTTACTTCACATCCTGTTCTCGACCTGCTCAGTCCAGCAAAAAGTACCCGCAAGGATGCACACAGACTGGCAAAGGGACCACTGCTCTGAGCCTTGGTTTCCCCTCCTGAAAAGCATGGCTGTTCAGTGCTCTGGGCTTGAAAGTGGTTCGGGGTCCATTCTGCCAATTGGAGGCCCCTCCCTTTCCCTCACGGGCCCAGCTTCGGAGTGGTAAATCCCCGGAGGAACTGGGCCGGGGCTGGGGAAGAATGGTGCAAAGTGCGCCCCGGGTGGGGCTGCCCAGCCTTCACCCTGGAGATCAGGGCACAGGCCGCCCAGCTGACACGGGCGACCTTTCCCCCACATTCGACTATTTTTAGCCCCAATGCCACGGCTCACGTGAGGCCCTGTGCCCCCCCTCCGGGCCCCAGACCTTGGGGCAGTCTTCACCTTGCCGAAGCGGCCCTCCCGCCCGGTTTCCGCCGCGGAGGGGAGGGGTTCTGGTTGCCGCCCGCATCTGTTTTCTCAACCCAAATTTGGGAGAGGGTGTCGGGTTCCGGGGAGGGCGGGGCGGGTGGCCGGCTGAAGGACGCGGGGACACGGCGGAGCGGGCCCCACAGGCGGACGGAGTGAGCCCGGGAGCCGTGAGTGGAGCGGGCAGCCGGGCCGGGCCGGGCGGGGGGCGCAGGGCGGGGCGGGCGCGCCGGCCCGTGCGGTCGGCCGGGCCCCGGACCCCGCGCCCCGGAGACAACGCCACCGCGGCTCCCCCCCCCCCCGCGGCCGCCCTTCACTGCCCTCCAGGACCCGGACGTCTCCAGGCCTGACCCTTCCCGACTCCTGCGCGGCGCAGCGGAGCCGGCCCTGAGCGCGGGCGCGAGGGTGGCGGCGGCGGCGGGCCGTTGGCAGGGCCGGGCCTGGGCTGCTGGCGGGACGACCACCTGCTCCCAGCGGTCGGGCAGGGGGCGGGGCGGGCCGGCCTGAGCCCACCCGAACACCGTCCTGCTCCCTCCCAGGTGCCAGCCCACCCCCAGGATGGCGGAAGCGCACCAGGCTGTGGCCTTCCAGTTCACCGTGACCCCCGATGGGTTCGACTTCCGGCTCAGTCGGGAGGCCCTGAAGCACCTCTACCTGACCGAGATCAATGCCTGGAAGAAGCGCCTGATTCGCATCAAGGTGCGCGCCGGTGGTTCTCCTGGCCTATGCCTGCCGGCGGCCCGGACAGGGCCTTGCGGAGGCCCGGCCGGGTGTCAGCTGCCGCCCTGCTGTGAAGGTCCCCCACCCCAGGCTTAGCTGGCAGCTCTGCTGGGGAACAGGCTCTGGCAGTGCAGAAACCAGAGCTGTGCTCAAGGCGTGGAGGGGAGACAGGTGTAGCATTAGGTGCTGAGTAACTGGGTGCTGCAGGTATTGGGGGGTGGTGAGACCAGCGTGAAGCAGTAAGAACACAGCAAGTGGCCAAAGGGGAAAACCTCCCAGGCGGAGACCAGGACCTCACAGGTGCTTGCTTGCTTGCCGCTGGTGAGCGTGCTTGTTTCTGCTCCACAGAATGGTATCCTTAGAGGTGTGTATCCTGGCAGCCCTACCAGCTGGCTGGCTGTCGTCATGGCAACAGTGGGTACTTCCTACTGCAATGTGGACATCTCCAATGGGCTGGTCTGTTACATCCAGAAACACCTCCCTGAGAGGTGAGGAGCAGGGCCACCCAGGAGGTTGGGTGAGCCTCAAAGCCAGGGTTCCTGAGCCGGGCAGACACAGGGTGACAGCCATAGAGGCTGTAGGAGCAGCCCTCCCCTGGCCACCATCATCTCAGGCCATCAGTGTGTGTGTGTGTGTGTGTGTGTGTGTGTGTGTAGCACTTAGTGTAAGTGTACCTAGGGGGGTGCCTCCCCAGATGGTTCACAGCTGTGGAGGGTGCAGGGTCAGAACTCCCCTGAGGCTGGCCTCCTGTGCACCCCCTGCAGCCCTTTCCCTCTCCCCTTCTCCCACAGGTTAGTCCCCTACCAGACCCCACATGCACGGGCCCTGGTCAGCATGGCCATCTTCTCCACGGGGGTCTGGATCATGGGCATCTTCTTTTTCCGCCAAACCCTGAAGCTGCTACTCTCCTACCATGGGTGGATGTTTGAGGCACACGGCCACACCAGCCGCAGCACCAAAGTCTGGGCGGTGAGCGGAAATGGTGGAGGGCTTAAGGCGTCTGGTCTGAGACCCGAGCACCTGCTTTGGGGTCCGGGGCTGGAGGGGACAGGCAGGGGGCACCAGTGCCTGCACGAGGGTTTGTCCTAGTTCTCAGAGCTTGGGGTCCAGCTCTTTAGGTGTTGGCTAGTTTGTTTCCATTTCATCCCCTGATTCCCAGCCCAACACACTGCTCTGCACCCCCAGGCCTGTGTCCGCCTTCTGTCCAGCGGGCGGCCCATGCTGTACAGCTTTCAGACATCCCTGCCCAAGCTTCCTGTGCCCAGCGTGCAAGCCACCATTCATCGGGTAAGGGCCCGTGTCAGGCATCATGGTGAGCAGGGTAGGCTGACTTGGGATTTGTCCCCTTCAAAGAGTGGATTTGAGGCTGGGTCAGAACAGGGTCGGGACAGAGGCAGCCACAGTGCTGTCTGGCCCCCACACTGACGGTAACCTGGCCGGATAGTACCTGGAGTCTGTGCGGCCCTTGTTGGATGACGAGAAGTATCAGCGCATGGAAGTACTAGCCAAGGAATTCCAGGACAAGATTGCCCCCAGGCTGCAGAAGTACCTGGTATTCAAGTCGTGGTGGGCAACTAACTATGTGAGTCTCCTTCTGGGCTTACTCTCACTCCCTTCACATCCTGGCCACCTGCACCCTGCCCTCTACCCCAGCCCTAACCTCGCACCCACCCACAGGTGAGTGACTGGTGGGAAGAATACATCTACCTTCGAGGCAGGGACCCCCTCATGGTGAACAGCAACTATTATGTGATGGTAAGATGGCCACTGGTGGCCCTTTCCACAGGCAAGGGGGGATTCTGGGGTGAGGCCTGAAGGAAAAGGAAGATGGGAGAGGCCCTCGCAGAATAGTCAGGAAGCAACTTAGGGGCGATGGGAATACTGAGGGTCCGAAGACTCAGCAGCCCCTCGCAGGGGCCCTCGGGTTCACTTTGCTGCCCAGCCTGGGTGCCGACACTTCCTTCCTGGGTTCCCTCAGTGGCCTCCCGGCTGTGGGCTCGCAGCCATCCTGATGCCATTACCAGGGAGTTCCCTTAGGCAGGCTTGCCGAGGTGTCACTGGATCCGGAGCGGCTACTCTCAGCGCTCGGGAGGCCACATTGGCTCCTATGTTGCATGACTAGCCCTTGTCCTGTCCCAGGACTGGCCTGTGCACAGGATGGATCACACAGCTGTGTGCCCTTGGTGCTATCCCACTGTCCAGAGCTAACTTCCTAAAAATATGTTTTTATTGATTTTTAGAGAGGAAGGGAGAGGGAGAGAGAGATAGAAACCTAGATGGGCGGCCTGAGCGGCCCTGCCCCTGGGCTTGGAGCCAGAGGCATGACGGAAGAAGGCATAGCATCCTCTGTGCAAACTGCGGCCATAGTGGTGAGGGCACCGGTGGCAATGGCAGCAGCGTGGCTGCCATAAACTTTTTTTTAAATATATTTTATTGATATTTTACAGAGAGGAAGGGAGAGAGATAGAGAGCTAGAAACGTCGATGAGAGAGAAACATCGACCAGCTGCCTCTTGCACACCCCCTACTGGGGATGTGCCCGCAACCAATGTACATGCCCTTGACCGGAATCGAACCCGGGACCTTTCAGTCTGCAGACCAACGCTCTACCACTGAGCAAAACCGGTTTTGGCAGCCATAAACTCTTAACTGGGGGGCAGCAAGGGGGTTGCATAGGGACAGGGACACCTTCCAGGACAGCCTGGCAGCCCACCGTGCTCCGCTCCAGGCCCGGCCAGGTCCTGGGTGGTGCCCTCATCCTTGGCCCCACTGGCCCTGTACTCACCCTCCCCTCAACATCGATAGGCTGCCTTCTGCACACCCCCTACTGGGGATCGAGCCCGAAACCCAGGCATGTGCCGTGACCAGGAATCGAACCTGTGGCCTCTTGGTGCATGGGATGATGCTCAACCGCTGAGCCACACAGGCTAGGCCACAGCTCATTCTGAATCTCATGCTGTCCTTCCCTTCCTTCCCACACCTGTCCTCCCAGAAACTCACACTCAACTCATCTGTACCTGAGGTTTTAAGCTGGGTTTTTGTTTTGTTTTGTTTTTAGTGGTGGGAACCCCTTTCTCAAGGCAAACTAAACAAAACACAAGCAAACAGGTTATGGAAAAACCACTCAGGTCGGAGCGGGGAACTGGGGAGGGCTGGGGCGTGACAGGGTCAGGTGGGCATCTCATTTTTGACAGGTTCACCTGACAGTGAGCACAGGACAGACTGGGGAAAAGGGACAAGATCCCTCCGGCCACGAGCAGGGGGACCAGGTGGCACCCCACACCTGTCATGCCGCCCTGCAGCCTCGAATCTCTCTCGCAGGACTTTGTGCTCATCAAGAGCACAGACGTGCAGGCTGCCCGCTTGGGAAACATCGTTCACGCCATGATCACATACCGCCGCAAGCTGGACCGCGAGGACATCAGGCCTGTGAGTTGTGGTGGTGTCGAGGGCTGAGGGAGAGGAGGCCCTGCCTCAGCCATGCTGTACCTCCCTCCTAGGTGATGGCACTGGGCATCGTGCCCATGTGCTCCAACCAGATGGAGAGGATGTTCAACACCACGCGGATCCCGGGCAAGGAGACAGGTACGGCCACAGCGTTTGTGGTGAGCCGTCAGGAAGAGCCCTTCCCTCCCGACTAGGGGCCACCACGGCAAGGTCCTGCCACCTGCTTGTCACCAGCACCCCTGCTGTCTCAGGGTGTAACTGTCAAGATGGCCAGTTTTTTGGGTTTTTTACCAAAACTAGCCGCCTGCTGCTTACAGGCATGACACT
This sequence comes from Vespertilio murinus, assembly GCA_963924515.1. NCBI lineage: Eukaryota > Metazoa > Chordata > Mammalia > Chiroptera > Vespertilionidae > Vespertilio > Vespertilio murinus. The sequence continues at coordinate 196,683,815 of OZ004707.1, read as the reverse complement.
AGTCCTGGGCCCCCGAGTCCCCACTACGGGCTCCCACACAGGGCAGGCCTCCCAAGTGAGGAGCACCCGGACGGGTGCTGCTGCCCTTGACTGGCAGGGAGGGCAGCTCTCGGGGTCTGGCAGGGGCAGGAGCAGCAGCCTGTGCTTCTGACCCTGGGAGTCTGTGTTGTTTCCTCGAGCTTTGTTTCCTCTTCTGTGAAATGCCTCTGGGGACTGTGGTTGGCATCCACGAGAGGCATGGAAGCAGCCAGCACAGGCCCTGGCGGAGGGAGGGAGGCCAGGCAGAGCCTGGCTCAGCAGGAGCCACATGGGCCCCGCCCCGCCCAGGGCTGCCGGGCAGGGAGGTGCCCCCTGCCCACGCGCTGGCTCTGTCGCAGACGTGCTGCAGCACTTCAACGAAAGCAGGCACGTGGCCGTCTACCACAAGGGCCGCTTTTTCAAGGTGTGGCTCTACGAGGGCTCCAACCTGCTCAAGGGCTCCAACCTGCTCAAGCCCCGGGACCTGGAGCTGCAGTTCCAGAGGATCCTGGACGACCCCTCCCCGCCCCAGCCTGGGGAGGAGCGGCTGGCGGCCCTCACTGCCGGTGGAAGGTATTCCAGTGGCATGTCTCCATGGGGAGAGGGGCTTGGCCCAGCCAGTCAGGTCCTGGGCGGGCGGTGCCCTGTCTGCGGCCTGAGCGGCCCCGCCCCTTGGCTTGGAGCCAGAGGCAAGACGAAGAAGGCACAGCATCCTCTGTGCAAACTGCGGCCATAGTGGTGAGGGCACCGGTGGCAATGGCAGCAGCGTGGCTGCCATAAACTCTTAACTGGGGGGCAGCAAGGGGGTTGCATAGGGGCAGGGACACCTTCCAGGACAGCCTGGCAGCCCACCGTGCTCCGCTGCAGGCCCGGCCAGGTCCTGGGTGGTGCCCTCATCCTTGGCCCCACTGGCCCTGTACTCACCTCCCCTCACACCCCAGAGTGGAGTGGGCACAGGCGCGCCAGACCTTCTTCAGCTCCGGCAAGAACAGGGCTGCTCTGGATGCCATTGAGCGCGCCGCCTTCTTTGTGGTCTTGGATGAGGAGTCTCACAGCTACGATCCTGACAACGAGGCCAGCCTTAGCCTCTACGGAAAGGCCCTGCTGCACGGCAACTGCTACAACCGGTACAGCCCCTCCCCACTGCCACCGAGCCTTCCCCCAGCCCCTTCATCGTCGTCACCACCTCTGCTGTTCCCGCAGGTGGTTCGACAAGTCCTTCACCCTCGTGGCCTTCAAGAATGGCCTGTTGGGTCTCAACACGGAACACTCGTGGGCAGACGCCCCTGTCATGGGGCACCTCTGGGAGGTAACTGGCCAGAGGAGTCCTGTGGGGCAGGCTGTGGGGACAGCGGGGAACGAGGACGGCTCTCAGCCCGACCTTCTCCCTGCAGTTTGCTCTGGGCACTGACATCTTCCACCTGGGCTACACGGAGACTGGGCACTGCATGGGCGATCCGAACCTCATGCTGACGCCACCTCAGCGGCTGCAGTGGGACATTCCTGAGCGGGTGCGTAGACCGAGAAGGGGAGGGGACAGGCATGGGAGTGACAAGTACCCGGATGCTCTGCGGCCCCCTCCCCTCTGGCCCAGCCCCAGCGGGTGTGGCTGGAGCTCTCCAGTCCAGACTAGCCACAGGGTGAACGGACCTCCGGGGCCAGTGGTTAGAGAAGCTGTGAGGGAGGAGCCTGGTGGTCACGGGGCACGTGTCAGTGCCTCTCCCCCCCGAAGGTGTCGAGAGCCCCGGGACCGCCCAGCACAGCCTTCTGACCCTTCCGTGTCTCCACAGTGCCAGGCGGCCATCGAGCGCTCCTACCAGGTGGCCAAGGCGCTGGCCGACGACGTGGAGCTGTACTGCTTCCAGTTCTTCCCCTTTGGCAAGGGCCTCATCAAGAAGTGCCGGACCAGCCCCGATGCCTTCGTGCAGATCGCCCTGCAGTTGGCTCACTTCCGGGTAGGGGTCCTCGGGCTGGCGCTGTGCAGGCAGCACCGGGCTCAGCCTGCTAGGCTCACCCCTTCCTGTTCCCCAGGACAAGGGCAAGTTCTGCCTGACCTATGAAGCTTCGATGACCAGACTGTTCCGGGAGGGACGGACCGAGACCGTTCGTTCCTGCACCATTGAGTCCACAGCCTTCGTCAAGGCCATGGTGCAGGGGTCCCACACGGTGAGCCCCCCGGGCCACACAGTGAGGTGACTCCCCTCTGCCCCTGCCTCATGCTGCCTCGAGGGTCAGGGCTGCTCACTGCTTCCCTTCTGTCCCCCAGAAAGCAGACCTCCAGAAGCTCTTCCGGAAAGCCTCAGAGAAGCACCAGAACATGTACCGCCTGGCCATGACGGGGGCTGGCATCGACAGGCACCTCTTCTGCCTGTACGTGGTCTCCAAGTACCTGGGGGTCAGCTCCCCCTTCCTGGCTGAGGTCAGTTGTGTTGATGGGCGTGTCCCCTGTCCCCACGGCCTCCTGGAGGGCTGGGCTGGGCTTCCCACTCCACACTTCCCAGATGGTCCTGGCTCTGGGCATGGAGCTGGTGGTGGTGTGAGGGGGATGGACAGACGAACATGTGGAAAGGGAAGAAGCTAAGGGGAATCAGGCAGGCAGCACGTTCCTATGGAAGGGACCTCCAGCGCCCAGACAGCAGGAGGAGAGGGCGCAGCCAATGGAGGAGCAGGTGGCGGAGGGGAGGCAGAGGGGCGGGCGGATGAGCTGTTTTGTGCAGATGCTGTAATGTTGAGAACTGAGGGTGGGGCAGCAGTCAGGGAGGCCTGCCCTGTCTATGTTCCTTCTGCTTTCTCGGCCAAGACAGCGCCTGGCTCACACAGGTACCCGGACACCACCTGTCAGCAGGCGTGCACTGAGCACAGGTCTCCCGTTACAGGTGCTCTCTGAACCCTGGCGCCTGTCCACCAGCCAGACTGCTCAATTCCAGATTGGCATGTTTGATGCAAAAAAGTACCCCAATCATCTGGGCGCTGGTGGTGGCTTTGGCCCCGTAAGTGCTCTGGAAGGGGGGTGAGTGGGTAGGACGGGGCCCCAGGATTTCAGTGGGGATTGCAGGGTCTCAGGGTCAGACCAGATCAGAAACACAGCCGTGGCCCTGCCCTGCGTGGAAACAGGTGCCTGGGGCCCCCCTGGAGCAGGCCCGCGCCAGGCCGGCTTCCTCTGCATGCAGCTCTCCCGCCGAGATGTGCACTGGGCTAGTCAGAGTTTTAGAGACAGCCCTGGAGTGAGGCGGTGACTGGAGCTTCCTGAGGGAAGCTGAGATCTGGATCGGGAGGTGGGGGAGGGAGGAAGCTCTTGGGTTTTCACACCGTTTCCTAGGTGTGGTCCTGACCTCAGGAAAAGTGAAAACGCAGCATCTGGGGTGGGGCCCTCCTGGGAATCTCGTGGGGAGTCCCAGGCAGCCTCAGCTTGGCCTCAGCTGCTCCAGGTCTAGCTTACCTCCTCTTCATCCTGGTGCTGCCTCAGGTGGCGGATGACGGCTATGGGGTTTCCTACATGATCGCGGGTGAGAACACCATCTTCTTCCACATCTCCAGCAAGTTCTCCAGCTCAGAGACGGTGAGTCTCCTGCTCCAGCTCAGCCCAGAGGAGGGGGCACCACCCTAGACCCTGCCTGGCTAGGAGAGTCCTCTTTTGTGGGAACAGAGGGCATGGGCTCACCTGGAGCTGGGTCTGAGTCTTGGCTCCCACAGAACGCCCAGCGCTTTGGGAACCACATCCGCCAGGCTCTGCTGGACATCGCGGATCTTTTCAAAGTGCCCAAAGCCGACAGCTGAGGGCTGGGGACGTGCCAGCTGCCCTTCCGTCCCCACGTGTGTAAGAGTGTGCCTGTGGCCAGCCTACAGGCCCCGGGTGGCCAACCACAGGTGCCTAGGCTCCAAGGACAGCTCCGGCAGCCGGCGTTCCCCAGGCAGACACCTCCCCGAGGATCCACCAGGTGGAGGTGGGCCCGTTGGAGCAGGCAGGGACTTTTAATTTTTTTTGTGCTAAGTACTAATAAAGATAAGGCTGTGGGATCCTCCCTGAGCCCTTAGGTTCCTGTGTTTTGTGTGGGAACTAAGAGGCCCTGCCCTGCCCCTGAGAGGTGGTAAGGGAGGGGTTGGGGCTGGGAGACTGAGCAGCTATGACCTGCTTGGAAATGTATGTCTCTGCTGAGGTCACTATCCACACCCCTACGTGCACTTGGAATAAATTATGGCTTCAGAACTTCCACCTGTTCCCTGAGGTCACTTCTGTTTGTCTGCTGGGGAGTGGGGCCGCCTGCTTCCTCCGCACAGGGGTGCCTCCGCAACCCTCTGCACCCCTCTGACTTAGGGCACAGCTCTGTGGGGCCTCGGCCTCCCGTCGGTGCTGCAGCCAGGCCTAAGGTCAAGGGTCAGGGGGTCATGCCCATGAGGCACACAGGACAGTCTGCAACAACACATGCGGCTTCCCTTAGGTCAGCTTCTATGTTAAAGCAACATTAAAAATAAACAAAACACAATTTTTATGGAAAGTGCAAGTCGCCCTGGCTGTGGGTGGCTCAGCTGGTTAGGATGTTGTCTCAGGACACCAAGGTTATGGGTTTGATCTCTGGTCAGGGGACATACAAGAAGCCACCAATGAAGCCACACAGAAACACCAATTTCTTTAAAAATCACTAAATTACATAAAAAAGAGAAAGTAAAAGCAGGCACTCCATTACTGTTGCTGCATGCTTGAGGTGAATCCAAACGTCAGCACTCTGTAGGTGAATTAGGTGAGTTCTGGGCCTTCTCTGATGAACCAGTGACTCTGGGACGCCCTCCACCTACTTGGTTCTGTCCTGGGGATTCAGTGGTGAACAGGGCACCACCTACCCACGAGGAACTCACCCCCGTGGTAAGTCAGGTATGGGTCAGGGGGTGGAGTGGCTGGCAGGGAGACCAGGAGGCTTTTGGAATAACCCATTTAGCAGGTGCTTGCTGAGTACCACAGTGTGCCAGGCACTGAGCAACAGCACTGAGCAAAATACAGAGAGTACCCCTCCCTGTGGGGTTTAGTCTAGGAAGGAGACAGGCAGTCACCACAAAGGACAAGTTACTGCAAGTCAGAGCAGTGAGTGCTAAGGAGAAAAGTAAGTAAGAGGATGGGAGAGGGGGACAACTTCAGACAAAGTGGCAAAAGCAATGAGATGAGGGCACAAGCTAGGCAGGAGCTGAGGGAAGAGGCTCCTGGCTGAGGGGACAGCAGGACCAGAGCTCCCAGGTGGGTAGTGCCAACTGCAATGAAGAGGCAAGGCTGGAGTCCGCGGCTGGCGTGGGGTTGGGGGGGGACAGGTGGAGTGGGGGGCCCAGCGGCTCATAGACTAGACTCCAGCTTCCCTGAATGATGGGGGAAGCATTTCGGGTTTGAGTAGAGGTGCTAAATTTTTCGGTCCTAAATTTTACTGGGAATCTCTCTGGCTAATGGGGATACTAGAACAAAGTGGGGTGCAGCAAGGATAAGAAGCAAGGGCTCTCAGAGGGCACTACTCATGGTGGCGGCAGAGTTGGGAGAAATGACAGAACTCAAATTAAGGAACTGAGGATCAGGAAGCTAAGACCGTTCCCAGGTTCAATTCGATCAAGGGCATGTACCGTGGTTGCAGGCACATCCCCAGTAGAAGGTGTGCCTGCAGGAGGCAGCTGATCAATGTTTCTCTCTCATCAATGTTTTTAACTCTATCCCTCTCCCTTCCTCTCTGTAAAAAAAATCAATAAAAAATATATTTAAAATAAATATTCATAGATTCTTGAAAATATAAAGTAAAAGCTAAGGAAATCACCCTGGCCAGTTTCCCAGTGGTTAGAGCGTTGGCCCAAAGACTCAAGGGTCTCTTGACTCCTGGTTAAGGGCATGTACCTCGGTCGCAGGTTTGATCCCAACCCTGGTCCCTCACATCAATGTTTTTCTCTCCCCTCTCCTCCCTCCCTTTTATTTCTCTCTCTAAAAAATCAATGGGGGGAAAAATCCTCAGGTTAGGATTAAAAATAAATAAATAAAATATTTTAAAAAGCTAAGATCTAGGCTCCTGATAACAGCTTTGAAGGAAGTTAAAACCCTGAAAGCACAGGAGAGGACCCCAGGACAGAGGCTCCTGACCTCTTTGGAGTCTCCCTGAGAGGCTTATAAGAGTACGCCTGTGTTCACAAAAGGTGACATTCCATAGCAGAGCTTTCTTCCCAGAGCCCTGCCTCTCGGGTGCCTGTGTAACCTACCCTGGGGAAGTGTCCATTTGGGTGGGCTCTGGGCACATCAGCTTGCCCAGCCCTGGGAGAGCAGCAGTGAGCAGAGTTTTTATCAGCTGGCTTTTAATTAATGTTGAAATTCATCCATTATCTGACCTGTTCTTAGTTAAAATAAGAGAAACCACTGTGCACAACCAGGGTATAAACCTCTGGTGACCACCTGTCAGACCCAAACAAGCTCCTTGTGCCCCATGGTTTTGCAGATCTGTACTAGTTAAGGTTAGTCACAACAGATACACCCTGAAACCTCAATAGCAGTTTAATTCCTGCCCAAATGGCTGAGACAGACTGCTCCAGACATTACTCAAAGGTATGTGCTAACAGAGGCCTCCCTGACTTCCTCAGGTCACTTCCAAGTTGCCTTGGGCTCAACCTCTAGCACAGGGGTGGGCAAACTTTTTGACTCGAGGGCCACAATGGGTTCTTAAATTGGACCAGAGGGCTAGAACGTTCCAAAAGCAACCTGACCATGCTGGCACTCTCATCCTGGGCTGCTGGTGAAGGAGCAGAGGGGAGAGCAAGAGAACCCTCCACTCTTTTGGCTCCATGGGCTGGATAGAATAGCCAAAGGGGCTGAACCCGGCCTGTGGGCCGTAGTTTGCCCACGGCTGCTCTAGCAGGTACATGGGGCAAGACAGAGGGTCACTCATGGGAGGCTTTTATGGACCTGGCCTAGGTGACACAAAATATTTCAATCTACATCCCTCTAACCAGGACTCACATTGCAAGGGAGGCTGGGAAATGCAGTCTAGCTGTGTGCCTGGGACATAAAGGAAACACTGGGTGGACAGTTACCAGTTTCAGAAGCACAAGGGCATGGGCAGACCAGACTGGCATCCCTGGGCTCCTTAAGAGCCCACCCTGGGCCAGGGTCCTACAGGGTGTCTGAGACAGTCCACTTCCCTCTGCTGGGCAGGATACTCCCGGCCCCTCACATCCCAGCCCACTGATCTCTGTGTCTCCCCTGTGACTCCCCAAGAACACTCAGCCCCACATATCCTCCATTCCCTCAAGTGTGCCTTTCCTTCCCTGAAGCTTCTGCCTGGGATCCTGTGTCCTTCCTCAGCCTGGTAAACTACTGTTCCGGAAACCGCCTTCATTGCCATTAGTGGTATTCCTGATTCATGTTTTTCTGGGCAGTCTAAGCAAATGGCAGAGTGAAGGAAGTATGCAGGGTGGCTCACAGGTGGGAAGGGACAGGAAGGTGGCAGCGTGGGGAGGTGTATGGCCCAAGCAGCAGACTCCTCACTAGACAGGCAAGGACTCATTCTGTGCCCAGGCGATCTGGCTCAACTCTAGTTGTTTTTTCTGCTCTGCAATCAGTCTGCTAAGGATCAGAATTCCTGAGAGAAAACTCAGTGGGTCCCACTTTAGGAATTTCAAACACAAGCTGTTTACAAGGTTAATAATCTTCCAAATGGGCTTCTTTCCCCCAACTTCCCCCAGCATCACCCTCTAGCCAGTAACCAATTCCTTCCTTCCTTCTGAACTTGCCACATTACAAACCGTCAAGTGCACCACCTAAATGGCTTTACTTCCTTCCGCCGTGACCACCACCTGCTCTGTCCACATCTCCACTATTACTCACCCAAACATCAGCAACAGCCAACTCCCTCTCTACCCAGAGAGGCCTCTTCACCAGGTCACTGCTCCGCCCACCACCCTTCCAAGGTGCCCATCCCATCGAGGGACTGGGCTTCTTGGACTGGCTTACGGAGGCCTGAGCGGTCTCTCCGGCCTCCTGCCCACCACAGCTTTATGCGCAGCCTCTCTAAGGGTAGAGCACCTCTCCCCCGTCCCTGCTTGGCTATTTGTGCTCCTACTCCCTGGAGGCCAGCGGCTCCCCACAGACCGGGTTTGGAAGCAACGTTTGCACTCTCAGCTGCGGGTACTAGTACTCAAGTCCCGCCGGCATCATCTCTCTGAGCCTCGGCTTCCTCTTGTTAAGACAGATGCGACAACGACGACAGGTAGATGTGAAGACTGCAAATACTCAGGCATCCTGCTATTCATTCCACAAATGTTTGTTTATTAGCGCCTGCTGTGCCAAGGGCTGTCCTGGACACCGCGGACACAGCAGCCAAGCTAACGGCCGCACACGATCTTACCCTCAAAGAAAGAGGAGGAACACCGCCGTCAGGACGGGGAGCGTCCTCTCCTCGCAGCTCCGCGCTCCCCCGCTCAACCCCTTCCTCCGCCCGAGCCCGCAAGACCCGCTGCCTGAGGGACGGTGGCTCCGCCCCTTCTGCTGGACACAGCCAATGAGCCCTCAAGACTGGGACTTGGGCGCAGCCATGTGCTAGAGGCTCCGCCCCTTCCTCTCCAGAATATTAGCCAATAAGAACAAGAGGCTACCTCCGGGGGGCGGGGCCTGGTAACGGAAAGGGGCGGGTCTTCCGGAAGCGCCTCCTCAGGCCCCTGGCCCAGGCGAGGGCGGCGGAGCTGACGGAGCCTGCGCCCTGACGGAGCAGGAGGTGAGCGGTCCGGCCACTCCCCGGACCCCGGCGGTGCCCCCGCATCGAGGAGCCCTCACCCCTCCCCTCCGCGGCCCTCCTCCGGTCTCTTCACCCGATCCGGCACCCCAGTCTCCTCACCTCTCACCCAGCCTCACGTGACCCCTCACCCCTCACCCTTCACCCGGTATCCTCACCTCACCTCTCATCCCGCCTCACGTGACCCCTCACCCCTCACCCTCATCTCCTCACCTCACCTTTCACCCGGTATCCTCACTCACCTCTCACCCAGCCTCACGTGACCCCTCACCCCTCACCCCTCACCTTTCACCCCTCACCCCAGTCTGCCTCCTGCATCTTCTCTCTGTGCACGGCCCAGATGGCTGAATCTGACCCGGGGGAAAGAAGCTGCGACAACATGCTGAAAATGCTGTCAGACCTGAACAAAGACTTGGAAAAGATCCTGGAAGAGATGGAGAAAATCTCAGGTAGGCTGTGCCCCGGGCAGGTGCCTCGGCCCTTCTCCCCGGAGCTCGCATCCTCCCTGTCCTTCCAGGCCCCGTGGACGCCTTCTCGGCGCGGCCTTCCCTGACCCCCACCTTCCCGCCATGGAACGCGGACCGCAGAGACGACACTCTCCACCGAGCAGTGCCTGGGACGGTTTCCTAGTTACTTTGTGTGTTTGCATCTTCTTTCTGCAACGGGACTGTTACCTTTCTGAGAGCAGGAACGGTAACCAGGCACACACTCACACAGGGCCAGACCTAGGCTCAAGTGCTGAGCAAATGACAGTGATGTTAACATAACACCTGCGAACAAAATTGCCTGGCAAAATGCCGTGAATCTTCTAAATAAAAAGAGTTCAGAGTAATAGTGCTGAGATTGGGAAGGTGCTGACGGGAGGTACAGCTCAGTGGAATAAAGCAGCAATAGAGGTGAACAAATGTCTCCGTTTTTATAAAAGAATATTAGTCTGTAATTTTATTCAACATGTTTCCACTAAGTGGGAACCAGCAGTGGTAGTAATACCATTATAATTTCTTTAATTTGTTCTTTACTGACTCAAAATATGTATAATTCTTATAATTTGTGGGCCTAAGTTTTCATAGAGAAAAGCATAATGTAAAACAAATTTTAGAAATCATGCGTACTCTATTCAAATGAAAAGAAACTATTTTTAAAGACATTATTTGTTTGAAAATAATCTCCATTTATTACAACAGGCTATAGAAAATTTCTACTTAGAAATGTTTGTAATATTTTTGCCTGTGTACTTGAAAATTTCTTATATTTTTTAAAACTACCTTTTTAAAAAGTTGTAGGATTCATTTTCTACTATAAGCTATGTAATTCCTTCAGTCTAATTAAATATTCTCTTATTTAACAGCATTTGCTGAGCATCTACCATGTGCTATTCTAGGAATAAAAAGTTGAAGCCGAAACCGGTTTGGCTCAGTGGTAGAGCGTCGGTCTGCGGACTGAAAGGTCCCTGGTTCAATTCCGGCCAAGGGCATGTACATTGGTTGTGGGCACATCCCCGGTGGGGGGTGTGCAAGAGGCACCTGGTCGATGTTTCTCTCTCATTGACGTTTCTAGCTCTCTATCTCTCTCCCTTCCTCTCTGAAAAATATCAATAAAATATATATTTTTTTTAAAAGTTGAAGAGATGCTTATTAGAGAAGGGGGCAAAAGCCAGAAACAGACATCAAGATAAATAAATATAATTTAAAAATATAAATTAAAATTAAAACACGATTTTATATTAAAACCATAATCTGGCAAATGCTAATGGCATACATTGAGCACTTGGAAGGGAGCAGAGAAAAAGGAGAAGCTAACTGGGGAGGCAAGAGAGGCTTTAACAGCATTTGTGAGATCAATATAATTCCTGTTTCCGTATTTCCTTTATTGGTAATTGGGGTCCCATCTGGGCTCCTCTCTACATAGACTTTTCTAAGTAGCTTCCACAGGCCGATTTGACTTTTACAGGAATTAAGACATTCATAACTCAAATTGATAACATTTTGGATCTGGGCTTCAGGGTAACACAGTGCAGGTCAGAGACAATAATTAGTGGATTCTGTGTCTTTGGTGATGGTAGAAGCTTCACCCTTTCATCCAACTCCGTGTTTTCTTTAATTTTACAGTCAGTAGATCTTTGTTATCTGCATGGGTCCACCTTTTTTATGGTTCAGCCTATAGTGCTTTCGTGAGATTGGATTTTCTGACCAGCAAAGGTGCTACTGGTGGTGGAGGTAGAGACAGAGAAGGGGGTGGAGAGGGTGCAGGTGGTAGTGGAGGAGAAGAAAGATGGTCAGGTGGCTGTAGGGGCAAGGGAGGAAGCACAGCTCAGGATTATCCAGAGATGGTCAGAGCATGGGCGGGCACATTTGTAGGTTTACCACTCATGTAGCATGTTTGACCACAGGTTGTACAAGAATTTTCCAAGACAGTTTTCAGTACTTCCTGAAGCCAGCATAATTTTCTTTTCCTTTTTTATTTATTTTTAAATATATATATTTTATTGGCTTTTACAGAGAGGAAGGGAGAGGGATAGAGAGCTAAAAACACCAATGAGAGAGAAACATCAATCAGCCGCCTCCTGCACACCCCCCACTGGGGATGTGCCCACAACCAAGGTACATGCCCTTGACCGGAATCGAACCCGGGACCCTTCAGTCTGCATGCCCACGCTCTATCCACTGAGCCAAACCAGTCAGGCTCTTTTCCTTTTTTAAAAATTCAATGTATTGGGGTGATATTGATCAACATGATCATATAAGTTTCAGGTGTGGGTTTCTATGTTAAAAGATTTATATATTGTACCATGTGCCCACCACCCAAAGTCAAATCTTCTCCTGTCACCATATATTAGCAATAATTCACTTCCCAAAATGCAAAACTGTTTTTTTTTTTAAGACTATGAAGTTCTCAGTGGCTAAATGGGATGGAAAGATTGTATCTTTCAATACTTCTAAACTCTAGGTTATGCAGTTTTAGCACCAGTTGTATATAGACCTTCGTCTATATGTACACTATTTTGCTGCATCTTTGAAATTGGGAAATTTGAAATTCCAGGATTATCTCAGCCAGCTTCTGCTAAGGGGTGTGTGTATCTGTTAAAGGAATAACCACTCTTTCGTGTGAGGGTGGCAGGGTAAGGAGCTTACAATTAGAGAGGCTGCTTTTAAAAAATAATAATAATAATTGTTTGCTTATAGCTTTCTTCTTCCTTATTTGCAGTTGGGCATGATTTTAATCTAAGAGCCCAGGGAATAGATAGAGTCCAGACAGTATCCTCGCTGTTGCCATAAAGAAAAAAAATCAAAATTAAAACTAATTCTAACATGGTCTTTACATGATTAGTTCTCCCCATAGCTTATACCTTGCTTTTTAATCTCAAGACTATATTATGAAGACCTTTTCTAGTATCCATGTGTACATCTCATTTACTACTTTCAACTGCACTATAATATCCCATGGAGAGCCACTACTCTTTGCTTCTCCATTCATCCCAATGTTGGATACCTAGATTGCCTACAACTCTTCATCACCAAACACAGTACTGCAGTGAACATCTTCATACATCTATGCTAATTTTAGGGGACACTACCAGATAACCTCACAGAATGTCTGATTCAGAACTTTCTTCCACCAGCAGTGCCCTGGGGTTCTTAGATACCACAAGCTCACAAACACTTGATATTATTCAGCTTTCTAATTTTGCCATTATAATGCGTGTAAAGTGATAGCTGAGTGTTTTCATTTTTATTTCTCTGATGAGTTCCAGACTCTTCTCATATGCTTGTTAGTCTTTTGGGTTTCCTCTTATGGAACATAAGAAATAGTATACCGTAAATACTTAAAAATATGGACACTGGTGCTTGATTACCTGGGTCAAATGCTGCCTGTGCCACTTATTGTGTAATCTGGCTAATTCCACTTCTGAAAAGTAAAAAAAAATTATACTAATAGTATCTACAGCTTAAATTTAAATAATTTTTTATTAAGGTGAAATTTATATAACATAAAATTAACCCGTTTAAGTATACATTTGATGAAATTTAGTATATTCACAATGTTATGCAGCCACCAATTCTGTCTAGGTTCCAAAACATTTTCATCACCCATAAAGGATGCTCTGTACCCATTAAGCAGTCATTCCCATACCTCTCTATCCTCAGCCCCTCGCAACCACCAGTATGTTTTTACTTTCTATGAACTTACCTATTTTGGATACTTCATGTAAATTATTCATATAATAGCATGTGACACTTTGTTTCTGGCTTCTGTGACTTAGCATAACATTTTCCAGGTTCATTTACATTGTAGCATGTATTAGTTCTTTACTCCTTTATATGCACGAATAATATTCCATTGTATAAATGTCATATATTTTAACTAGTGGCCTGGTGCACAAAATTTGTGCAGGGGGAGGGAGGTGTCCCTCGCCCGGCCTGCACCCTCTCCAATCTGAGACCCCTCGGGATAACCGGCAGTTGGACATCCCTCTCACAATCCAGAACTGCTGGCTCCTAACTGCTCACCTGCCTGCCTGATTGCCCTTAACTTCTGCCTATCCACCTGATTGTCCCTAACTGCTCCTCTGCTGGCTTGATTGCCCCTAACCACCTCAGCCAGGGCCCCGAATCTGGGATCCAGGCTCCCCTCCCTCTGGTCAGCCATATATATATATATATATATATATATATATATATATATATATAGTTAATTATAGTGATTGAATTTCCGATATCTAAGCATCCTTGAATTTCTTTCACAAACTCTGCATAATCATAACATATTATCTTAACGCACTGTTAGATTTCATTAGCTCATGTTATATTTAGTATTTCACATCTATATTCATGTGAGATAGATATACTTTTTCTCATGTTGTCTTTGGAATAAACCAGCTTAGAGAAAACTATGTGTTTACTAGAGACTTAGTACATGGATTCATGCACATTGAAAGGAAATTAATTAGAAGAAATAGTTTAGAGGCTAGGGAGGAACTGCCGGAGGGCAGCTCCAGGACATGTCCAGTCTCTCTCGCGTAGTCCTAATCGGCTAGACCCCAGCAGCAAGCTGCCCCGGCCTGCGGGGCAACAACGAAGGCACGCAGAAACCACCTAAGAGAATGAATCAAGCAAGAAGCGCGGAAGAATGGAGGCAAGACGGGGTTCCGATCAAGCCTCATTTCTCTATTGAAGCGTTGTGGTTTTTAAAGGCTCGGGAGGGGAGGAGTAGGATAAGGATTTGTCATGGGGTGATTGGTTGGGGACTAGGTATCTGTCCTTAGCTGATTGGTTATTCTGATGTGGGATTGTCCTGGGGTGATTGGTTGGGGACTGGGTATCTGTCCTTAGCTGATTGGTCTGGCCTTTGGCGCTCGCGAGCTTTCTTGGCACGCGCGGGCTCAATCAGGAAGTAGGGCTGTCCAGGAAGTGAGACCGAACTCTTGTTTTTATGGCTCCCGGCAGCAAGCTAAACTACCAACTGGAGCCTCTGTCTCCCGTGGTCAGTGCACATCATAGCGACTGGTCAAATGGTCGAACGAATGATCGGACACTTAGCATATTAGGCTTTTGTTATATATAATATTTTTATTTCTATTCTCAAATTTCCTGCTATATAAGTGGAATGCCACTAGAAAATGCTTTTTAAAAAAAATTATACCAGCCTATATAGTGAGATTATTAGTCTTCCTTCTTTTCCTAATTTTTTTAATTACTTATATTCTACTAGAGGCCCAGTGCACGAAATTTGTGCATGGGTAGGTTCCATAGGCCTGGCCGGTAATTAGGGCCAATCTATGGGCAACCATCGGGGTGATTGGGGGTCCCCACTGGCACCTGCCTTGGCTGGCCTGGGGCCTGCGGGCTATGGGAAGCTCCTGCATTGAGTGTCTGCCCCCTGGTGGTTAGTGGGCATCATAGCAACCAGTCATTCCGCCGGTTGTTCCGTCTATTTGCATATTAGGCTTTTATTCTATCTAATAAAGAGTGAATATGCTAATTGACCATCATACTATTACAAAGCTGGCAGCACCCACAGCCAATAAGGAGGGAATATGCTAATTGACTTCCACACCCTCAAAGATGGCGGTGCGCGCAGTCTCCTCAGCCCCGCTGGATCCAGCAGCTCCGTGCGCCTGCCTCCAGAATCCCCAGTCCCCTCATCCTCCCAGCCACCCAGGGCCACCCGAGGCTCAGGTAATCAGGGCCGGCTGAGGCTTGCGCTGCTGGCAGTGGCAGCAGCAGAAGTGTGATGAGGGCATTGTCTTCCCCTGTTTGCCAGGTTGCCTCCTGCCCCTGAGGGCTCCCAAACTGTGAGAGGGGTCAGGTAGGTCTGAGGGACACCCCCCCCCCTCCAGTGCATGAATCCTAGTATAGCATAAGCATTAACTGTTCTTTCAAAATTTGGTAGAATTTCACCCATTTACATTTTAACACGTTGCTTGGTTTATTTGGCCAATTATTTGAATTAGCCTGTGGCCTATGACCTCCAGGCTTGTCATTACCCGTCTCCTGTCAGCTAGCCCTCTTGTCTCATTCCCTGTGCTCTCTCTTCCAATTCTGCTTTCCAGGCTCCCAAAGCAAATCCACTGACTGCATCACTAGTTAGTTCTCTTCTCTCCTAAACAGATTTTTGGGACACTATCCTCATTCTTTACTAAATTATGCATCTAGGGTCTGTCCACCAATGGTCATTGGTGCCAATTCAAACGCTAACAGGAATCCCCAATTTGGAGTGAAGAAGGAAACTTTCTTTGGTGCAAACAGCTCCACGGAAATACAGCATGACTATGAAAACAGCACTGCTGTGGAACAGCTCCAGACCACTGCATCACAGCTGCTCTGGGCCAGGCCCCTCTTCAGCTAGGGAGCTCTGCTGTGAGGTGGTGTTCAGGGGCAGTCTTTGGTGGGCCAGAGTTGGCTTATATAGACAGAAGTCCCAGCACCTCGTCCCTGATTGGTCAGAATAGAGCTGCTCCAGTTGGTCTGAACTGGAGCTCTTACTGGATGGGGAAAGCCTCAGTCCTAATGGTTGAAATAGGATTTCAGGAACTCCTTTATAAGGGCTGGCTCAGCTAGCAGCAACACAGCGCAGGCAGGCAGTTCAGTGCAGAGGCTTCAGCTTGGCTTGAGAGCCCTTCTATGCAGAATTCTATGCAGAAATGGCTGCTAAGCTGTTTTTTTGTTTGTTTGTTTTTTTATATATTTTATTGATATTTTACAGAGAGGAAGGAAGAGAGATAGCTAGAAACATCGATGAGAGAGAAACATTGACCAGCTGCCTCCTGCACACCCCCCACCGGGGATGTGTCCGCAACCAATGTACATGCCCCTGACCGGAATCGAACCTGGGACCCTTCAGTCCGCAGACTGACACTCTACCACTGAGCCAAACCGGCTTCGGCTGCTAGGCTGTTTTTGTTGTTGTTGTTGTTGTTGTTGTTGTTGTTGTTTTGCCCAGGTAGCCACCAGGACCAGTTCTTGGTCCTTGGAGTTCATAGTATACAACTTGACCATTGTTTCTTAATTTACATGCAAGGACCTTGGCTTCACCCAGTGGGTTTTCAAAGTGTTCAGGCAAGTTCTGATTAGCCTCTCAGAATACCTGCTGTTCAGGCCTCTCCACTGATTATGACCTTGGCTTTGCTACTGCACAGTCCTTACCAAAAATCCCCAGAGGGGGCCTGCCCTCGCTACCTCGCCTGTGAATGACTCCTCCTGCCCCATTTCTCTATCACAACACATACTACTTATTTCCTTCCCAGCACCTTTCACAATTCGAAATTGTATGTTTATCTGCCTCCTCCCACTGCAACTAGTATAGACACTGCATGGGGGTAGGAGGTGTCTATCCTGTGTACGGCTTTATCGCCAGGGCTGCCTGGTAAAATGCCGGCATAAAGGAGGTGCTCAATAAGTAATGAAAACTCGAGACGTGTATTGCTGGAGTGTTCTGGTGATTGAGTCCTTCCTGTTCTATATACTCTTTCTTTGATCAAATCGGAAGAGGGCTGTGCATTTGCTGTGGTGTTTTGGTGTCTCATTGAAGTGACTTTTCTGAACTGTGCTTTGGTGCTATGCCACCAGCCTTCTTTCACCTGTGATTACAATTGTAGTCATGGAAGAATGCCTTTTGTTTAAGGTAGGATGTCATCAAGGGAATTTTCAACTGTTTTATACTTCTCATAAAATATACCTATAGGACAGTTTAGATTCTTAGGATAAAAGCTTCTTAAATAGTGAGTTTGTTGTTGTTTTTTTTTGGGGGGGTGTTTTTTAAAATATATTTTATTGATTTTTCACAGAGAGGGAGAGGGATAGAGAGTTAGAAACATCGATGAGAGAGAAACATCGATCAGCTGCCTCTTGCACACCCCCTACTGGGGATATGCCCGCAACCAAGGTACATGCCCTTGACCAGAATCAAACCTTGGACCTTTCAGTCCGCAGGCGATGCTCTATCCATTGAGCCAACAGTTTCGGCTGTTTTTATTTTATGGTCACTGAGTCTTGTAACTGATCATGTTTCCTTTTTGCTTTGGCCTTAGGAAACTCAGAGCTGGAATTCCAGCTGCATTATAGGATTATATGAGATTAATTTCTGTGAGCACTTTTTTTCTCTTGAATTTTAATTTCTTACCTACCCTAACTCTTTGCCCTAACTACCTCGATTGTTTATTTTATAGTAAAAGGTTCTTTCTTGAGCACCTAATATGTGCTAGGCAGTTTACTTAATCTTCAAGGGAGCCATGAGATTGGGACATTGTCTGGCCCTTACAGATGAGAAGGCTGAGGTGAGCAAGTTTAAATCACTTGTTGTAGGTTCCACAGCAAGCAAGTGGAGAGCTGGAATAAAACTCTGACTCCCAGTCCATGTTCCACCTGCTGTCCAGTTGGTCTGAAAAAAATGGTCAGCAGCCTCCCTGCCCGCCCACCCACCCACCACCCCAAAATTATCCAGATGCTTGTTAAAATGCAGGTCCCCGGGAACCATTCCCAACTTGCTAGACAGGCTTTGAGTTGTAGGAGGGGCCGGCAGTCTACATCTTAACAGGTGTCCCCAGGAACTCACATGCTTCCCAAAGTTCAAGAATTCTGCACTTGCTGTGCAGTCATAGCCCTCTGTCTGTTGAGAGGGCACATACCTTTTCTAACAACTCTTCCTGTCATGCAGAAGCGCTAGGACCCTTGTTCTTTATAGTTCTCGGGCAGAGCCATACCAATGGGGTGGGAACTACAGAGAAAAGGGGGTGGAGTTTCTGTACAAGCAGCACATGTCCACCTATTCACCCAGTGGACACTGCCCTCAAGTTGCTCTTAAAGGGAAAGGGCAAGGAAGCGGTCAGTGCAGTGTGAGCACCAGAGGACACCTAATGTGGGGTGTAGCAAACCTTCCCAGAGGGAGACGCTCTGGACTGGCCTCAATTAAAGCACAGAGAGGCCTGGGTGGAGGTGAACAGACATCCAGGCCACTGAGCACGAGGGAACATGAGGCTCAGGGCCTTGCAGGAGTGGGAGTCAGCCCTCCCTGAGCCTGTGAGCTTGGTGGGTGTTAAGACCTCAAGGGTAACCCTGCAGCCACTAGCTGTGACTGTGGCTAAGTAAGGATCTGTGTTTGCTCTCATTTTTCCTAGCATTTCATGTCAGATTCGCCTGCAGCCTTTTAGTGTCATGGCTGTTATATCCTTTTAGTGTCATGACTTGTGTGAGACTAGGGAAGTTTCATTACTGCTCTGTGAAGGGGTTAGTTTTAATGGTGGGGCGTCAGGGGGAGGGTTGTGAGCCCTGTATCGAGCGGCTGCCCAGCTCTCTCTCCTTAGGATAGTTGGGTCACTCAGCCCGGTATAGTCCCCAGGGTGCTCCGGCACCACAGCCCCATCCTGTGGCCTGACCGGGCCTGTCTGTTTGTTGCAGTGCAGGCCACCTGGATGGCCTACGACATGGTGGTGATACGCACCAACCCCACCCTGGCAGAGTCCATGCGCCGGCTGGAGGACGCCTTTCTCAACTGCAAGGAAGAGATGGAGAAGAACTGGCAAGAGCTGCTCAGTGAGACCAAGCGCACGCAGTAGGCCCCCAAGCCCACCCCGCAGCCGCCACACTGGGTCTGTCTGTGTGCAGAGCCACGGCGGGTGCAGCCTTTTCTGTCTGGCAAAGAAACGGTGACCCAAACACACTGCTGCATGCATTGCACCTGTTTCTCAATAAACTTATTTTCAAGCACGTCCTGAAGACTCCTTCCCCCCCTCACCTCACCCCCCGGCCTAGACCCAGCTCCATGTGAAACCTTGTGAAAAAAACGTGGGAAGTGTGAGATGGAGAAGCTGCCAATGAATTAAGCCTATGTAGTGACAAGCATAGAATAAAAAGCAAAAAGGGCCAGCCAGGGACAAACCAGGTCCGAGGATGGGATGGGCTGCCGTATTCAGATTTATTTTCCTTCCTGTGGAGGGTTCCAGAGTGGGCTGTGCCAGGTGCTCCTGTATGTGACCTGTGTTCTCAGAATTCCCGAGTGGCATATCCATTATCCCCACTTCACAGGTGAGAAGACAGTTAATGCACTCAGCAGTGCCCAAGTCCCACAGCTAATACGGGGCAGAGCTGGGGGGTGCCCAGGTCTCATGTAAGAAGAGGGTTAGTGGGAAGTAGGGTGGGAAATGGAGGGGCTGAGCAGGTGGGAGAGACCCCACAAGGCTGCAGAGGGACATGAGTCCAGCAGTCCTGGTCTAGGCTGGGATTATGGGCAGGGGCTTCAGACAGCAAAGCAGTGTCACTGGCAAGGGTTTCAGACAAAGGGGGCCTAAGAGTTGTTTCTGGGGTCAGCCAAGCCAGGTTCCCCAAGGCTGCAGGGCGGGCAGGGCATCCTGAGGCAAGGACGTTTTCCTGGGAACTTAAAACTTGCTCCCTGTCCCCTCTTCAGCCCCTCCTGGGCCCCTTGCCTAGTAGCTTGAAGCCCGAGAGAAGCCATCTCCTTCCTGGGCTCAGCAATGCCGACCCCCCAGCCAGCCAAGTCCAGGTTCTTGGGGACCCCTGGGTCCCTGGCAGATTATTTTCAGGCAGTGTGGTTGGTGCTGTGATGGGAACCTGGCCTGTGGGAGTCCTTCGCACCCAGGAGGGTTCCTGAGAGCAAGCTGAGCACTGGAGCAAGGACTCAATCATAAAAGCAGGAGGCACATGGGTGTGGCAGGGACTCCCCACCACCGACTCCCCGGTGCTGGGAGCCTGACTCTTGCAGGAGGGGAAGGAGGGCCAGACACGAGGCTCGTTATAACAGAAAAGGAAAGTTGTCCTAGAAAGAAGAGCAGCCCCCTCCCCGGTCCCACCTGCCTCACAGCCTGGCCCAGGGTCTGCCGGAAGAGGGCACGGCAGTCCTGGCGCAGCTCAGAGGGAAGTCTGTAGCGGGGCTGAGTGGGGCAGAGTCAGGATGAATGGGCAGAGGACCCCTTTACTCCCCAGGGGGAAAGGCTGCAGCTCCTTGGCCTGGAACTGGGCAGTCCCCTCGGCGACAGTGAAGGTGGCCGTGACCTGGTGGTTGAGGCAGTAGATGGTGTTGCCCAGCACGGTGCAGCGCAGCGGGACAGGGTCCGGCAGGGGCAAGGGCGCGGCCCGGCTCCACGAGCCCGTCACGGTGTTGTAGCGCATCACAGCGGCACCCACACCCCGCAGCAGGTCGAAGCGGTACAGGAAGCCGCCCAGTGCCACCATGTCGCTGGAACGCCGGTGGCTGGCGCTGTAGGGGCACTCCTCCCAAGCATCTTTCGCAGGGCTGTACCTGAGCAGGCGGTAGAAGAGGTGGCCCCCAGTGACATAGATGTCCCCACGGCAGGCCACGGCCTCGTGAGCCACAGGGAAGGTGCCTGCGGGCAGGGGCGCCCGTGAGGTCCAGGTGTCTGTGCGGGGGTCGTAGCACTCCATGCTGTACAAGCACTCGCCGCCGATGGCGTAGAGCAGCCCATCCAGGGCCACCAGTTTGAGCTGGGCACGGGCCTGCTGCATGGGCCGCACCTGGCTCCAGATGTTGGTCATAGGGTTGTAGCAGAAGACCTCATTGGAACAGGTGGCCTTGGTGCCCGAGCCACGGATGCCCCCTGCCAGGAACAGGTAGTTGTGCATGGTGCAGAGACCGCAGCCCCGAAGCGGGGCCTCCTCTGGCACCTGGGTCAGGAGCCGCCAGGTGTTCTCTTGGGGGTTGAACACGTGCAGGTGCGACGGAGGAGGCAGGGGCGCAGCTCCTGTGGCAGGAGCCTCCTCCACTCCAGAGCCCCCGGGGAGCCCTGAGCGGCTCACCTGGTAGAGGCTGGGCAGCACGAGGACCCCCAGCACAGCCTGGCCCCTGCTAGTTCGAAGGCTCAGGATGCGCTCCCGGTCGGCCCCACTCAGCTGCCGGTAGAGGTTCGGGTCGCCCAGCACGTGCAGCAGATTGTCGCTCATCAAAGCATAGGTCTCATGGGCCAGGATGGGCTGCCCGTGCTGCTGGGCAAAGGCCAGGATGTCCAGGCAGCTGCCCAGGTCCAGCCGCCGCTGCAGAGCTGCAGCCAAAGCCGGCTCCCGGGCAGGGGAGCTGGGCTTCCGGGGCCCCTCCACCACCCCCCAGGTCCCAGGCCTCTGTAGAAACACCATGAGTTTGCGGGCCTCTTTCTGCTCCTCCGTGAGGACCTCCCTGCTGCCTACGGGACTGGGCCTCTTCCCTGGGGCCTCCCCTGGGGCCTCCCGGCTGACCTTCAGCTCAGAGCTCTTGGCTAGTTCACACATGCTGTGTTTCCGTGGCCTGGGGACAGGCTGTGGCTCCCGCCTGGCAGAGGGGGAGGGTGCAGGGCCAGGCTCCCTCTGCTCGGACCGCAGAGCTGGGGCCCCGGGCGCTGCAGCCTCCTTAGCCTCAGAGCTTCTGTGCTGCGGCTGGTGTCCTGCCTCAGCCAGGCCCCCTGTGCCTGCCCCTGTGGCCACCCCAGCTGGGGAGCTGTGCATGTCCTTGAGGCTAGGAATGGCCCCTTCGGGGAGAGAACCAGACTCCCTGTTCTCCGAGGCTGTGGAAGTGCTGGGCTCCCTCTGGCTTTCCGGAACTGCCCTTAGGCCAGTCCCTTGGGGCCTATCTTGCCCGGGGAAGGGGTGACTCCTAAGAACCATTGAAATAAGATTTCCCCAGCTGGTTGAGATCTGCCCCTCCTGGTTGCCCTTGCAGAGAGTCATACTAGGCTCCTGACTTGCAGGCCTTGACTTACTTGTGGGGACTGAGACTGGGGCTGGGGCTGGGGCAGGAGCTTGGGCTTGGGCAGGGATTGGGGCTTGGGTTGGGGCTGGGGCAGGGGTTGCAGCTGGGACTGAGGCAGGGGTTGCAACTGGGGCTGGGGCTGGAGTTGCAGCAGGGGCTGAGGCAGGGGCTGGGGTTGCAGCAGGGGCTGGGGTAGGAGTTGGGGCAGGGATTGCAGCTGGGGATGAGGCAGGGGTTGCAACTGGGGCAGGGGCTGGGGTAGGGGTCGGGGCAGGGATTGCAGCAGGGGCTGCAGCAGGGGCAGGGGCTGGGGTAGGGGCTGGGGCTGGGGTTGCAGCAGGGGCTGGGGTGGGGGTTGGGGCTGGGGCAAGAGTTGCAGCAGTTGCTGGGGCAGGGGCAAGGGTGGCAGCTGGGGCTGGGGTAAGGGCAAGGGTTGCAGCTGGGGCAGGGGCTCCGGCTGGAGCTGGAGCTGGGGCTGGGGTTGCGGCTGGGGCTAGAGCTTGGACTGGAGATGCAGCTGGGGCAGCGGTTGGAGCTACTGTTGTGGATGCAGCTGGGGCTGCAGCTAGGGCTGGGGGTGCGGCTGGGGCTGGGGCAGGCGCTTGGGCTGTAGCTGTGGCTGGGGTTGGGGCTGTGGCTGGGGGTGCAGCTGGGGCTGGGGCAGGCGCTTGGGCTGTAGCTGGGGCTGGGGGTGCAGCTGGGGCAGGGGCAGGGGTTGGGGAAGGGACTTGGGTTGTGGCTGGGGCTGGGGCTAGTGGTGCAGCTGGGGCTGTGGCTGGGGTTGGGACAGGGGCTTGGGCTGTAGCTGTGGCTGGGGGTGCAGCTGGGGCTGTAGCTGTGGCTGGTGTTGGGGCCGTGGCTGGTGGTGCAGCTGGGGCAGGGGCAGGGACTCGGGCTGTAGCTGTGGCTGGGGTTGGGGTAGGGGCTGTGGCTGGGGTTGGGGTAGGGGCTGCGGCTGGGGCTTTAGTTGGGGCTGGGGCTGGGGTTGGGGTAGGGGCTGTGGCTGGGGCTGCGGCTGCGGCTGGGGCTATAGTTGGGGCTGTGGCTGGGGTAGGGACTCGGGCTGTAGCTGTGGCTGGGGTTGGGGTAGGGGCTGTGGCTGTAGTTGGGGCTGGGGTTGGGGTAGGGACTGTGGCTGCGGCTGGGGCTGGGGTAGGGGCTGTGGCTGTGGCTGCGGCTGCGGCTGCGGCTGGGGCTGTAGTTGGGGCTGGGGCTGGGGTAGGGGCTGAGATGGGGGCTGACACTGCTCTGAGATTTTCATCCTTGGCAGGACCCTGGTCAACTCTGAGGGGCAAAGAGTGTGAAGGAAAGGAGATCGGAAGGGTTGGGGCTGCAGGTAAGAGACCTCGGTCGGTATGTGCTTCAGTCTGGGAAGCTGAGGGTGAGGGGGGCTTAGGCAGGAGTAGGCGGGGTGTGGCTGAGGGATGCGGGGAGGGGGCACAATCAAGGCCGTCTGTGGCTGGCTTCTCTGTGTCCAGCCAGCCAGCCACCTGTCCACTGCTCGGCTCCCCCTGGCCTCGCCCGGATCCTCTTCCTTTCCCAACACTGCGGGCCCCTTGCTTTTCTGTCCCGCCTGAGTCTGAGCCGTTCACCCCAACCTTTCCCATAGTGCAGGTCACTGTGGTCCCCTCTTGAGACAAGAGTGGGCGTCCCCACTGCTGCCCCTCTGGCCGTGGTCCTGTGAAGCCTGGGGTCTGGCTGAAGCTCTTGGTGACAAGGACCTCCCTCTTTGCCCAAGGCCAGCCTTCCACAGAGGCTGGGGGCCCCTGAGACTCCCTGGGAGCCCAGGGCCCAGCCTCCCCGCCCTCTCCAGCTTTGGTCCCTGAATCCAGAGCGAAACCTTGGTCTGACTGGGGGCTGCTTCTCCCACGCCCCCTCTCTGAGCCGTCTGTCAGGCGTCCAGTCTGCACCGAGTCTGGTGGGGACAGCTCACGGCGGTAAAGGGGCCCCTGGGCACCTGCAGAGAAGGTGCCGGCTGCATCCACAGCGTCCCACACACTCACCGCCGCTCCCAGGCGCAGGGGGTCCAGCTTTGGGAGGCGCCGGGTTCTCTCTCCCGGGCTGTCATCCACCTGCCTCCGCCGGCTGCTTGACCGTCTCCCCAGTGAGCCAGGTGGCCCTGCTCCGTGTTTCCAGGAGCCGGTGTCGTGTTCCACCGCGTGGACCGCGGCCTGGTGAGCTGGCGCCTTGGCTAGGATGCCTCCTGCCTCCGCCTGCACCTCCACGTCTCTGTCCAGACCCGGAGGAGTGAAGTGTATCAGGAGAGGGGCAGGTGTCACCCCTGCCTTGCTCCTACCCAGGAGGGCAGCACCTGGCCCGGGCTGCTGCTTTCCTGCACCTCGGGAGACTTCAGAGGTGGCACTGCCATGCTGCTGTCCCAAGGCCCCTCCGCTGGCCGCCTTGCTGGGTGTCTTGGGTGGTGCTTGGGCACTTGCTGTAGCTGCAGTTCCCTGGCTCGGTCCTGGAGGCTCTGGCTTCCCCTGCCCAGAGCTATGTCCCTCGATGCCACCACTGACCATGGACTTTGGGGCCAGGGCTGGCCCAGCTTCTCCTGCCTGAGAAGGCTGGGCTCGGGGGCCGGTGGATGCTGGTCCTGCTGCCTCCCGGTCCTGCTCAGAGCCAAACCAGTGCAGGGCCAGGGCCGTGGCAGCCACGACAGCCAGCGCCAACAGGGTGAGCACAGCACTGTCCCAGTCATCGTCCCCGTCCCCATCCCAGCCCCAGCCAGGGCCAGCGGGTTCTGAGGCGCCCTGGATCATGGTGCTGGGCCGCCTGAGAGCAGGCTGGGAGCTGTGTGTGCTTCCAGAGCCAGTCCTCCACTCAGGCTGGGGCTGCCCTCCACGAAGATGGCATCAGCGGTTGCCCCGCCCAGTTAAGGTGGACTTGGACTGGGGAGGGGTGGCTCTCTGTGCTGGTACCTGGGCTTAGGAGCCTGTCCGCAGGGCCCAGCTGGAGATGCCAGGAGACAATTAACAGGCCCCCCCACCCAGCTCCAGCCCCCAGGTCAGAAGCTCCAATGGCAAGCAGCGTACCTCAGTATGGTTCCAGCGTCCCAGCCAGCCTGCTTCTGCCTCATAGACCCTCGGGCCCCCAAACCCACCCCACACCCGTGTCCCTCCTCTGAGCCTGGGTCCAGCCTCAGGGGCTCTAGCGGGGAGCAGTTACCATAGGGAGATGTTATCTGTGGTTTTAGCAACACGATGCAGCCCTGATAAAATTACCAGAAACTCGAGAAGATGATTCCACTGGAGGCCAGTGGGGGATGGGTGGGGGTGGGGCCATAGCCCCAATGCCAAGCCACAGGCTGTCTCAGCCTAAGGAGGGAGGGTGTGGGTCCTGACACCAAGCCCCGTCCAGCACAGAGAAGGCTAAGGCTGTTCCAGAGGGGCAGCCTCCGACCCCTGCACTTCAAGGCACACAGAGGGGCTGGCACTGTTCTCTCCCAGGACACTTCGGGGCTCAGGGGGAGGCCCCGCACCCCTTCCTCTACCAGCCTCCCGACTTGCTCTTGCCTGAGTTCAGCAGACATGGAACAGTTTTCAAAAGCAATTTTCTAAGTTGTCAAGAGGAAAAAAAATGATTTAAATTAAAAAAATCCAGAAGTTGTATTTCCCTTTATTTGGCCTGACTTGTTACAGCCCACATAGCCCTTCTAGAGCCCCCTGGGCTGCCCTCTGCACCTCGTGTCGACTGCACAGGTGCTGCTCTCGCCAGGCCCTGGGGAGCCCTGAGTTCAGGCCGATGCAACTCCCGCTACCTACTCCGGTCATCCAGCCGGGATCCCCTGCCCTGGGGGCTCCATCAGCGGACACCTGGTGTCCCGTCTCAGTCCTCAGCCTACCCCTGTCCTGGCTGAATCACCTTCAGCACTTGGACTCGGCCCCTCCCAGGCCGCAGGCAGAGGCTCCAGCTGGTAGGCAGCTTGCCTCCCCTCTGGGCCTGGTTTCTCAGGGAAAGAGCTTTGCCTCCTCCATCTGCCTCTCACTTAAGCTGATCTCAGGAGTAAATCTTGAGACAGGTGCCAGGAGGGGCCCAGACATGAAAAAGGGACTGAAGTCCCTGTACAGAGCAGGGTCCCCCACAGCATGTATTAGTTCCTTCTTCTGCGACATGGGACTTCTTGGCATCAAAGAGGTGGCCAAGATGCGTCCCTGGCACCCAGCCTGGGCTCTGCTGAGCCTCAGGTATCTCACCCATCAGGTTGCCTCACAGCTCGCCCAACCGAGCATATTAGATGTCAGCAAGAGGGTGCAAGGTGGGCCCATGCCTTAAGGTGGCCCTCAGGTTGGAGGCAGGCTTTCTGGACACCGTCCTTATTCTCCGTCCTGTGTCCAGGCTCTGCCTCTTGGTTCAGTTTGGGACCCGAAGACTTGAGAGGATGTAGATGACATCCTTACATGCCACCCATGAGGCACCTCACCCAGCTTCTTAAGACCCGTCACAGGTCTGACTGCAGGCTGCTCCAGAAAACAGGAGAGGTGTTCACCAAGTGTCATCTTAGACGCCGAGGGGGGAGGAACCAAGCTCAGGAAATCATTCCTACCAACTTCACACAGTGCTGGGGACCACGATGGGTCCTGGAGACACACCAGTGACCAAGGGAGGGTCTAGTCCAGCCGTGGGCAAACTTTTTGACTCGAGGGTCACAATGGGTTCTTAAACTGGACTGGAGGGCCAAAACAAAAGCATGGGTGGAGTGTTTGTGTGAACTAATATAAATTCAAAGTAAACATCATTACAAAAAAAGGTACGGTCTTATTTTTTTATTTTTTATTTTATTTCAATAGTTTAGAACAGCCATCCGGCCCACGGGCCGTAGTTTACCCACGCCTGGTCTAGTCCCATTCTCTGTGAAAAGAAAACACCTCCCTTTGTACAATGCAGATCAAGGGCCAAACTGGGCTCTGGGTGGATAAACTATTGTGAGGGTGGGGACATGTTCCCTTCCTAACTTCCCAGAGAGAGTGAGAATGCACTGCCGGGAGGACACATGTGCAGAAGCACAAGTGATCACTCCACACACCGTGAACCCTAACAGTCACTCTGGTTGTGCTTGGACAGCATGGATGTCACAAATTACCATCAAGGTGAAAATGAAAATCAAAATGGGTCCCTGGAAGGTCCCTTGGACCAACGGCTCCTTTTCCAACTGCCGTCCAGTCAATACAAGGAACAAGGAGGGAATCGGGCCTACGAACTGGGAGCTTCCGTTTCCTCAGAGCCGACACAAGCATTACAAGAAGGGAGACAGTCTCCCCCTACCAGCAACCACCGCCACCCGAGTGCCATGGGCTGGGGAGGGGAAGGACATCCACACGTGGCTGGGCCGTTGGAGCGCCCACAAGAGCCACCACTCCTGGTCCTCAAGCCTGAACAAAGCTAGACAGTGCCCCAGCCACCCAGTTAGTGGAAGAAAAGCATAGTGAAATGGAGACATAATTCCAATATTAATACAATGGACAGCTAATGTACATAAGGTGGTGGAGACCAGCAAACCCTATCAAATGACAAAATATTTCCCCGATGATAAACCTTAAAACTAGACAAACTGTACCTTCAGTGGGAAGAGGAGGGGCGGGGCCAGGTGGTGCAGTGTATACAGAGCGCCCTCTGGTGGTAGGTGCTATGCATATCATCCTCCAAAATAACAGCTCAAGATTACAGAAGGGGCCACACAAATCTTTTTCAAATGTATGTATAATCTGAGCGGATGTAAACTTTTTAAAAATATATATTTTATTGATATTTTACAGAGAGGAAGGGAGAGAGATAGAGGGCTAGAAACGTCGATGAGAGAGAAACATCGAGCAGCTGCCTCCTGCACACCCCCTTCCAGGGATGTGCCCGCAACCAATGTACATGCCCTTCACCGGAATCGAATCCAGGACCTTCCAGTCCGCAGACCTACGCTCTACCACTGAGCCAAACCGGTTTCGGCTTTATTGATTTTTTTTTTTTTTACAGAGAAGAAGGGAGAGGGATAGATAGAAACATCTATGAGAGAGAAGCATCCATCAACTGCCTCAAACTATTCATGTGCCTGCAACCAAGGTACATGCCCTTGACTGGAATCGAACCCTGGACCCTTCAATATGCAGGCTGACGCTCTATCCACTGAACCAAACTGGAGAGGCAGGATGTAAACTTTTAAGTAGCTATTTTAAAAATGTATTATAGGCCCAGCCTGTGTGGCTCAATGGTTGAGCATCGAACTGAGAGGTCACCCATTCGATTCCAGTTTGATGTGGATGACTCTCAGCAGCATAGCATTGAAATGGTTCAACCACTCTGAAAAGTTTGGCAGTTTCTTAAAACACAAACAGACATACAGTTTCCATCCACCTAGCAACAGTCCTGGCATTTATCCCAGAGAACTGAAATGTCTACACAAACACCTGCATAGAAATGCTCATAGTTTCATTTTTTTCATAGTTTCATTTTTAATAGCCAAGCTATATTTTAAAAGTAATAACAATAAGAATGTTGTGTATCGAAAACTACAGGTATAACTAAAACCATATTTCATGAGAGCCCATGACCATAATTTTTTTTTTAATTAAGAGTTTGGGTGTTGTTGTTTTTTGGTGTGATTTTTTGAAATAGGTTTTTGTTGATTTTATTATTATTATTTCTTAACCCTCACTTGAGGATATTTTCCGTTGATTTTTAGAGACGACTGGAAGAGAGAGGGAAAGATGGAGAGAAACAGTGATGTGAGAGAAACGCATTGATTGGTTGCCTCTTGCACAGGCCAGGGCTGGGGCCAGGAGGACCCTGCAACCAACGCACATGCCCTTGACTGGAATCAAACCCGGAGCCTTCAGTCCCCTCTATCCGTGGAGCCAAACCAGCGAGGATTCAGGACCATAGTTTTAAATGTCCTTATAATTAAGTAAAGACTGAAAGGTAAATTGGCTAAAGCCTGGGTTCCTAGGAAAGCAAAGCTGAGGCAGAAACTCTGAGTGCTGCCAAAACCGGTTTGTCTCAGTGGCAGAGCGTCTGTCTGCGGAATGAAAGGTCCCGGGTTCGATTCCGGTCAAGAGCATGTGCATTGGTTGCGGGCACATCCCCTGTAGGGAGTGTGCAAGAGGCAGCTGGTCGATGTATCTCTCTCATCGATGTGTCCAGCTCTCTATCTCTCTCCCTTCCTCTCTGTAAAATGTCAATAAAATATATAAATTTAAAAAAAGAAAAAAAAGAAACTCTGAGTGCTGCTTTATGAGGTGTGACCCCAGGAAGCAGGGTGGGGGGGAAGCCACCCCTGGGTACTGAGTGTGCTGACTTCTCAAGGGATCAGCCGCCAAGAGGCCAAATAGATTCACCATTGCTCAGTATTGTCCTTCAGGGGAAGAACTAACCCCCTTGGCCCTGGCCAGGTAGTCAGATGGTTAGAGCAGTGCCCCAATGAGCCACGGTTCACTCTCCGGTCAGGGCACAAAGAAGCAACCATGTATGCACCAATGAATGCATGCCTAAGTGAAAGAGTAAATCAATGTTCCTCTCTCATCAGTAGACATATTTTTAAAGGTCTTCCCCATGGAGTGTGAATTTCCTGCATTTCCAGGCTGCTCTGAGCTGGGGAGCAAAGTGCAGCGGGCCATCCCACAGTCCATCTTGTTCTCACTCCTGGGCTGGCACTCACTTGACAAAGGCCAGGAATTCCCCCCAGACCACACGACACTCCTCCCCGCCCCTTTCTCCTCTCCGAGCTGGTGGGAGTGCTGCGCTGGGCAGAACAGACCCGTACTTCTGGTCTAAGGAGCAGTGCACTGGACTGTTCTTTTTCCTAATATTTGTAAGATGTTGTTTATTAAAATTTTTTCATTATAATGAAATCAAGGAAGGCTTTGATTCCCTCTGAACACAGCTTTAGCTATGTCCTATAGAGCTGCGTGTGAAGGCATGAACCTTGGCAGTTTTATATATACTTTGAAACTTCGTATTTGAGTTTTTCTTTGATTCAGGGCTTTTTAAAAGATAATTTCCTAATTTCTAACTATTTAGGTTTGCTTGCTTTTTAAACATTTTACTGTTTGTTTAGAATTGCTTTGGATTATAATCATCTGTCCTAGTTCACCTCTTTGTTTGCCTGGGTGTGTGTACGCACGAGTGGCCTGGCACACAACGACATTTTGCAAATACTCTGTGAACTTAAATAGATGCAACGCTCTCTCTCTCCACATAATGATCAACTGAGCCTGCTGACTGTATTACAATTTTTCGTCCTCATACCTGCTTTTCGTCTGAACAGCTGTCCATTCCTGGAGTGGGAGTGTGAAGTCTGGGGGAGCCGTCCGCGGCCAACACCAGGCGCCGAGGAGGAGAGGGCGGGGCCAGGCAGTTGGGTTGCCAGGCGGCAGGACCGGGACACAATGGGGTCTGGGAGCTGGCCCCGTCACCCCACTTGCCTTCCCAGCTGGTAGCCACAGGAGCAGGTTAGTGCATCAACTTCAGGCCCCACTCCAGACACCCCACCCGGTCCCGGTGCCGCAGCCCAGCTGTGGGGTCTTCCCCAGATGCCCTCAACGTCCCCCAGCCCCCCGGAACCGGGGGGACTCCCTCCCGGCGGCGCTGAGTCAAAACTTGGCTCGGGCACCCCAACTCGCTCAGTTTGGGGGTGAGGGGTGGGAGAAGACCTCGAGGCTGGGTCCCTGCCCTCCCCCGCACACACACACCCACACACACACACACACACACCACACACACACCCCACACCCCCCCACACCCCCACACACACACACACACCACACACACACCACACACACACACACACACCCGCACACACCACACACACACACACACCACACACACACACCCCCGCACACACCACACACACACACACACACCCCACACACACACACACACACACACACACACACACACCCCACACACACACCCACACCACACACACACACACACACCACACACACCACACACACACACCACACACACCACACACACACACCACACACACACACCACACACACACACACACCCCACACACACACCCACACCACACACACACACACACACACACACACCACACACACACACACACACCACACACACCACACACACACACACAGGGCTGGGAGAGCGACCGCGTTTCCCGGCGCCCGGGAGACGGCTCGCCCGGGGGCGGGGGGAAGTGTGTCCCCCGCGGGCTGGGGAGGCCCGGACGCCGCCTTCCGTCCGCAGGCGCTGCGGGCCGTAGAGCATCCACCGCGCCATGGGCTCAGACCTCTGGGTCGGTCCCTGGCGACCGCACCGGCCCCGCGGCCCCATCGCGGCGCTCTACCGGAGCCCGGGGCCCAAGTACCAGCTGCCCTCCAACACGGGTACGGCCGCGCGGGCGGGGGAGGCGGGCGAGGCCGAGCCGGGCGGCGCCGAGCCGGGCGGGGAGCGGGGGGTCCGGGCGGGGGAGCGGGGGGTCCGGGCGGGGAGCGGGGGGTCCGGGCGGGGAGCGGGGGGTCCGGGCTGCGGAGCGGGGGGTCCGGGCGGGGGGCGGGAGGTCCGGGCGGGGAGCGGGGGGTCCGGGCGGGGAGCGGGAGGTCCGGGCGGGGGAGCGGGGGGTCCGGGCGGGGAGCGGAGGGTCCGGGCTGCGGAGCGGGGGGTCCGGGCTGCGGAGCGGGGGGTCCGGGCTGCGGAGCGGGGGGTCCGGGCGGGGGGCGGGAGGTCCGGGGAGCGGAGCGGGGGTCCGGGCGGGGAGCGGGGGGTCCGGGCGGGGAGCGGGGGTCCGGGCTGGGGAGCGGGGGTCCGGGCTGCGGAGCGGGGGGTCCGGGCGGGGAGCGGGAGGCCCGGGCGGGGGAGCGGGGGGTCCGGGCGGGGAGCGGGGGGTCCGGGCGGGGGAGCGGGAGGTCCGGGCGGGGGAGCGGGGGGTCCGGGCGGGGGAGCGGGAGGTCCGGGCTGCGGAGCGGGAGGTCCGGGCTGCGGAGCGGGAGGTCCGGGCGGGGGAGCGGGAGGTCCGGGTCGGGGAGCGGGGGGTCCGGGTCGGGGAGCGGGGGGTCTGGCGGGGGAGCGGGAGGTCCGGGTCGGGGAGCGGGGGGTCCGGGCGGGGGAGCGGGGGGTCCGGGTCGGGGAGCGGGGGGTCCGGGCGGGGGAGCGGGGGGTCCGGGCGGGGAGCGGGAGGCCCGGCGGGGGAGCGGGAGGTCCGGGTCGGGGAGCGGGGGGTCCGGGCGGGGGAGCGGGAGGCCCGGCGGGGGAGCGGGAGGTCCGGGCGGGGGAGCGGGAGGCCCGGCGGGGGAGCGGGAGGCCCGGCGGGGGAGCGGGGGGTCTGGCGGGGGAGCGGGAGGTCCGGGTCGGGGAGCGGGAGGCCCGGCGGGGGAGCGGGGGGTCCGGGCGGGGGAGCGGGAGGTCCGGGTCGGGGAGCGGGAGGTCCGGGCTGCGGAGCGGGAGGTCCGGGCTGCGGAGCGGGAGGTCCGGGCGGGGGAGCGGGAGGCCCGGCGGGGGAGCGGGGGGTCTGGCGGGGGAGCGGGAGGTCCGGGTCGGGGAGCGGGGGGTCCGGGCGGGGGAGCGGGAGGCCCGGGCGGGGGAGCGGGGGGTCCGGGCGGGGAGCGGGAGGTCCGCTCGGGGGAGCGGGGGGTCCGGGCGGGGAGCGGGAGGCCCGGGCGGGGGAGCGGGGGGTCCGGGCGGGGGAGCGGGGGGTCCGGGCGGTGCCGAGCCGGGCTGCGGAGCGGGAGGCCCAGGCTCGGGAGCAGGAGGCCCGGCGGGGCGGCCGGCCGTGACGCGGGGACCCCGCAGGTTTCCTCCTGCACGACCCGTCGCGGGCCCGCGCCCCCGCCTTCTCCTTCGGCCTGCGCCTGCCCAAGCCGCTGGTGTCGTGCGGGCCGGGGCCCGGCTACCTGGTGCCGGCGCGCATGACGGCGCGGGGCACGGACGGCAGCCCCGCCTTCTCCATCCACGGCCGCCAGCGCCTCCCGGCGCCCAGCCTCACGCCCGGACCCGGTCAGGACCCTGGGGCCCCGGCCCCCCGCGCCCAGCCGCGCCCCGACCCCGGGGGCCCCAACCCTCCGAGGTCGGGGCTCCGTGAGGACCCCACGGAACTCCAGGCCCCGCGGGGTTGACCCACGGCGCCCCCCCCCCCCGGGCCCCGGGCCGCGCCCGCCTTCACCCCGGTCGCCCCCCGCCTTCACCCCGGTCGCCCCGCCTTCACCCCGGTCGCCCCGCCTTCACCCCGGTCGCCCCGCCTTCACCCCGGCCGCCCCCCGCCTTCACCCCGTCGCCCCCCTTCACCCCGGTCGCCCCCCGCCTTCACCCCGGTCGCCCCCCGCCTTCACCCCGGTCGCCCCCCGCCTTCACCCCGGTCGCCCCCCTCCACCCCGGCCCCCGGGCCGCGCCCCGCCTTCACCCCGGTCGCCCCGCCTTCACCCCGGTCGCCCGCCCCCCGGCCCCCGGGCCGCGCCCCGCCTTCACCCCGGTCGCCCGCAGGCCGGTACTACCCGGAGCGAGCGGGCAACGCGGCGTTCCCCAGCGCGCCCCGGCACACCATCGCCGCCCGGAACTGGGGCGTCCGCGCGCAGCACAGCACCCCAGGTGAGCCCGGCCCCCCGGCCCGCCCGCCCGCCCGCCCGGCGCGGCTGCCGGCTCACCCCCGCCCGCCCCCCGGCTCACCCCCGCCCCCCGGCTCACCCCCGCCCCCCGGCTCACCCCCGCCCCCCGGCTCACCCCCGCCCCCCGCCCCCCGTGCCCCCCGCCCCCCAGGCCCCGCCGCCTACACGGTGCCCTCCGTGCTGGGCCCGCGCGTCATCGGCAAGGTCTCGGCCCCGTCCTGCTCCATCTACGGCCGCAGCGTGGTGGGCAGCTTCTTCGAGGACCTCAGCAAGGTGGGGGGCGGCCGGGGCGGGGGGCCGGGGCGGGGGGCCGGGGCGGGGGGCGGCCCGGGGCGGGGGGCCGGGGCGGGGGGCCGGGGTGGGGGGCGGCCGGGGCGGGGGGCCGGGGCGGGGGCGGCCGGGGCGGGGGGCGGCCCGGGGCGGGGGCGGCCGGGGCGGGGCGGGGGGCGGCCGGGGCGGAGGGCCGGGGCCGCGGAACCGAGGCCGAGCCCCCGCCCGCCCGCAGACCCCAGGCCCCGGCACCTACCCCATGGTGAACCCCGGCGTCTACAAGGCTCGGGCGCCCCAGTTCTCGATGCAGCCGCGGACGGCGCCCCCCCAAGACAACAGCCAGAACCCCGGCCCCGCGGCCTACAACGTGGACCAGGTGCTGGGGCCGGGCCGGGTCCGGGACGTGAGAGCCGGTCCTGATGGGGGTCTGAGGGCGGGTCCGGGTCCGGGTCCGGGGACATGAGAGCCGGTCCGGAGGGGGGTCTGGGCCGGGCCGGGCGGGGTGGAGGGCAGACCGGCCGGGCGGGTCCGGGGACGTGAGAGCCGGTCCGGAGGGGGGTCTGGGCCGGGGCCGGGTCCGGGGACGTGAGAGCCGGTCCCGGATGGGGGTCTGGGCCGGGGCGGGTCCGGGACGTGAGAGCCGGGCCCGGAGGGGGTCTGGGCCGGGCCGGGGACGTGAGAGCCGGGCCCGGAGGGGGGTCTGAGGCGGGGCCGGGCCGGGTGGAGGGCAGACCGGCCGGGGGCCCGGGGTCCGGGGACGTGAGAGCCGGGCCCGGAGGGGGGTCTGAGGCCGGGCCGGGCGGGGTGGAGGGCAGACAGGCCGGGGGCCCGGGGTCCGGGGACGTGAGAGCCGGTCCCGGATGGGGGTCTGGGCCGGGCCGGGCGGGGGGAGGGCAGACAGGCCGGGGGCCCGGGGTCCGGGGACATGAGAGCCCGTCCGGATGGGGGTCTGAGGCGGGACCGGGTCCGGGGACATGAGAGCCGGTCCCGGATCGGGGTCTGAGGCCGGGCCGGGCGGGGTGGAGGGCAGACAGGCCGGGCGGGTCCGGGGACGTGAGAGCCGGTCCGGAGGGGGTCTGGGCCGGGCCGGGCGGGGTGGAGGGCAGACAGGCCGGGGCCCGGGGGCCGGCCCGCGAGGTCAGCGGCGTCTCCTGCCCCCCAGGCCCGGAAGCCTGGCGGCTGGACCTTCGGGATCCGGCACTCGGACTACGTGGCCCAGGTCTTGGCCGATGTGGACGACTGACGGGCCGGCGGGCGCGGCCCACAGACCTTTGCTTAAAGCCTCGGGAC
This sequence comes from Vespertilio murinus, assembly GCA_963924515.1. NCBI lineage: Eukaryota > Metazoa > Chordata > Mammalia > Chiroptera > Vespertilionidae > Vespertilio > Vespertilio murinus. Next base: position 196,648,759 of record OZ004707.1, on the reverse strand, counting down.
CCAGCCGGTGTCCGTCCGTCTCTGCGCTGGGCCCGGGGGGCGGGGGGGACCCCGCGGAGGGAGGAGGGGGGGACGGGGGACCCCGCGGAGGGAGGCGGGGGGGGACCCCGCGGAGGGAGGAGGGGGGGACGGGGGACCCCGCGGAGGGATTGGGGGGGGACCCCGCGGAGGGAGGCGGGGGGGGGACCCCGCGGAGGGATTGGGGGGGGGACCCCGCGGAGGGATTGGGGGGGACCCCGCGGAGGGATTGGGGGGGGACGGGGGACCCCGCGGAGGGATGGGGGGGACCCCGCGGAGGGAGGGACCCCGCGGGGGGGCGGGGGGCGGAGTCTGGCCGGGAGCGCCGGTCGGGGAAGTCCGAGCGGCTGACTGGCCGGAACCAGAAGAAGAAGAAGAAGAAGGAGAAGGAGAAGAAGAAGAAGGAGAAGAAGGAGGAAAGCCGCGGGCCCCGCGGTGGGGCCTCCCCCCGGCCGGCTTCCTCTCTCGGCCGCCCTGAGAGCCAACCAATGGGCGCGGCCATGAGCAAAGTGACCGCTCCCTGCTTCTCTTTCCCTGAAATCCAACTTCAAAGATCCTCCGGTGAGAATAAAACTTAAAAACCGCCCTGGCCTGTGTCTCAGCGGTTAGCGCGTGGGCTGGCCCCGGAGGGTCGGGGTCGCGGGTTGGACTCTGATCCGGGCGGGTCCCAGGGCCGCCGGGTTCTCTCCGCCGGGGCGGGCACTTGTGGAGGCCGCCAGCGCGCGTGTGTGTGCGTGTCCGTGTGTGTGCGTGTGTCCGTGTGTGTGTGTGTGTGTGTGTGTGAGTGTGTCCGTGTGCGTGTCCGTGTGTGTGTGCACGTGTGTGTGTGTGTGAGTGTGTCCGTGTGCGTGTCCGTGTGTGTGAGTCCGTGTGTGTGTGCGTGTGTCCGTGTGAGTGCGTGTGTGTCCGTGTGAGTGTCCGTGTGTGTGTGTCCGTGTGAGTTTGTGTGTGCGTGTGTCCGTGCACGTGTGTGTCCGTGTGAGTGTGTCCGTGCACGTGTGTGTCCGTGCGCCCGCACCTCCCTCCCCCTCCCTCCCTCCCTCCCACTCTCTCTGAAAAGCATTGCAAAAAATATCACGTGAGGACTACAAAACACAGATACGTAGTAAATGATTTTTTTAAAAACACGTCATCCCGCCTCCCCCAGGCGGCCATTGGTCCGGAGCCCTGTCTGCGAGGCCCCGCCCGCCCCGCCCCGGGCAGCCGCTGACCGCGGCCCGCCCGCCCCGCCCGCCCGCCCCGCCCGCCGGACCCGCCCCGCCCCGGCCGCCCCGTCCCGGAGCCGAAGCAGGAAGGGTGGGGCGGCCGCCGGGACAGGTAGGCGCTGGGGTCCGTTCCGAGGCCGAGACACAAACCGGGCGGCGGGGTGGGGGCCGCGGCCGGAGGGAGGACGGTGGGGTCGGCACACGCGGCCGCGCAGGTGGACACGGGCGGGGCAGGTCCCGGTGTGTCTCCCAGCCCGCAGGCCCGGCGCCATGGCGACCCCGGGGGCCCCAGGCCCCTCGGCCCTCGCCCCAGCGGGTGACCCCTGGTCCCGAGGGCCCCGGCGCCCTCCGGACCCGCCGCCGGAGCCCACGCCGCTCCCGGAGCTGATCCGCCTGAAGCGAGACGGAGGCCGCCTGAGCGGGCGGGACATTCGGAGCTTCGTGCGCGCCGTGGTGGACGGGAGCGCGCAGGGCGCGCAAATAGGTGTGTGGGGCGGCCTGGGCTTCCCTCTCTCCAGCGGAGGCCGCCTACCCCTGGCCCGCCAGGCGCCCCGCCACGTCCCTGGCCCCTGTGAGAGCACCCCTCACGCCGCCCACATCGCCATACCCCATGCTTAGGGGCCATGCTCATGGCCATCCGACTGCAAGGCATGGATCTGGAGGAGACTGTGGCACTGACCCAGGCCCTAGCCAACTCTGGGCAGCAACTGGAGTGGCCAGAGGCCTGGCACCAGCAGCTCGTGGACAAACACTCCACAGGGGGAGTGGGTGACAAGGTCAGCCTGGTCCTGGCACCTGCCCTGGCTGCCTGTGGCTGCAAGGTGAGATGCCGCCTCTCCAAACCGGAAACTCAGACCTTAAAGAGGCGGGCAGCTCCCAACCTCTAACTTGGTCCAGAAAGAGCCCCCAAAGGCAGGACCCTCCCCCTCATCCCCAGCAGCCCCCAGAAACAGGGCCACGCTACCTAGCACCCCTTCCTCTTCAGTACCCGAGAAAGGACTCCCACGGGAGAAGCCTCCTTCCCCGGTGCCCCCCCCCAAAACCAGGGCAATCTCCCCCCCATTCCCACTCCACCAGTGGACACCCACTACCACATCTAACTGCAGCTGCAACCCCAGCCAGGGAAGCGAGGGAGAGGTGGAGGGTGGCTGTGCAAGGCACTCAGGGTCCCTGTCCAACAGGTTCCTATGATCAGTGGACGCGGTTTGGGGCACACAGGGGGCACCTTGGATAAGCTAGAGTCGATTCCTGGATTCACCGTCATCCAGAGCCCAGAGCAGGTACATGGAGGCCACCGACCGGTCACTGACCTGGATTATTGATGGAAACATTAACCAGAATCGCTGAAGGATCACTGATGGGTTATTATTAGTTAGGGTCACTAATGAGGATGTTCATCCAAGTTACTCGTGGATCTTTGATGGTCATTGGGCTTTGGTCAAAGTTACCAATGGAATTTTGGTTGGAGCCATCAATAGGGACTTGGTAAAAATCACGGATGGGCCATAGGACACTGATCAATGTCACTGAGGGGTTGAGGACTTATCAAAAGTGTTCCTAAGGTACTGGTCATGGTTTTGGACAGTTGTCAAGGTTGCTGGTGAGTCAGTCCCTTGATCAGGGTTAGTGATGGGGTCACTGGCAGTCGCTGGGAGTCCTGACAGAAGGGGATCTGGCCAGATGCAGGGTCTGCTGGAGAGAGTGGGCTGCTGCATTGTGGGTCAGAGCCAGGAGCTGGTTCCTGCGGATGGAATCCTGTACGAAGCCAGGGATGTAACCGCAACCGTCGACAGCCTGCCACTCATCACAGGTGACCTGACCCCCCACGCTGGGCCCACCTTCTGCACGTTAAAGCCCCTGACTTCTGAGGGACCGGGAAAGGGTCCTCTCATAAGGGGACTGTGGGGCCTCCCCCAACCCCGGGTAGGCATCCCCTCACCACTCAAGAGGGGAGACCAGGCCCGGTGACCCCATCCTAAGGGACTTGACCCTCAATGTTCAGAGTCCCTGAGTCCTCATGCCTGACCCGAGAGTCGGGAGGCCCTGCCTCTCAGGAAGCGCCAGCTCCCCTGTACCCACAGCCCCTGCCTCCCTCTCAGCCTCCATCCTCAGCAAGAAGGTGGTGGAGCGGTTGTCTGCACTGGTGGTGGACGTCAAGTTCGGAGGGGCTGCCGTCTTCCCACGCCAGGCGGAGGCCCGGGAGCTGGCAAGGGCACTGGTGAGCAGCTGTGCCCAAGGAGCCTGGGCTGGGGACGGCTGTCTCCTGCGGCCCCACTGGAAGACTCCCTGGAGGAGCTGGTTGTCTCCAGCAGGCGCTCCCTGTGTGCCTCAGCACATCCACTGGCAGCACCTGGCTTCCCCACTCCCACTTCTGCCTTCACCCCCTTCTCAGCGACCTCACCCAAGCAAGGCTGACATGGCCCGGGTCCATGGCTCTCAGCCCCTCTCTACGCGTCTTTCTGACCCCACCTCTGAGGTCAGGCACATCGCCTGTGTCCCCGCTCCCCCCACTCCAACACCCAAACCCTTCTGGGGCCCCCTCACTCCCAGGCGTGCAGCACCGGCTGGAGTTTGGTTACAAGCGGCCCCGCAGGACGCAGGGCAGGGGCCACACTGAACCCTGTCTCCGAAGGTTGGCGTAGGGGCAGGCCTGGGGCTGCGGGTTGCAGCGGCGCTGACAGCCATGGACCATCCCCTGGGCCGCAGCGTGGGCCACACCCTGGAGGTGGAGGAGGCGCTGCTTTGCATGGACGGCGCGGGACCACCGGACCTGCGGGACATGGTCATGAGGCTCGGTGAGTGGACCGTAAGAGGGTGGGGGTCGGAGCTACAGAATCGCCTCCGTTGCGCCTAAGCCCCGGACCCACGCCGGCAGGGGGCGCCCTGCTCTGGCTCAACGGACAGGCGGGGGCCCAGGCCGAGGGCGCAGCCCGGGTGGCCGCGGCGCTGGACGACGGCTCGGCCCGGGACCGTTTCGAGCGGATGCTCGCGGCGCAGGGCGTGGACCCGGGCCTGGCCCGGGCCCTCTGCGCCGGGACCCCCGCGCAGCGCCGGCAGCTGCTGCCCCGCGCCCGGGAGCAAGAGGAACTGCTCGCGCCCGCGGACGGTGAGCTCCCGCGGACCCTCCTCCCGCCGGGCCCCCGCCCTTCCCAAGCCCGGCCCTGCCCTCGCGCCCGCCCGCCCGCCCAGCACGCCCTCCCCGCAGGCACCGTGGAGCTGGTCCGGGCGCTGCCGCTGGCGCGCGTCCTGCACGAGCTGGGGGCCGGGCGCAGCCACGCCGGGGAGCCGCTCCGGTTCGGGGTTGGCGCGGAGCTGCTGGTTGGCGTGGGCCAGAGGCTGCGACGTGGTGAGCGCGCGTCCCGGCCCCTCCGCGCCCGGGCAGCCGCCCCGCCCGCCGCCCGCTAACCGCCCGCCGCCGCCCGCAGGGTCACCCTGGCTCCGCGTGCACCTGGACGCGCCCGCGCTCAGCGACCCGCAGCGGCGAGCCCTGCAGGGGGCGCTCGTGCTCTCGGACCGCGAGCCCTTCGCCGCCCCCTCGCCCTTCTCGGAGCTCATCTTGCCGCAGCAATAAAGCCGAGAGCCGCAAAGCCGTGTCCGTGCCTGGCTCGCGGCGGACGGAGCGGAGGGCGGGCCGGGCCCGGGGAGGACCCGAGGGGGCGTGGCCCTCGCGGGCGGGAAGGGCGGGACTCGGGAAGCACCGCCCCTCTCACGTGACCTCTGGCGGCCCCGCCCCCCTGCGCGCACTTCCGGCTGCCGTCCGGCCGCGCGTGCGCGATGGAGTAGAGCGTGGCAACCCGGAAGGGCGCCTCAGCCGCGGTCCTTGGAGAGGGCTGCGCGTCCGACCTCCAGACGTGCGGCCGCCTGCGGTGCGCACCCGGGGAGACCTGGGCGCGGGTTCGAAGGGGCGGGCAGGCGCCTGGGGCATGCTCGGCGCGTGGCCTGCGGCGGGTCCAGTTTTGCGCGCGTCTGGAGGGCGCCCCGGAGGGGGTCAGGAGTCTCCGCAGGGCCCTCGCCTGCCAGGCACATCTCACTGCGCTGAGCCCCTTTTGTCAAGGAGGCGGGTGCGGAGAGGCTGAGGGACGTGCGCAAGGTCACCCGGCCCGGAGCCCAAGCCCAGGAGTCGTGGGAGGGTGGAGGCCCCTCAGACCCCCACCTGCACCCCCCCAGAAAGGCACGGTCCCCCAAGCGTCGGCAGGGCTTGGGCCGTGCGCCACCAGAGTTGTGGGAAACCTGGGTGTGAAGGGTGCGACTTGCGGCCGGTGGAAACCTTGTTTCTCCCTGCGGGAGGGCAGAGACCCGGTTTCTGCTGTAGGTGGGGAAAGCTAACGGGCTGGGAAAGGTCAGTCCGTCCTAGAGCCACACAACAGCCTCCTTCCTGAAAAAGGGCCCATTTCATTGCAAACAGGTCCACGTGCTCAGGAACCCAGGCAAGCTGACACCTGGGATGATTTCAGGCGGCTCAGATGCTGAAACACAGGTGAGTGCCGGGCTGCGGGGCCGGGGCCAGAGGCAGAATGAGGCGCTCGACTCAAGGACAGCAGTGACAGGCTGGACTTCTAATTCCTAAGCTGGAGCTCTCAGCTTCGATGGGAGACAGCAGGGCACTGGGTGGCCATTTGGGACAGACTGAGCCTAAGTGCAGGGTTGGTCCTTCAGGGGGAGGCCCGTTTTCCAGTGGTGGGAGATGGCCCAGGAGGCCAAGGCACCTTCTGACTGCTGACGTGTCTGCCCTCTTCCAGGATCACCAGGCCTGCGCTGCTGCTGCTGGCTCAGCGGCCCAAGGCTCATCACGGGCTCTCTCAGCTCAAGGCCTCTGCCCTCCTGAGGACTCCTGGAGGTGAGGCCCTCCAAGTGAGGTGCCGGCTTTTGTCAGGGCAGAGCCCTGCAGAGGCAGGCAGGCCGGGCCAGCCCCGGGGCCCTGGGCTTCGAACTAGGCTGCTAGTCACTGCCGTTTTGGGGGCGGGGCTGGGTGGGGTCTGGCTGGCCTTGAGGGCTGAGAAGGAGCGGGAGCGGCAGCGGCGGCGGACGGAGGCCCTGCGCCAGGCCTCTGTGGGCCAGGGAGACTTTAGCCTGCTGGACCACCGGGGCCAGGCTCGCTGCAAAGCCGACTTCCGAGGCCAGTGGGTGCTGATGTACTTTGGCTTCACTCACTGTCCCGACATCTGCCCTGACGAACTGGAGAAGCTGGTGCAGGTGGTGCGGCAGCTGGAGGCCCGGCCCGGCCTGCCCCCGGTGCAGCCCATCTTCATCACGGTGGACCCCGCGCGGGACGACGTTGCCGCCATGGCCCGCTACGTGCAGGACTTCCACCCGCGGCTCCTGGGCCTGACCGGCTCCGCCGAGCAGGTCGCCCAGGTCAGCCGCAGCTACCGCGTGTACTACAGCGCCGGCCCCAAGGACGAGGACCAGGACTACATCGTGGACCACTCCATTGCCATCTACCTGCTCAACCCCGACGGCCTCTTCACAGACTACTACGGCCGGGCCAGGTCGGCCGAGCAGATTGCAGACAGTGTGCAGCGCCACATGGCTGTCTTCCGCAGTGTCCTGCCCTGAGCCGTCATTAAAGGGTGTGGTGGAGCTGTGTGGTGTCTGAGCTGTGCCAGCTGTCCTGGGGCCACGGAGGAAGGGCCCAGCATCTGGATGCTGGCTGGGTGCTCTACACAGAAGCCTTTTGAAGGGATGGGCGGGGTGGCAACACTTTATTAGGCTGGGCCAGCCAGGAAGCAAGTGTGAAGTGAGCAGATGTGTGCCCAACATCAAGGAGGACAGGGCTGCCCACTCAGGGCTGAGCCATGGAGGGGGCAGTGTAGGTCTGGAAGCGCTTGTGGGCCCGCTGGTGCGTGAGCAATCTTAGGGACATGGTGTCCACAGCCGCCTCCAGCCCGGGCTGTTGGGTGATCTCTACCGTGTGGTCATTGGCCTGTAAGGACAGGGTGTCAGCAGAGCCAGGGACCACGTCCCCCCCGGGGGGGCCAGGGCCACTCACCAGTTGCAGGGAGGCCAGCATGGCACGGCACACCTCGAAGGCAGGCTGGCCCGCCACCAGCTTCGCGAAGGGACACCACTGGTTGAGCTGACTGAACCTTGAGACCATCTGGTCCCCATACAGGTGGATGTCAAAGGGCACGTGCTGCTCCTGCAAGAGGGGAGAGCAAGGCCCTGGTCAAACCCTGCAGCTCGAGGCTCCGTGCCCGAGCAGAGGCTGGCCCCGGCCCTTCACCTGCTCCTGGAGCAGGGGCTGGATGCTGTTCTCCCAGTCCCTGACCCGCTGGCTCAGCTCCGTCTCCTGGACGAACTTCTGAGACGTGGCGATGAAGAGCTCCTAGGGAGGACGGGAGCTGCTGCCTCTGTCAGGGCATCACCCAGCCCCCTCCTTCCCCCCAACCAGGGCCTACCACGTTCTTCCGGACCAGCTCCTCGTAGCTCAGGGATGTCGGCATGGCCTCTGTTTCTGGAGGACGACAGCGGGAGGTGTGGGCCACACCCTCCTCCCCTCCCTCCCGTCCTTGGGCAGCCTCCCTCCCATCACCTGGCCAGCACCCACCCTAGACCTACCCAGGTCTGCAGCGTCCTCAGGCTTTGCCCCATCAGGCTCTGCGTATCCTTCGGGCTCTAGAAAGTCATCTGCTGGGAGGTGGGGTGGAACCGGCAGGAGGCAGGTGAGCAGGCAGCCTGTCCTGAGCCCCCTTCCTCCTGCCAACCTGTGAGCACCCACCTGCTGCCCCCAGCTCCTCCAGGGAGTCTTCCAGGCGGTCCTCCTCCACAGGCCACAGCCCCTCCTCGGCCCTCGGCAGCCACCGCTTAGCTGCCTGTGCAGAGAGTGTGTGAGCCGCTGCTGCCTCCCCCACCCGGGCCGGGAGGCGGTGCCGGTACTTGCCTCCCTCCTCTGCAGTTTCCGGAGGGCCTCCAGCTGCTCCCGCACGTGTTTCCAGTACAGGACCTCCATGTCTACACACAACAGCCTTGTGAGGGGGGCCACATCCTGCCTAGACCACCCCAGTCCACCCACGGCCTTGGGCATCCCCACACGGAGAGGAGAAGGGCAGAGCGTGCACCATTATCCCTCAGAGAAGCAAGCACACTGGGCCTGCCGTACCTGCAAAGGATGGGCCCTTTTTCCGGAGCCTCCTGCTGTCGGCATGGTCAGCATCTGCAAGAGAACTGGGTCGTCAGGAGCCAGATCAAGTCCTTTCCTGCCCCCCTTGCACCCTCTTGCCCTGGCTTGGCCCAGCCCCACACTCCCACTCACAGGTGGCCAGGTACCACTGGTGGAAGTCCTGCAGCTTGGTGGCACCCTTCCTCTTGCGCTTCTGTCCCGGAACCTCCTCCACGCAGGCAGGCACGGAGTAGGGTCTACCTGGGGGGCAAACAGACTGTGTCTCGGGGCACCACTGCAGGCCCTGGGGAAGATCCCATCACACGGGGAGCACAGTCCCACCAGGGCACACCCCTCTCACCACCCGTGCCCCCATGAGCCCAGCCACAGACACTGGGTGCAGCTGTCCTACACAATTACCTTTCTTGAAGGGCTTAGAGTCCAAGGAACTGAAGGGGTCCAAGCTCTGCCAGGGGTCTGGGGTCTCCTAGGCACAGAGAACAAGTAGATTTGGGGAGAGTGGGGGACATGCCCTTCCCCCAAGGCCAGCACCGAGGGCAATGATGGCCAGGCGATAACTGGCCATGTGGAATCCGGACCCAAGGGTGGAAGGACCTTGGGCATGAAGACATGGGTGGTGGGGCCTCAGGCACACCCTCCCTGCCAGTGGGGTCAGAGGTCTGGGCCCCACCACCTCACCTTCAGCTGGGACACAGGCTCCAGGGCCTTCGGCCTCTCCCTCAGCTCAAACCTCCTGGGCTGGGCAGTGCTCTGCAAAGAAACAGCCTCAGGGCATCCCCTCCTTTGCTCTGGGAGCCAGGAGGCCAGAGGTGAGGACATAGAAAGGAGCCTACCCACCATCCCCAGGGCCCTCCCACCCAGAGCATCTGAACAGGAACGTCAAATAGTCCAAGGGCTAAAGGCACACAGCTAGGATAGGGAACTAGTGGTCGGGTGGAAAAACAAGACAGTAACAGGCAGCTCTAGGGGCAGCAGCTGCTCTGCAAGGAGAGAAGGGACGAGGATGCCGCTGCCCGAGAGAGCTGGCTAGGATGTGTTCGGCTGCTACAGGCCCAGGGCTTCTCTGATGGACGGCTCGGCTTTGCAGGCCTCGGTGTAAGCCCACCTGCTGCGGGCTGGGCTCCTGGGCGAGCTCCGCCACCCCCTCTGCATCCTCGTCCTCGTCCACGCCTCCGGGCATCTGGCCTTCTGGGGATGCGCCTGGGCAGAGGAGAGAGAGACCCGTCAGCCTGGAGGAGCCCGGAGACCAGGCTGCAGGGGAGGGCTGCCCCTCTGGGCCGGGGGCCCTCCCATCTGGGCTTCTTCGTCGATTAGACCCAGAGACAGGAACACGGTGTTTTACACTCGACGTGCTGCTATGTCGTTGGTTTCTTTTACTTCTTAGCCACTTTCCTCTTTAAATGCGGCCCAGAGGGAGGGGCAAACAGGGCAGCGGGCGGAGTGGGGGACAAGGCCTGGCACATGGGGCCAGCTCCAAGGTTTCCCGGCTCCCATGCCGCCCCAGCACAGGCATGGGGGTGGCAGCCTGGGTCGGCTGGGCCTAGAGCCCTGTCCCCACCCCCTCCAGCAGGTCACCAGGATGACCTCTTCTCACCTGGCTCCTGGGAAATCCCGGGCACAGGGACCGGACTCCTGATCACAGAGACTTCCATTGGCTGCTCCTCAGCCCACCCGGCCTCTGGGAGAGAGGGCGTGAGACAGGGAAGCCCAGCCCCTCCCCGTCCCTCTCTCAGGGACCCACGAGCCAGGGCTGGGGAGGGAGAGCAGGGCCCTGCACTGAGCCAGCTGTGGGCAGGCGGGGCAGCAGCGGGACCAGCTCCGCAGGCTGGCCTGTGGGCAGGTGACGGGAGGGAGGGTTCTGGGGACGAGGTGGTGGCACAGGATGCCCACTAAGGAGCCCGGCCTCAAGACCCCTCCTTACCAGCAGGCCTCACACCGGAGCCCTCACCCACTCTGGGCAGCAGTGTCTCCATGGGGGACAAGCCCACTGGCTCCAACATGAAGGCTCCTCGGGGGTGAGGGGTGCACGTATTCATCCTAAAATCCTTCCGACTGGCCAGGACCTCCCCCTGACAGCTGTGCTGGCAAAAATACAGGCTCTGCAGAGACCACCCCCCACAGCCGCCCTCCCCGCCCGGGCCCAGGCCCAGGCCCAGGCCCAGACCCAGACCCGCACCTGTACAGGGGGTTGTTGTTCTTGTCCATCTCATCCAGGGCTACCAGGGCCATGGGCAGGAGGGGGACGATGGTGACCTCCTGCACAGGGGCCGAGAGTGGATGAGCGTGGGAACAGATGGTTGCCCACACTCTGCAAGCAGCCCATCAGCTACGTTCAGCCCACCTACAGAAGAGGGCACTCACACCAGGGGCCTGCTCATTCCTCAGGTCCACGTTAGCACGGGTGTCGGGCAGGTCATCCAGAGACAGGAACTGTAAGGAGACAGTGAGCTCAGCAGTAGCACCCAGCAAGCACCCAGTAGGCAGCAGCCAGGCACCCAGGAAACCCACCTCCTCCTCCACCTGCTGGGAGGCCCTGGAGCTGGCGTCCCTGCCGGCCCCGTCTTCCTGCGCCGCCAGCTGCCTGGCCCTCCTGGGAGAGAATCGGTGACGGTGTGGGAGGCTGCCGGGGCTTCCCCCGCCACACGCAGGCACGGGCCTCCGCCTCCTGGCTCACGCCACCAGGACTCACCTCTTGCCAGAGATGAAATCGAGGGCCTGGTAGACCAGTGAGTAGAGGTATTCAACCTGGAGGCCAGAAGCGGAGGTGAGGACGCAAGGAAGGAGCCTACCCACGATCCCCAGGGCCCTCCAACCCAGACATCGTGCAGGGAAGCAAGCTGCCCCTCCCAAACCTCCGGCCCAAGTCCTGTGGCCACCAAGAGCATTTCTCCGGTTGAACGGAATTGTTCTGACAGCTGAGCCCTCCTCCCCCACTCTCAAGGCTGTGCGTCCTGCCCTGCGGCTGTGCACACCCGCCTGCAGGTTGTCCATTCCCTCCCGCGGCCTCAGCCCACCTCCACCTCCACCATCCAGGTCTCTGGCACCTGACACCACTCGAGCCATAAACCAGGGTCTCCACCCTTAGGGTGAGGGTGGGGATCTGGAGATGCTGACCACAACCCACCACCAGGGGGCGCACCTGCTGCCTCGGGGCCACCTCCTCTGGGCGAACCCCATTCTCTCTCCCCCACCCCCTCCTATAGCACACACAGCCCTCTGCTGGAGGGGGGTGGGGTCTTTTCTTTCATGCACTGGACACTGATACAGTAGTGAGCAAGAGACCCCATTTATTAGGAATAATAAATGTTAACTCTTCTAAGTGTGTGCCACACACAGAACCTTGCTTCACGCTTCATCTCACTTGACCTGTCTGAATCCGATGACACTACTATCCTCACTTTATGAGAGAATCAACTCAGAGCACACTCTCCCTCCCTCTCCTTCCCCCACAAGCACGCCTCTCCTAAACTCTGAGACCCACGGGCTTGCCCCCAGGGCGGCGGCAGCAGCAGCAGCAGCAGCTCTTCCCGGGTCACTCACTCTTCTCCAGGCCCCTTCCTCTGGCTCTCCAGTGAGCTGGCAGCAGCCCCCGAGGCCGCCGCGTGATTTCACTGTGACTTCTGCTCCAGTGGCCACAGCAGCCCCACCTTGGCTCCCCTTTTGCTGCTTCTGTCCTAAGCCCTTCCTTGTGTCACCATCCCCAGCTTTAATAAATGTCCTCTCAAAGCAAAATACAAATTAAAACATTAAAAAGAGCCGAAACCGGTGTGGCTCAGTGGTAGAGCATCAGTCTGCGGACTGAAAGGTCCCGTGTTCGATTCTGGTCAAGGGCATGTACATTGGTTGCGGGCACATCCCCGGTAGGGGGTGTGCAAGAGGCAGCTGGTCGATGTTTCTCATTGACGTGTCTAGCTCTCTATCTCTCTCCCTTCCTCTCTGTAAAATATCAATAAAAAAAAAATATATATATATATATATATATTTTTTTTTTTTAAGAGAGAGTAAACTCAAGACTCAGACACACAGAAAGCTGGTGCAGTCCTGCTCCCAGGGCTGGCTCCCAGCACCTGTCAGCCTACAGCCGCACCATCTGATACGCAGCCACGAGCCACATGTGGCTACAGCAACTTACGTTACTGAACAGCTAACAAAACTCAAGACTAACTCTTCAGCCAAACCAGTCACAGGTGAAGAGGTCAGGAGCCACATGCATCCAGCGGTCCCCACCTGACCACAGGTCCAGACCAGTCCCAATACTCCAAAAATACGTCCCAAAAGCCCGCCGGTCCGACTCCAGAGCCTGAGCCCCACCCCTCAGCTTCACTCCAGCCAACACTCCGTTCCTGCCTCATCAGGGATCTGCCCATCTACCTGCAGATCAGTGCCCCTTGTGCTGGTGCCTTCAAAGCCAGCTGCAGACATTCCTTCTTAGGACAAACACAGGAAAGAGGAATTCGACTCGATGGGACTATCTAGGACAAAAACCAATCAAGTCCTGTCTTAAAGCTCTGCGGTGCCGAGGCATATCCACCACACCCCTGCCGGCCAACCACAAAGATTCCTGTCCCTCTGTCTGCTGTGGACCCTGAACTCAGCTCCTCACAGGTCTTGTAACGCCTACCTCCCACCTCCTAAACTCCCAATGCTGGATCAGCACCGTGGTCCGCTGGCCACACACACACACACACACACACACACACACACATACACACACACACAGCCCGGGATGCTAAGCCCCCTGGGGAGGCGCCTGGAACAGCAGGTGCATTCCATCTCCCGAACACCAACGTGTTCCCCTCAGCAAACACTTGTAACGTTTGCCCAAATCCACTCCAAACGTCCTCTCCAGTAGCCGACTCTCAGTACCTGACTGACAGCCTCCGCTACGGAAACTGGGCCTTCGGCCTCAACTCCCCCCTCCCTGCGCCCAACTTCTCTGCATCCATGTTTCCGTACCCCCCCCCCGCCCCCCCCCCCCCCCCCCCCGTCTCCGGCCACGAGGCAAAGCCACCTGACCCAGTCTCCCTTCTGGGATTCTGTTCACCTATTCCCCTCCCTCCTCCCTTCCCCCTTTCCTTCGCCCCCTCTTCCCCGGCTGCCCTCTGCGGGTTAGCGCCAGGGTCCCCACACCCCTGCCAGAGGATGTTTTAAGAAACCCTGATGCCTGCACCACTCCCCCACTCCCCTGTACGCAGTCTGGGCAAGGCCCGGCCAACGTGACCGCTGGCCGTGTACGGTTGAGAACCACGCTTTAGTTACCACCTAGTCTCTCTCCTGACCCTTTCAATAAAACTTCTCAAGAGCACTTTCTCGTGCCTCTATTTCCTTCCACCAATGGTCCAGTCCTCCTCTCGCTAAATCCCCGTGACCTGCAGACCCAGAAAGGACTTGGAAGTCTTCAGTGTATGGGTCCAACTCCCTGAATGCAACATTTTTGGCCATTTTTCTTCCCTCTGGACATTCTCTTTCTCTCTCTTTTTTTTAAATACATTTTATTGATTTTTTCAGAGAGGAAGGGAGAGGGATAGAGTTAGAAACATCGATGGGAGAGAAACATCAATCAACTGCCTCCTGCACACCCCCTACCGGGGATGTGCCTGCAACCAAGGTACATGCCCTTGACCGGAATCGAACCTGGGGCCCTTGAGTCCCCAGGCCGATGCTCTATCCACTGAACCAAACTGGTTAGGGCCCCTCTGGACATTCTCTACTGCTCGGACTTCCTGGCCAGGACACTGTCTCCTTGACCATCTCCGACTTCCCTCTGAGGACGCTCTCTCAGCAGGCTCCACAGCAGGCCGTCTGTCAGCCTGGGAGCCGGCGCTGTGGGCCGCCTGATTCCCTGCCGTGCTGGGCTCTCCTGGATGCTGTTGGGTGTCTGGAAGCAGGCCCTGCACGTTTAAGTCCAAGCTCCTGTGCAGGGTTAAGAGATGCCGAGGAATGCGGAAGGAGACAGGAGGGCTGGCAAGGCAGGTCAGAGGCGGGTGAGCCTGCCACCTGCCCCGCAGCACACAGGACGGTGGTCCTGCTGGCCCCTGGACCCCGGGCCCGCGGCCAGAGGCGCCCACCTTCTTACTGTAGACGCAGGCGGAGCCCTGGATCAGCAGCGCTGCCTCCACAAAGTTCATTGTGGTTTTGCCTTCGTCAAAAGAAATGCAGATCTGGTCCAGCTGCAAGACACAAAACTGGTTCTGAGGGAAGCCGAGCGGGCACTTCCCGCAGGAGCGCCCACCCACCACCCCACCTCCGGCCCTCAGGCTGACAGCTCTGGCTTTGCTTGGGGCTCACTTGCTGTCTGCTGTTTGGGGAGGGTCTCTGTGCTTTGCCCCACTTCCTGTAACCTCCGAGCCTGGTATTTGGAAGAGGGAGACCCCAACCACACAGTCAGCGCTGCACACAGCTCCCTGCTAAAGGCACTCCAACAAGTCAGGGCTGACTCAGACAGCAGGAAGACCCCGCACCCTGAGAGAGGAAGGGGACTTCAGAGGTGGGGAAGACGAAACACCAATCCTTGGAGCAGAAAACTTAGGAAACAATTCCAAGTTGAGTCCTCCTCCTTCTTCTGCGACCCCTGAACCCCAGCTCATATCAACCACGTGCCAACAACTCCCAACCCCGTGCAGAGCAGCGCCCTCTCCTAGTTCAGGGTGTGTTTGAAGCTACCTACCAGGTATCTCCATCGAGACTGCCCTCAGCAGTCCCAGCCAACAGCACATGTCCGTCAAGCTCTTTGCCCGGAACACCAACCAGCCTGGCCCAGTGCAAACGCTCTGCAGTCTCCCTCGGGCTTCCTGACGCCCTGAGGGAGGTCTGGCCACGCGTGAGTCTCTCCTGCCTCCATGCACAGAGAGCAGCTCAGGGTAATTCCAGCCGTTAGCGCAGGGCTTGATGCTGGTGCCCCATAAAAGACTGATGAACAAAGTGGTGACGTTGGAGCTAAGCCTAACCTGCTTTGTGGTCCTCTTTCCCGGGGGAAGGAGACGGCTTTTCAGGAGGAGCAGCGCCACACAAAGGCAGTCTGCGGACAGGATGCGGACACTTAGTCTTAGCTGACCTCTCTATCCCAGGGGAGACAGGCCTGTGGTGGCGCCAGGAAGGGGGACTCCACCAGGGCTGGGCGACAGCTACTCATTCCTGAGTTGGTCAGGTCAGCGGGGAGGGAGAAGCAGGAGCATGACAGCAGGAACGTGCTGAGCAGACATTACGCCCGAGGAAAGGGAACGTGAAGAGAGTGCAGGGCCACCCAGACCCCGCTCATGGGGAGCGAGCCACCTGTCATGACAGGCTCACTTAACAGGGGATGGTGCCGGGAGGCGGGGACGGCGAGATGGCAGTTTTGGTGTTCTGATATTTGTCCGATTTCAAGGTCCACTTTTTCTTTCCTACCCAGCCTCTCAGTGTCTAGCTCCTGTTTTAAAAGGGGGCGATGGTCAACCCAACAGATGCTGCACAGCTGACCAGATGGCCCTTCCAGCGTGCCCTGGGTCTGACAGGATGGAGGTCATTGCCCATCAAGACACGGAGCAGCCCCAAAAGGAAGAGTTGAGGTCAAGGGCAGAAAGGGAGCGGCACACCTTACACCAAGTCTAAGACAACACTGTACGAGTATCGTTAAGAGTACATTTTAAGGAAGAAGGGGATCCTTACATCCTGGTCCAGATCTCTCAAACGCCCAAAAGGCACATGCATTCTATCCCATCGGAACAAATGCCGGTCCCCGCCTAGGAAGTCAGTCCATCTCGGAGCCCGCTCATGGGGCGCGAGCGACCTGTCACGACTGGCTCGCTTAACGGGATGGTGCCGGGAGGCGGGCACGGCGCTGGGAAAAGCAGCCGGGCCGAGGCCCAGCGCGGCCGGCGCGCAGACCCGGAGGCGGCGGGCCGCCCGGAGCCCCCGGCGCGGCGCCCCGCCCGCCCAGCGCCGCCCCCCGGCCGCCCTCACCTCCTCCAGATACTCGCCCAGCTGGGCCGCCACGTCCACCTCCCAGTTCTTGGTGAGGTCGCGGATGGGCTGCAGGAGGTGGGCGAAGCGCGCCTCCACGTCCTCCATGCCCGGCAGCGGCGGGGGGGGCCCGCGGCCCGCGCGGTTGCCTTCGAGGGGGGCCAGCGTCCTCAATCGGCCGGGGCTTCTGGCGCCATTTTGCTGCTCCCGCCCAGGAAAGCGCGCGGCGCCGCGCGCACACCGATGACGCACTCCGCCCAGGCGACCCGGCGCCGCGCGCACACCGATGACGCACTCGGCCCAGGCGCCCCGGCGCCGCGCCACCTACGCGCCGGAAGTGCCTCGGACGCACGGGGGGCGGGGCCAGACGGGGGCGGGGCGTGGGGGCGGGGCGGGGCCAGGGCGGGGCGGGGCTTGCAGTTGCCGCCCGCGCGGCGGGGCGGGGCCGGGCGGACCAGCGGGCTCGTGTCCAGCGGGCCGCGTAGCGGACATGGCGGGCTCCCGGCTCCCGCGGCAGCTTTTCCTCCAGGGCGTGGCCGCCGTCTTCTTGTTCGCCTTCGCCTCCCTCTACACACAGATCCCGGGTGAGGGCGCCGAGCGCGGGACGCCCTCCTCTCCCCGCCGACCCTGCCGTCCCGGCGGGAGTGCGGTCCGGGCCTTGATGCGGGGGAAGGGGCTGCGTTCGTGTCCTGCGCGCCGCAGAGTTTGGGGGAGAGGAGGGCTTGCAATAGTCGGTTTCCCGTGGGGTTCGGGTTCCCACCTGGGCGGGGGACAGGACCCCGAGGTGTCCCCCCCCATCTGGAGGGGTGGGTAGGGCACGGGCTCTGACCTGAGGAGAGGGGAACTGGAGGCTGCCGGGGAGACCCTGGCCTGGGAGCCCGGAGTGAGGTGGGTGCCTGGCCCGGCGTGAGGGGAGCGGTCACCGGGCTCTGACACGGCGGTCGGTGGGGTGAGAGCTGGTCTGACCTGGGCGGGCGGGAAGGACTGGCTGCAGGTCTGGACCTGAGGCCGCAGGTGTGCGGGCGGCTGGTGGGGGGGGGGGGTCCGGCCTCTCAGGACAGTGCCCTCCCACAGGCCTGTATGGCCCCGAGGGCATCCTGCCCGCCCGAAGGACACTGCGGCCACAGGGCAAGGGGCCCTGGCAGCAGCTGTGGGAGACCCCGACGCTGCTGTGGGAGGCACCCCGCCTGGGGCTGGACACAGCACAGGGCCTGGAGCTGCTGACCCTGCTGGGCACCCTGCTGGCCCTGGGCGCCCTGCTGCTGCGCCCGCTGCGCCACCTCCTCGTCTACCTGCTGCTCTGGGCCGCCTACCTGTCCGCCTGCCAGGCAAGTGGGGGCTGCCTGCCCTCCCCTGCCCTCCCCTGGGAACCTGGTCACCACTCACTTGAGCCCCATCCCTCGCCTGCCTCCCCAGACACCCCTGCCTCCCTGACCGCCCTTCTCCCCGCAGGTGGGCCAGGTGTTTCTTTATTTCCAGTGGTGAGTGACCTTTGGGCGTGGGGCTTCCGGAGGCTGGGGGTGGAAGGGGGTCAGCTTCCGGAGGCTGGGGGTGGAAGGGGGTCAGCTTCCGGAGGCTGGGGGTGGAAGGGGGTCAGCCTCTCCTGGAAGGGCTCAGGGGAGCGGCCTCGATGGAGGGGGCCCTCTGTGCTCTTCCTTCTCCCTGCAGGGACTCCCTGCTGCTGGAGACTGGCTTCCTGGCTGTGCTGGTGGCCCCCCTGGCGCAGCCCCCCAAGGCTGGGCCGGCAGGAGCCCCGCCCCACGAAGCCCTCCCCTTCTGGCTCGTGCGCTGGCTGCTGTTCCGCCTCATGTTCGCCTCCGGCGTGGTCAAGCTGACCAGCCGTTGCCCCACGTGGTGGGGGCTCACCGGTGAGGGTCCCCGCCTGCACCTGGGGTGGTCTCCGGGGGTGGGGGGCTCTGCCCAGCCCTGACCGCACGCCGTCCCCCGCAGCCCTCACCTACCACTACGAGACGCAGTGCCTGCCCACGCCTGCTGCCTGGTTTGCCCACCACCTGCCCGTCTGGCTACACAGGCTCAGCGTGGTGGCCACCTTCCTCATCGAGATCGCCGTGCCCCCTCTGTTCTTCGCCCCTGCCCGCCGCCTGCGCCTGGCCGCCTTCTATTCCCAGGTGAGCGGGCCGTCACCGGTGGGAGCGGGCCCTCCTCAGCACCCGGGGGCCCTGCTGGGCGGTCAGGAGGTCTCGTGGGCAGCGGGCCAGGGCAGCTCTAGGCAGGAAGGTGTGCCCACGGGGCAGAGCACGGCCTCGCTGGAGGAAGTCAGGCTCAGCTCGGCAGGGGCATGAGGCGTGCTGAGCGTGGGTGTGAGCGGAGGGGACAGAACAGAGGCCGGGGACGCTGCAGAGGGGAGACCGAGGCATGGGGGGGCAGGCTCTGGAGGGCCAGACGGGGCTGCTGCGTGGAGTTCTGAGTGCAGACCCTCCTGCAGGTTTTGCTGCAAGTCCTGATCATCGTCACGGGGAACTACAACTTCTTCAACCTGCTCACCCTGGTGCTCACCACCTCCCTCCTGGACGACAAGCACCTGGCTGCCGAGCCTGGCAGCAGCCGTCGCAAGAAGACGCCTGCCTGTGAGTGTCACCTGCCCCGGCAGCCAGCGGTCCTCACCCACGACCCCTTCCCCCCACGTCCCCCCTGGCCTCCGCTCCAGCTCCCCAGCCTCCTGGCTCCCCACCCTCCACCCTGTTCCCAGCTGGCCAGGACTGTCTCGCCCCGCAGCCTGGCCCAAGGCCCTGCTGGCCCTGCCGGCCCTGCTGCTGGAGCTGGCCGTCTACGGGCTGCTGGCCTATGGCACCGTGCACTACTTTGGCCTGGAGGTCGACTGGGAGCAGCGCACCCTCCATGCTAGGACCAGTGAGTGCCAGCCAGGTGCCCCGGGGCAGGGGCTGGACTGGGCGCTGTCCTCACACCCCTCCCTCCCACAGCCTTCACCTTCCACCAGTTCTCCCAGTGGCTGAAGATGGTGACCCTGCCCACCATGTGGCTGGGGGGCGCCTCCCTCGCCTGGGAGCTGCTGGTCGTCCTCTGGAGGTATGCGCGGGGTGGGGCGGTGGCGGGGGTGAGGGCCGTAGAGCTGTGCAGAGCAGGGCTGACTGCACTTGGCCCCTGACCTTCAGGTGGACCCAGGTGCCAGGGTCGCTGTGGAAGCTCTGGACTGCAGTCCAGCTGTCCGTCTTCGGCACTGCCACCGTGGCCATGTTCCTGGTCAGCCTGGTGGGTAGCACTTCACCGGGGACGTGGGAGGGCCTGGGAGGGGCCGGAGGAGCAGTGCTGAGCCTCCGCCACCACCCTCCCCCCACCCCCACCCCGGCCTCCAGGTGCCATACTCCTACATGGAGCCCTCCACCCACGGGCGCCTCTGGACCGGGGCCCACCGCCTGTTTGGCGCCGTGGAGCACCTACAGCTGGCCAACTCCTACGGCCTCTTCCGACGGATGACCGGCGTGGGTGGGCGGCCCGAGGTGGTGCTGGAGGGCAGCTATGACAGCCACCACTGGACGGTGAGCGTCCGCGCGGGGAACCCAGGGGGGACGGGGCTGGCAGGGGGGACGGGGGGACGGGGCTGGCAGGGGGGACGGGGGGACGGGGCTGGCAGGGGGGTGGTGCTGGCAGGGGGGACGGGGGGACGGGGCTGGCAGGGGGGACGGGGGGACGGGGATGGCAGGGGGGATGGGGGGACGGGGCTGGCAGGGGGGACGGGGCTGGCAGGGGGACGGGGGGGGGTGGGGGACCCAGGTCTAGCAGCTCTCCCAACCTGGCTGGGCGCCGCCCACAGGAGATCGAGTTCATGTACAAGCCTGGGAACGTGAGCCGGCCACCCCCCCTCGTGGCGCCCCACCAGCCGCGCCTCGACTGGCAGATGTGGTTCGCCGCCCTGGGCCCGCACACGCACAGCCCGTGGTTCACGAGCCTGGTGCTCCGCCTGCTGCAGGG
Organism: Vespertilio murinus; assembly: GCA_963924515.1. NCBI lineage: Eukaryota > Metazoa > Chordata > Mammalia > Chiroptera > Vespertilionidae > Vespertilio > Vespertilio murinus. Next base: position 196,628,524 of record OZ004707.1, on the reverse strand, counting down.
CAACGAGGCGGGTGAGGCCAGAGAGAGGGCTGGGCTTGCAGGGGGGCTTGTGGGCGAGGCTGAGGAGCGGCCAGCTGAGCCCACTCCCCCACAGTGATCCACCTCATCCAGAGCGATGTGTCGAGGTACCCCTTCCACAAGCAGCCACCCACCTACATTCGAGCCCAGCGCTATAAGTACTGGTTCTCACAGCCCGGGGAGCAGGGGTAAGGCTGGGGCACCCGGCGGGGCGGGGGGCTAGGGCCTGGGGGCTCCCCATCGCCTGAGCTCCCCGTCCTGCTGCAGCCAGTGGTGGCGACGCCAGTGGGTGGAGGAATTCTTCCCCCCCGTGTCCCTGGGGGACCCGACGCTGGACACGCTACTCAAGCAGTTTGGTCTCCAGGTAGGAAGGTGCTAGCCAGGCTTGGGGTGCTGGCAAGGGTGGCCTTCACCCCCAAGGATGACCCCTGTTGACCCCCCTCGATCCTGCCCCTGCAGGACAAGAGCCCCCGCCGGGCCCGCAGCTCCAGCAACGCCCTTGCCCAGGCCCTCCACTGGGTCCGGGAGCAGCTGTCGCCCCTGGAGGCCCCCACCCTGCTCTGCGGACTCGTGTTCGCGGTGGGGACCACCAGGATCCTGCAGGCTCTGCTGGGGCCCCGTCCCTCCCGAGCCGCCCCTCCCCCCAGGGAGGAGAAGCTCAGGCCGGCACCCAAGAAGGACCCGGGAGCGGCCACGGACCAGGCTGCACCGGCCCCCAACAGCAGCAACAGTGGCTCCCAGACCGCCCGGCGGAAAAAGTAGCCATGTTCTGTCTGCCACACGCCCGGGGGGTCAGGGTCCCCCACACCTCTGCCCTTCTGAATTGGGACGTGGCCCAGCCACAGTGCCTTAGCCGATGGTCCTGGCAGACGCAGGCCGGGGTGCTGCCCTATGGGGCAGGCTCTGGCTGCCCTACCACTTCGAGGGTCCACTTGTCCCCCACTGCGCCAGCCACGTCCCCTCCCACGGCACCCTCCGACGTGGACAGTGGCCCCGGAGGTGGGTTCAGAGCCCTTCCCAGGACGTGGGGCAGGACGGCGGTCCGAGGCCTCTGATGCCAGCCCAGCCCACCGTTCGGTTCGTGAACCAATAAAGGTTCTTCGTGCTTGACCCCGTGCTGTCTCCTTCCCACGGGGAGGCCCGCGGGCAGGCCTCTGTGTGGGCTCAGCCCGGGCGCTGTCCAGCTGTTGCTGACCTGGCTCCCTGGGTGTCTTTGCTCTGCCCTTCTCAGTGTTCCCCTCTGTAACATGGGCACGAGGACCTGGCCTGGCACCGCGCCTCGGTCAGCACAGCCCGGCCCACCCGTCGGGTCTACGCATCAAAGCCGCGAGGCCAGTCAGGGAATGCTGGACCCGGCTGAGGGCCTGGACCCACCCAAACCCAGCCCCCTCTCTCCTGCTCCAGCTGCCTCCGGTCACTGCCCTCGGGAAAGAGCACTGGGCGTTGCTTGGGCCAGAAGGAAGGAGAGGTGGGCGGGGCCAGGGCCGCAGGTGGCAGGTCAGGGAGGCGCTACCGCTGAGCGGAGGACGACTGAGAGGCCAGAGCAGGAGCGGCTGGGAAAGGAGCTGGGGCCCTGGGTCAGGGCGGAGGAGGGCGCCATCCAAGTTCACACTCGGGGGTTGGTTGTCAATCAGGTCACTGCCCTCTGTGGGCACTTGCAGCTCAACCTTCCCTCTGTCCCCTAACCCCCACCCCTCAGGCTCACACAGAGCCCCAGACCTGCCAGCTCCTCTCCACGTCACGGACACCCTCTGACCAACCCACAGCCACTCTCCACCCAGGTGGACCTGTGACCCAAGTTTTCGGGTGGTTTCAGAGTGCTCTGAGCATGCCCAGTGTGGCTCAGTTGGCTGGGCATCGTTGCATGCAATGAAAGGTACCAGTTCGATTCCTGGTCAGGGCACAGGCCGGGGTTGTGTTGGGCTGGGTCCCAGTGGGCAGCATGCAGAAGGTAGCCAACCCATGATTCTCTGATCATTGTTTCCCTCTCCCTTCTTCTCTAAAGTCAATAAAAACATATAAAAATAAATAAAATAAGTAAATAATAACATGTAAAAACAAAAGGAAAGACAGCCTGCTCAGTACCCAAGACAGAATGACTGCAGTTTGTCTATGGGTCCGAGTAAAACTGAATGGTTGAGCTGGAGATTCAATCACCAAGGACTTTTCCTTGAGGCTGACCGTCAAGCATTCTTGTGTTTTGTCACACAAAAGATAAAAAAGACCCCTATTCAAGGAGAGAGAATTAAGAAACATGATAACTTACTGCTTGGTCAAAGACATTCTTTTTAAAAATATATTTTTTATTGGTTTCAGAGAGGAAGGGAAAGGGAGAGGGAAATATCAATGATGAGGGAGAACCTGCCTCCTGCATGCCTCCCACTGGGGACAGAGCTCACAACCTGGGCTTGTGCCAATTCCCATGACCTCCAGGGCGACAAAGACATTCTTGAGTAAATGACCTTTTCTTAACTGGCAGTGTGTGGCCCAAAGGACAGGGGACGAGCACTTTGGGGCCACTGTCTGGATCTGGGCAGGTCGGCAGCCGTTGTACTGCTGTTGCATGTGTGTCGTCGTTGCGAGTGCTGACTCGGTGAGAAGGGCAATCAATGTCTCAGTCTATTACACCAGCACCGACTCTCCAGGCCCCTGAAAGATCCTCACACTCTGCAGAGCGGCTGTCGGAGCACCAATCCACCTTGAACATGGGCTGAGATTTAGGGACTTGAATTTGACGTATTTTTAAAAAAATATATTTTATTGATATTTTACAGAGAGGAAAGGAGAGCGATAGAGAGCTAGAAACGTCAATGAGAGAGAAACATCGACCAGCTGCCTCTTGCACACCCCCCACTGGGGATGTGCCCGCAACCAATGTACATGCCCTTGACCAGAATCGAACCCGGGACCTTTCAGTCCGCAGACCGACGCTCTACCACTGAGTCAAACCAGTTTCGGCTTGATGTTGTATTTTCATGGGCTGTTTGCACCTTTAGAAAAACCACCCTTCCTCTAGGGCATGGGTGGGCAAACTTTTTGACTCAAAGGCCACAATGGTTTCTTAAACTGGACCGGAGGGCCGGAACGTTCCAAAAGCAACCTGACCATGCTGGCACTCTCATCTTGGACTGCTGGTGAAGGAGCGGAGGGGAGAGCAAGAGAACCCTCCGCTCTTTCGGCTCCGAGGGCCAGATAGAACAGCCGAATGGGCCGGATGCGGCCCGCGGGCCGTAGTTTGCCCACGGCTGCTCTAGGGCCTGCTCATAGTCCCCAAACAGGCAAGTCCCTGGAGTTTAGACCAAAGGAGAAGAACATTTTTTTTTGGGGGGGGGGGGCGGTGAGGAGAGGCTGTGGTAAACAGAGAGTCTATTTCAACTTGGAGTTGAACGTCTCATGGCTTTTCATTGGCTGAGCTGGAGCAGTTTTTCATTGGCTGAGTAGTTGCCAATCTTTTTAAAAATATATATATATATATTATTGACTTTTTAAAGAGAGGAAGAGAGCGATAGAAAGCTAGAAACATCGATGAGAGAGAAACATCGATCTGCTGCCTCTTGCACACCCCCTACTGGGAATGTGTTCACAACCAAGGTACATGCCCTTGACGGGAATCAAACCTGGGACCCTTCAGTTGGCAGGCCGACGCTCTATCCACTGAGCCAAACCGGTTTCGGCTAGTTGCCAATCTTAAATATATTTTTATTTCAGAGAGGAAGAAAGAGGGAGAGAGAGAGAGAAAAAAACATCAATGATGAGAGAGAGTCATTGTCTGCCCCCTGCATGACCCCACTGGGGATGGAGCCCACAACCCAGGCATGTGCCCTTGACTGGAATCGAACCTAGGACCCTTCAGTCCGCAGACCAATGCTCTATCCACTGAGCCACACCAGCAAGGGCTCCAATCTTCTTGCCCGGCTAGCAGAGTAAATGACGGCTAGGCTGAGCGTTCCTGGACAGGCCCTCGCAACTCCTCCATCCGCTTATTAATCTTCACACATTCAACCGGCTCCTCTATCCGGTGGCAAAGCAGGTCAGGTCAGAGTTCCTGAGAGGAGGAGAGCGCTGGGCACACGGGGAGGGACCGTGGGGCCTGGGCAGGGCTGGAGGGCTGGGCCGAGCACAGCCTGGGCCGGGCAGGGAGGGCTGCAGGCAGCACCTCTGATGGCCACACGAGAGGTCAGAGTGGAGGTGGACGTTCAAGAGGTGATTGCGTTTTCAGCCCCTCCGTGTGGGTGTGAAATACCACGTCCGACTCAAGGAAACCGGGGTTCCTTGTACATCACCCCATACACCACAGGTTGCGGTTCCATTCCCAGTCAGGGCGCATACTGGGTTTTGGGTTTGATCCCCAGTCTGGGCACTATGGGAGGCAACTGATTGATGTTTCTCACATCAGTGTCACGATCTCTCTCTCCAGGTGTGTGTGTGTGTGTGTGTGTGTGTGTATAATATATATATATATATATATATATATATATATATATATATATGCACTGAAAAAGAAAAAGAAGTCAGATTATCTGGGCAGCCTCTGTGTAAGCTGATAAATGACCGCCCCCCCCACCCCACCCCCAAACATATCCACGTCAAACCTTGGCACTTGTGTGACCTTATCTGGGAAAAGAATCTTGCAGAGCCTGACTGGTGTGGCTCAGTGGTTGAGCGTCCACCTGTGAACCAGGAGGTCATGGTTCAATTCCCAGTCAGGGCACACGCCTGGATTGTAGGCTCGATCCCCAGTAAGGAGTGAGCAGTGAGCCGATCCATGATTGTCATTCATCATTGATGTTTCTCTCTCTCCATACCTCTCCTTTCTTCTCTGAAATCAATAAAGAAATATATTTTAAAGATAAAATAAAGAATCTTGCAGACATGCTTAAGGATCTCCGGGTCATCCTAGACTATGGGATGGGAGGGCTATGTGTCACGAGAAGCGTCTTTGTGAGAGGGAGGCAGACCCAGAGAAGAAGCCGTGTGAAGGGGGGCAGAGAGCTGCGGCCAGGCGGGGGTGCTGGCAGCCATCTGAAGCTGGAAACAGCAAGGAGCCTCGGGGAGCCTCCAGGGAGCAGGCCCTGGGACAACCGGATCTCAGCGTTCTGGCTCCCAGGACTTGAGAGCATAGATGTGTTGCTTCAAGCCAAGAGGCCCGTGAGAGCGTATCAGACTCAGGAAGCTCACAGTGTGGAGTCTTGTCGCAGCAGACAGCCAGCCAGACATCCCCTGAGGCCATTGTTTGGGGTCGGGTCATGGGACCACCAAGGATGGGGCTGTCTGAGCACTAGTAAGCACGACAATTCCAGCCCTGGCTGGTGTTGCTCGGTGGACAGAGGGTCAGGCTGTGGACTGAAGAATCCCAGGTTCAGTTACAGTCAAGGGTGCATGCCTGGGTTTTGGGCTCAATCCCCAGTGTGGGATGTGCAAGAGGCAGCTGATCAATGATTCTCTCTCATCATTGATGTTTCTGTCTCCCTCTCCCTCACCCTTCCTGTCTCTGAAATAAATAAAAATATTTTAAAAATAATAATAATGATAATTCCATGACTTAACCCAACTGGGATGGCTCAGTGATTGAGTGTCGACCTATGAACCAGGAGATCACAATTTGATTCCCAGTCAAGGCACATGCCTGGGTTGTAGGCTCGATCCCCAGTGTGGGGTGTGCAAGAGGCAGCCAATCCATGATTCTCTCTCATCATTGATGTTTCTCTCTCTTGCTCCCTCTCCCTTCCTCTCTGAAATCAATAAAAATAATTTTTTTAATCCATGAACTGAAGCATAAACATGGTGAAATCTACTTGTTCTTGACACAGAAACGGATGGCTTGGTCACCGTTGAAAGATGTTGCAAATGGGTAAATGAAGAGAAAGATGCACGTGTGCTTGCTTTTCAAACACACACACAGGAACCAGCTAGCGGCAGGAGGGGCTTCTGGGTACGGCACAGGCCAAGGAGGGTGGAGTAGTGAGGGCGGATGCTGTCCGGACCTCGGATAGGTTAAGATGTCCTCAGATGACACTGAGCACAGCCTGTGAAGAGCACTCCACCACCTCCAAAGCACTCTTGCCCCCAACAAGCCTCTCCTGACTCTGACCAGGCCTCTGCATTCGCTCACGGATCGCCAGAAAGAGTGAGGTATGACTAACAGAGACGAGGGGACTGCAGAAGGAAACTCCCTGAGACAAACGAGACGCTTTCTTTAAAAAAATAAACGGCCGGCCAGTGGGGAGCCAGTGGTCTGGCGGGCACCCTCAGGGGACGACGCCACATGGAGGAGGTGAGGGCAGAGTCAGGATGGGGGCTGCACCTGGGGCACAGGCGGGGGGGGGCATGACAGGGGGGCTGGTGTGTGTATTCGTGGGTCATGTAAGCACCCTGTGCACTTGTTAAATGTTTCTGCCGTGTGTCCTTTAGCGATGAGGTGTTTCTTTCCTTTTTTTATTATTTTTATTTTTTTAATTTATTTTTATTGATTATGGTATCACATAATTGTCCTTATCCCCCATTCCCATCCTCTTTCTTTTTTTAAAACATATTTTTTATTTCAGAGAGGCAGGGAGAGGGACAGATAGAAACATCCATGATGATTCTAGAGAAACCAAGATGGTGGCATAGGTAAACGCCTAACTGCAGCCTCACACAACAATTTCAAAAAATACAACTAAAATACAAAATGGACATTATCCAGAACTACAGGAAAATTGGCTGACTGGAAATTCTACAACTAGAAGGAAAGAGAAAACCAGAAGGAAAATCAGAGGAGCTGTAAAAGCCTAATGTACAGAGACATGGTGTGTGGGGAGAGGACAGAGCCGGGGAGGAGGGGAGTCTGAGTGCCTGGCTGGCGTTCCCTAGCGGGAAGGAGATAAAAGCTCCGAACTGCACTGAACCCCGGCTCTAGGCCAGACCCTGGGGACCCAGGCTCATACGGAGGGAGCCTGGGCTGTAAGGCGGAAACTCAGGGGAGCGGCGAAAGGCAGAGTCCTGGAGGCGCACACATTGCGCGCAGAGGACAGACTGTTGACTGTGCCACTAGGTTGCCCTAGCGGGAAGGAGACAAAAGCTCTGGACTACTCTGAACCCCACTTCCAACCCCACCTCCAACTGCACTGAACCCCAGTTCCGGGCTCATTGGGGGAGAGACTAGACTGTCTGGTAGTGGGCGAAACTCAAGGGTACCTTTCTCTCAGAGGTGCTTGCAGCGAGTACCAAAGCAGCAAGTACCAAAGCAGCGAGTACTGAAGGACACTGAGGAACACTGAGACTCAGGAACCTCATAGGGCAGGGCTGACAGGAAGCCAAGGCTGCAGGCTCCACTCTGAAACTCCGCCCCATCCAAGCTAAACACAGAGGCTTTTGCAATTTTCCAACTCTAGTCGAATAAGGCTGTCTCCTGGCATAGACACAGCTGATCCTCACAGCCAATTGGCCTGGAGGTCAGTTCCTCCCAGTGATACCAACAACAATCAAGACTTAATTACAATAAGGCTGTACACACAGTCCACAGGGGGTGCACCAAGAGTGTCCACCTCAGGTAATTGGGAGGCTGACTCACTGAACCATACAGGACACCTTAGCACACAAAGCCACCCTACCAACTCAGGGGAGCAGCGAAAATGCCGAGACAAGGAAACAGATCACAGACGAGAAAGAAATGGAGGACAACAAGCGACTGGATATAGAGTTCAAAACCACGATTATAAGGTTTTTCAAGAATTTCCTAGAAAAGGCCAATAAAATAAAGGAGACCTAGGAGGATATGAAAAGGTATCAACTAGAAATAATGAAAACATTGTCTGAAATAAAAAAAATATTATACAGAGTCCTAAAAACAGAATGAAAGATTGCAAGAATCAAGTCAAAGATTTGAAACACAAAGAGCCAGAGGACACTCCTCTGCAGAAGCAATAAAACAAGAGAATACAGAAAGTTGAAGATAGTGTAAGAAACCTCTGGGGCAACTTCAAGCGAACCAACATCAGAATTATGGGGGTCCCAGAAAAAGAGAGAGAGCAAGATACCGAAAACATATTGGAAGAAATAGTGACAGAAAACTTCCCCCACTTGGTGAAAGAAATAGATTTACAAGTCCAGGAAGTGAACAGAACCCCAAACAAAAGGAATCCAAAGAGGACCACACCAAGACACATCATAATTAAAATTCCAAGAGCAAAAGACAAAGAGAGAATATTAAAAGCAGCAAGACAAAAGCAGGTAGTTACCTATAAAGGAGCACCCATACGATTGTCAGCTGATTTCTCAACAGAAACTATGCAGGCCAGACGGGAATGGCAAGAAATATTCAAGGTGATGAATAACAAGAACTTACAGCCAAAAATACTCTACCCAGCAAAGCTATCACTCAGAATCGAAGGCCAGATAAAGAGTTTCACAAATAAAAAAAAGTTAAAGGAGTTCATCACCACCAAACCAGAATTATATGAATTGCTAAAAGGGGTTCTTTAGGAAGAGAAAGAAAATAAAGATAAAATTATAAACAACAAATATGTAACTATCAACAAATGAATCTAAAAACCAAGGGAATTAAAAATCTGATGAACAATATTAACTGGTGAATGTAATATAATCAGAGGTATGGAAGGGGAGTGGACTGACGATTCTTGGGGAAAAGGGGAGTGGGGGTGCAGGAAGAGACTGAACATAAACTGTGCACCTATGGATGAGGACAATGAGGGGTGGGGAAAGGGCAGAGAGAGGGGTGGGAACCTGGTGGAGGGGAGCAATGGAGGGGAAAAATGAGGAACATTTGTAATAATATGAACAATAAAGATTTATTAAAAAGAAAAAAGAAACATCCATGATGAGAATCACGGATTGGCTGCCTCCCGCACGCCCTGCACGCAGCTCACAGGGCTCAGTGAGGTCCAACTCCAGCTGCTTCTAGGTCTTTGTTGTTGTTGTTGTTAATCTTCACTCAAGGATATTTTTTTCATTAATTTATCTTTTTTATTTTTTTATTTTTGAAATATATTTTTATTAATTTCAGAGAGGAAGGGAGATGGAGAGAGAGAAGCATCAATGATGAAAGAGAATCATTGATCAGCTGCCTCCTGCACACCCGCTACTGGGGATCGAGCCCGCAACCTGGGCATGTGCCCTTGACTGGAATGGAACCTGGAACCTGTCAGGCCATAGGCCTATGCTCTATCCACTGAGTGAAACCAACTAGGACTCCATTGATTTTTTAAATTTTATGTATTATTATTATTGATTTATTATAGAGTGGAAGGTAGAGGGATAGAGAGTTAGAAACATCAATGAGAGAGAAACATCGATCAGCTGCCTCCTGCACACCCCTACTGGGGATGTGCCCGCAACCAAGGTACATGCCCTTGACCGGAATCAAACCTGGGACCCTCCAGGCCATAGGCTGATGCTCTATCCACTTATCCAAACCGGTTTCGGCTCCATTGGTTTTTTTTAGAGAGAGTGGAAGAGAAAGGGAAAGACAGAGAGAAGCATCCAAGGGAGAGAAACACTGGGACTGGTTGTCCCCTGCAGGAGCCCCAACCAGGGCCCGGGCCAGGGAGAAGCCTGCAACCAAGATACATGCCCTTGACCGGGATCGAACCCGGGACCCTTCCGTCTGCGGGCCGATGCTCTGTCCACTGAGTCAGACAGCTAGGGCTGCTTCTAGGTCTTTATTACCACCCGCCCAGAGGCCACGGGTGGGGAGCAAGGATGGCAGGCGGGTCCCCAGGGAGGCTGGGGTGGGTTGTCCCCGTGCCTGACACCGGTGCCCCCCAGGGAACCCGGCCAGGCCTGAGCAGGGCGCGTGGGCGGCCGGTCACCAGCTCAGGACCCCAGGACAGTACTTGTCAATGAGGCCCTGGTAGTAGGGCCGCAGCTGGTCCACATCCGGCAGGTCGGGACACTTGGTGTAGAGGTCAAACTTGCTGCAGCGAAGGAGGGACAGCGGTGACTCAGGGGGGCCCACTAACCCCCCCCCAACACCCCCCCCCCGCCAGCCTCCGTGGGGGGCTGTACTTGAACTCCCGAACCCAGGGCAGCATGGCCAGGTCCTGCTCGCTGCACAGCTGCCGGTAGTCGCCCCCCGTGTGCCACGGGTAGAAGGAGTGGAAGCGGATCATGTAGAAGGCCTGCGGACAGGAAGAGCCACCCCCAGCGAGCGCCAGGCTGGGCGGGCGACCGGCGGGCGCGGGGCGCGCGCGGGGCACGGGCGGGGGCGGGGGGGGCTCCCCACACCTACCTCGGGGGGCAGGGAGAAGTTGTTGAACTTCATCACCTGGTACATGTACTCTGTGGGAGAGAGGGGTCAGCACCAGGCACCCCGAGGGACGCCCCTCCTGGGCAGTGCCAGCCCCCCGCCAGCCTCACCATCGTGGCCCCAGGACATGAGGACGTTCTCCAGCCCACAGTGCGGCTGGTACATGCCGAGCTCCGAGCTGCGGGGAGAGGGGGACGGGGGAGGGAGGGGCTCAGAGGCGCCCTGGGCCAGCCCGTGTGGCTCAATGGTGAGCGACGGCCTAGGAACCAGGAGGTGGGTTTGATCCCTGGTCAGGGCACAGGCCCGGGCTGCAGCCTCGACCCCCAGTGCGGGGCGTGCAGAGGCAGCCGGTCTGTGGTTCTCTCTCATCATGGATGTCTCTCTCTCTCTCCCTCTCCCTTCCCCTCTGGAATCAACACAAATATATTATATTAAAGGAGAAGAAGACGAAGAAGCCCCGTGGGGACCGGCGGGGGGGGGGGGGGCACCTGTATCGAGGGTCCTGGAGGTCGGGGTTGTCCTGGAAGGTGGAGTCCCGGAAAACCACCGAGGCCTGGGGCCGGCAGCCCACGGGGAAGGTGTCGCCGACGACCGCCCACTGCGGAGGGACAGGCAGCCGTGGGCGCACGACTGGCTTCTCCCCAAGTGGGGGCCCCAAGCCCAGGCTAAGGCTGCCCGGCCCCGCCCGCGCCTCCCCCTCACCTGGGGCTCCCCCGCCAGAGCCAGCACCTTCCCCAGGTCGTGCAGGAGCCCCACGAGGTGGAACCAGTCTGGGAGGAGGGGACAGGTGCTGGGGTCAGGGCGGGGAGGGAGAGGGGGGGCCGGGGTCAGGGCAGGGGAGGAAGAGGGGGTGCCGGGGTCAGGGCAGGGGAGGGAGAAGGGGGGCCGGGTCAGGGCAGGGGAGGAAGGGGGGGCCGGGGTCAGGGCAGGGGAGGAAGAGGGGGTGCACTGGGGGTGCTGGGGTCAGGGCAGGGGAGGAAGAAGGGGTGCTGGGGTCAGGGCAGGGGAGGAAGAGGGGGTGCTGGGGTCAGGGCAGGGGAGGAAGGGGGGGCCGGGGTCAGGGCAGGGGAGGAAGAGGGGGGGCCGGGGTCAGGGCAGGGGAGGAAGAGGGGGTGCACTGGGGGTGCTGGGGTCAGGGCAGGGGAGGAAGAAGGGGTGCTGGGGTCAGGGCAGGGGAGGAAGAGGGGGTGCCGGGGTCAGGGCAGGGGAGGGAGAGGGGGGGGGGCTGGTGTCAGGGCAATGGGAGGAAGAGGGGGTGCTGGGGTCAGGGCAGGGAGGGAGAAGGGGTGCTGGGGTCAGGGCAGGGGAGGGAGAGGGGGTGCTGGGGTCAGGGCAGGGGAGGAAGGGGGGGCCGGGGTCAGGGCAGGGGAGGGACGGGCTTGGGCAGGGCCTGCAGGGAAAGGGTGCCCGGTCTGCCCTCCAGCCCCAGGGGCAGTGGCTCCCCCACCACGGCTGGAGGGGCAGGCGGGGCGCACCCTTGTCGGGGTGGGCCTGCCGGATGCCCTCGGCCGTCTGGAAGGCGTGGAAGGAGTTGGGGAAGTCCACGTCTGGGTCCGACTCGTCCACCAGCCCGTCCAGCATGTCCACAGCCTCCAGGACGGCCATTCTCTTGTAGGAGAAGCTGCTGAACTGGGCGTGCTGGCCCGGAGGGCGGAGTCAGCAGGCCCACGGCCGGGCGGCCACGCACCGGGGCCCGGGGCGGGGGCGTCCCCCCCGGGGCTGCCGCGGGCGTCGGCCGCTACCTTCCTCCGGACGAAGTCCACCGTCTGGTGCGTGTGCATGAGCTTGTAGGTGGCAAACACGCGGTCCAGGAGCGGGCCGGACTGCAAGCCAGAGGGTCAGCCAGGCGGCTGCCAGCCCTGCCTCACTCCCCTCTGCGGGCTGGTCCCACCGATGGAGACCCCCGCCCCACGGGCCGCCCCGCCCGGCGCCAAGGGCTGCCCTCCCCAGGGAAAGGCGGGGGGGGAGTGGGCAGAGAGGGCCTGAAACCCGGGTGTGGGGGCAGGGAGGGGGCGCAGGGGTGATGAAGCTGGAGTGGGGGTGCGGGGTCCAGGACCCACGGGGGGGGGGGGGGGCAGGGTCCTCACGGTGTAGTTCCGGAAGCTGCCCTTGTCCTTGGCCGCCTCCGGGTCCGCCTCCGGCCGGTAGACCAGGGAGGGGTCTGGGCCCTGGTTGGGGGGGGGGTGAACCCATTTCACCTTGATGCCAGCTCCAGGAGGCAGTGGGGACCCCTGGAGGGCACGCGACTAACTAAGCCCGGGGGCGGGGGGGGGGGCGCGTGTGGGCAGCGGAGGCCACTGGTCGCCCCAGAGCACAGCGCCCCGCGGCGCACCCAGCTCCGGCCCTCGCACCCCGAGTGAGCCCCAGCCTGCAGAGCGACGCCAGCCGGGCGCCCGCCTCTGGGAGACGCCGAGCCGGAGCGCAGGCCGGCTGAACCTCCCCGGACCTGGGCACGCTGGGAGCGTGGGGCCGGGCGGCTGACCCTTGCCCGCGGGACCAGAAGCGGAGCGGCGGGCTGGTGGGCACCAGCAGGGGGGGCGCCGGAGGGTGGCCAGCAGGGCCTGGGCACCGGGCCTGGGGACTCACCACAGCCACCTTCATCCTCGCAGGGAGCAGCGCGGCGGCGGGCACGCGTCCCACAGCCACGTGCCCTTATATATGCCCACGGTTACGTAAGTGGCCGGACACCACCCATCCCTGGCCGGGCCCTCGGTAATGAGTGACTGACCATCCCCCCTCCCCCCGGCTCGGCGAGCTGATGGGTCAGCACCGGAGCGGCCCAGCCCCTGCTGCCTGAGCTCTGGACTCCCTCCCGGGCGACCGGCCGCTCAGGGTGTGCTGCGCTGTGTCCCACGGGCTCCAAACCCGGCCACACCCTCCCAGGGCCTTCCCCGCAGGCCGAGGGCCCCCCGCCACCCCACCCCTCAGGCACCCGGGATTCTGGGCAGGGCCTCCTTCCAGAAACACTTACTCTTCCCGGCCAGTGTGGCTCAGGGGTTAGCATCAGCCCATGAACCAGGAGGTCACAGTTCAATTCCTGGTCAGGGCACAGGCCTGGGTTGTGGGCTCCATCCCCAGTGTGGGCGTGCAGGAGGCAGCCGATCCATGGTTCTTTTATTACTGATGTTTCTCTTTCTTTCTCCCTCTCCTTCCTCTCTGAAGTCGATAAAATATATATTTTTAAAAAAACAAAAGGGCCGAGACCGGTTTGGCTCAGTGGATAGAGCGTAGGCCTGCGGGCTGAAGGGTCCCGGGTTCGATTCCGGTCAAGGGCATGTATCTTGGTTGCGGGCACATCCCCAGTGGGGGGCGTGCAAGAGGCAGCTGATCGATGGCTCTCTCTCATCGATGTTTCTAGCTCTCTATCTCTCTCCCTTCCTCTCTGTAGAAAATCAATAAAATATATTTTAAAAGGGCCGTGTGCCCCGGGTGAGCCGTGTCCCCCAAAGGGGCCGGATGTCCTGGGTGAGCCGTGTGTCTCAGGGGGCTGTGTGCCCCAGGTGAGCCGTGTGTCCCAGGGGAAGCAGTGGGACCCGGGGTTAGGGGCGGTGTGAACCAGAGGAGGAGCGGACTCTATTCATGTGGTCCTGAGATAGTCACCATAAAACAAGCAGACTGCCAAATGAGGAGCGGATTCTATTCATGGGATCCTGAGATAGTCACCATAAAACAAGCAGATTGTCAAATGACAGCAGGGAGGGGAAGGAGACCTGGGGGGAGATAAGAGAACAACCGAAGGACTGGTATGCATGAACATAAGTACAACCAACGAACACAGGACTCTGGGGAGGGAGGGCATGTATGGGAGGTGGGGGGGGGCAATGGTAAGCTATGTACACATATAATACCTTAATAAAAATAAAAAATAAAAATTATATATATATATATATATATTTAAAATAAATAAATAACAATTAAAAAAACAAAAGGGGAGAAGTCAATTGTGGCGGGGAAGATGTGTGTAATACTTTAAACAATAAAGAATTTCTACAAAAAGAAGTTCTAACACATTTATTTATTTATTATATATTTTTATTGATTTCAAAGAGGAAGGGAGAGGGAGAGAGAGAGAATCATCAGTAGACCGCCTCCTGCACACTCCACACTGGGGATCGAGCCCACAACCCCAGGCATGTGCCCTGACAGAATCACCCAGGTGATCTCCTGGCTCCTGGGTCGGTGGACGCTCACCCGGAGCCGCCCCGGCCAGGGCTGTCCTGACAGCTACAATGGGAGGAAGCCGTGCCTCGCCGGGCTCCCCGGGATACAGCCAGGACAGCGCGGGCAGGCGGGCAGGCGGGCAGGCGGGCAGGGCGTCCCCCCCGCAGGCCCGGGGGCAGCCCCAGCCTGGAGGCCCGCCTCTGCCCACGGCAGGCGGGGAGGCCACAGCAAGGGGCCACCGCTGACCGCGGGGCTACGAAGGGACGTGTGCGCAGGGGGCCAGCCCTGGGCGGCTGCGAGACGGACGCATCCCGACGCCGCTTGGCAGGGGCCGGCGGACGGGACAGGGCCGGGTGGGAGTCCCAGGACGAGCTCAGGAATGTCACTGGGACAGACATCACTGTACACGCTCGACCCCGTCCGACAGGGCCTGTTCCAGGGACGGGCACACGGGGAGGCAGGAGGGGGCGGGAGGTGCCCGCCGATGGCTGACGTCACAACAAGCAGCAGCTGCGATCAGCTCCACGGGGTCTGCGGCCGCCTCTCCTGGCCTGGCCCGGGCCTGCTCGAGGTCACGACCTGGACCAGGGGTGGGCAAACTTTTTGACTCGAGGGCCACAATGGGTTCTTAAATTGGACCAGAGGGCCGGAACGTTCCAAAAGCAACCTGACCATGCTGGCACTTTCATCTTGGGCTGCTGGTGAAGGAACGGAGGGGAGAGAGCAAGAGAACCCTCCGCTCTTTCAGCTCCAGGGGCCGGATAGAACAGCCGAACGGGTCGGATCTGACCCGAGGGCCGTAGTTTGCCCACAGCTGTCCTGGACCATCTCTCTGGGGGGAGGGGGGAGGGGGAGGGTCTGTGGAAGGAAGATGCAGAGAGGAGACCTCAGGAGTCGGGGTTCTTGCTAAACTGACGGGGCAGGATTCTTGCTGAAGGCAGGGCAGGGCGATGAGCCGTCAGGGCGGGGCCGGGGTGGGGATGGGGTGGGGGTGAGGGGGGGGGGCGCTGAGAGGAGCCCGGCGCCCGCTGAAGTCTGTGAAGGTGGAGGTGGGTCTCTGTCTGGCTCTCAGGGCGAGAGGTTCCGTTTCGAGTCTGGGCAGAGATGAATTCCAGCACACACCTGCCTGGCACCCACATCCCCACAGAAGAGCAAAACGAGGCCTGCGTGGCTCCGAGGCTGAGCGTTGACCCATGCACCAGGCGGTCAGGGTTCGATTCCCGGTCAGGACTCGATCCCCAGTGTGGGGTGTGCAGGAGGCAGCCGGTCCATGGCTCTCTCTCGTCATGGATGTTTCCATCTCCCGCTCCCTTCCTCTCTGAAATCGATAAATATTAGAAAAGAGAAAGAAACACGACAGGGCTCTTGCTGCTGGAAGGTGGCCTGAGGCTCCAGAAACAAAACCACTTCCCGCGTCTGTGGGACGTGAGACTCGGGGATGAGCCTTCCTGGAGACCAGGGAGGGGCCCGGGCGACGCCCCAAGGAAGCCCCAGACAGCGGGGAGCCAACGTCCTAAGGACGGACCAGGAAGCCCTCAAAGAAAGGCCTGACGACAAGGGGGGGTGTGAACAGAAGCCTAACCGGAGCCGAGGGGCTGCTTGAACCTCTTATGCCTCAAACCTCTGGATGTTAAAACCTTTGCACGGGGCCTAGAGCAACCTGTGTGCAGAGAGGACAAGAAGCAGGTGTGACAATGACTGGATGGGAGGCTGCAGGACCTACTGGGTGTGTGACTGCAAGACCTACTGGGTGTGTGACTGCAGGACCTACTGGGTGTGTGACTGCAGGACCTACTGGGCGGGAGACTGCAGGACCTACTGGGTGTGTGACTGCAGGACCTACTGGGTGTGTGACTGCAGGACCTACTGGGTGTGTGACTGCAGGACCTACTGGGCGGGAGACTGCAGGACCTACTGGGTGTGTGACTGCAGGACCTACTGGGTGGGAGACTGCAGGACCTACTGGGTGTGTGACTGCAGGACCTACTGGGTGTGTGACTGCAGGACCTACTGGGCGGGAGACTGCAGGACCTACTGGGTGTGTGACTGCAGGATCTACTGGGTGTGTGACTGCAGGACCTACTGGGTGTGTGACTGCAGGACCTACTGGGTGTATGACTGCAGGACCTACTGGGCAGTGACTGCAGGACCTACTGGGTGTGTGACTGCAGGACCTACTGGGTGTGTGACTGCAGGACCTACTGGGTGTGACTGCAGGACCAGAATGAGAAGTTGGTGAAAGTCACATCACTTCGCCATGCTGTCCGCACCAACAGCAACACCTTCCTTCTGCAGACACCACGGTCCCTCCCCTCATCAGCACCCATCGCGTGGTCTCCTAAGCAGAGCATGATTTGGGTTTCTGTCAGAATCAGTGATTCGGGAAAAGCTTTTTTAAAAAAATCTCAAACGCTTGTCTCTCACGTTGAAAGGCCTTTTCCTTTTGGGTTGACAAGAGGCTTGGCTAGCGCAGGAGTAGAGGCCGTGGGTAAGGGGCTGGGGGAGCCCGGGTGCTGCCCCCAGACCTCCACGTGGGGGTGCGAGGTAGGCGGCCGGGGCACGGCCTGGGGCTCGGGGCCAGGGCCGCCCGGTGTGACCGCCCGTGGCCTCGTGACGCGGCCCAGCCATGCGTTGAGGTCAACAGTCCGTCCCGCCTGGAGGAGCAGCCGCCCGGGGCTCCGGGGCGGGCCTCGGCCAGGACCTGGCAGCCTGGTTACCGGGCGGGGGTGCACCGCGGGGGAACATCCGTGTGCAGGCCCAGGACTTCGCCCCAACTCTGCCTCCCGGGCCCCTCTTCCCCGTTCCCGGACCTCTCCCACGCCCTGCCTGCCGGCCTGCCTCCGACCCCCTCGGGGATCACAGGCACCTGCTCTGAGGCCTGCCCACGCGCTCCAGCCTTACTCAGCTGCTTTGGGGCCGCCTCTGCACTCTCTGTGGGGTTTTGTTTTGTTTTTTTGTAGTTGTTTTTTTTTAAAAAATATTTTTTTTATTGATTTCAGAGAGGAAGGGAGAGGGAGAGAGAGAAACATCAGTGATGAGAGAATCATTGATTGGCTGCCTCCTGCATGCCCCCTGCTGAGGACTGAGCCCACAACAGGGCATGTGCCCTTGACCAGAACTGAACCCGGGATCCTCCAATTCGCAGGAGGACGCTCTATCCACTGAGCCACACCAGCCAGGGCCTGACTGGTTTTGTCCCTGACCTCTGTGGCTGCAGTGGCTGCCCCTCGAGTGGGGATCATGCTTGTGCCCCCGTCACAGGGTGGCTGAAGGGGTGAGAGGGGCAGGTATGGGCACATTTGGGGCTGTGTGAGTGTTTGCTAAATACCAGAATCCACCTTCCTGGCCGCCGGGTCCTGCCCCTGTGACGCGGGTGTCAGGACTGACAGGCTCTGAGTTGTAACGTGTCAGGGGCTCCATGCATGCCGCTGTGCGCCGTACCCCTCCCAGGGTCCTGGCGAGCTGGGACAGCAGGTCCTAACGAGTCCCCCCGGTAGGCAGGGCGGGGGTCAGGGAGCCTGGGCTGCCTGTGGGGCCCCCCCCGCTCTTGTGCGCCCTCCCACGCCCCGGCTTCAGGAGCTGCTCAGCTGGGAGATCCCGTCCACAGCCAGCCAGACCGGGGGTGTCCGTTCTGCTCTCTGCCCCAGAACACCATGCGGCTCTTTTTTAAAAAATATTTTTTTAATTATTGATTTCAGAGAGGAAGGGAGAGAGAGAAACATCACGGATGAGAGAGAATCAGGGATCGGCTGTCTCCTGCACGCCCCACAACCTGGGCCTGTGCCCTGACTGGGAATTCAACTATCACCTCCTGGTTCCTAGGTCCATCCATGCTCAACCACGGAGCCAGGCCGGCTGGCCGGGCTAAAGCCAGGATTTAACCTGACGGCGGGCCCAGCAGGGAGAGGGCCACACACACCAGGCAGCGCGGCCCCTGCCTCCCGCGGGCCCGGAGGTGGTGCCTGGGTGCTCGGGACTGACTTCTGCTCTGTGACCCTGAGCAGACCTCGTCTCTCTGCAGCCTTTTCCCGCGTGGGGTGCAACCGGTCACCTCAACAGCACACCTGTCCCCTGAGCACGTGCACTCCTGGGTGCACAGACCTGGGTGCACAGTCCTGGGTGCACAGACCTGGGTGCACAGTCCTGGGTGCACAGACCTGGGTGCACAGACCTGGATGCACAGACCTGTGTGCACAGACCTGGGTGCACAGACCTGGGTGCACAGACCTGGGTGCACAGACCCTGGGCGCACAGACCTGGGTGCACAGACCCGGGTGCACAGACCTGTGTGCACAGACCTGGGCGCACAGACCTGGGTGCACAGACCCTCGGCGCACAGACCTGGGTGCACAGACCTGTGTACACAGACCTGGGTGCACAGACCTGGGTGCACACTCCTGGGTGCACAGACCTGGGTGCACAGACCCTGAGTGCACAGACCTGGGTGCACAGACCTGGGTGCACAGACCCTGGGTGCACACTCCTGGGTGCACAGACCCTGGGTGCACACTCCTGGGTGCACAGACCCTGGGTGCACACTCCTGGGTGCACAGACCTGGGTGCACACTCCTGGGTGCACAGACCTGGGTGCACAGACCCTGGGCGCACAGACCTGGATGCACAGACCTGGGTGCACACTCCTGGGTGCACAGACCTGGGTGCACAGACCCTGGGTGCACAGACCTGGGTGCACAGACCCTGGGCGCACAGACCTGGATGCACAGACCTGGGTGCACAGACCCTGGGTGCACACTCCTGGGTGCACAGACCCTGGGTGCACAGACCTGTGTACACAGACCTGGGTGCACAGACCTGGGTGCACCGACCTGGGTGCACAGACCTGGGTGCACAGACCTGGGTGCACAGACCCTGGGTGCACAGACCTGGGTGCCCACTCCTGGGTGCACAGACCTGGGTGCACAGACCTGGGTGCACAGACCTGGGTGCACAGACCTGGGTGCACACTCCTGGGTGCACAGACCTGGGTGCACAGACCTGGGTGCACAGACCTGGGTGCACAGACCTGGGTGCACACTCCTGGGTGCACAGACCTGGGTGCACAGACCTGGGTGCACAGACCCGGGTGCACAGACCTGGGTGCACAGACCCTGGCACACGGACTCTGCCTGCTGACCTTCCTGGGGCCGCACATGGGCAGGTTTACGTGTCCAAAGCAGTTCAAGGTGGCTCGCTGCAGCACATGGTGGGGGTGGGGGGTCTCTGCTGTCTGCGGGAGCCCTGGGCGCTGGGCTGGGCTGGGCTGGGCTGGGCTCAGCTGCCGCCCTGGGGTTGGGGTGCAGCATCTGGCCAGGGCATGGCCTGCCCGCCTCAGCCATAGCTGTGGGGGCTGCTGGGGTCCATGGGGGCTGGGTCCCGGGGGCCGGCCGACGCCACGAGCCGCCACAGGCGGTGGCTGAGGTGCTGCACCTGGCAGGTGCTCAGCACACAGCCCACCCGCGGGCGCTGGGCGCTGGGCCTGGGGGGGCCCAAGTGCCGACGGGGACCACTCCGGAGAGGCCGACCCCCGGCAGGGGCCAGACTGGCGCCCCTCTGTGGCTGCAGGGCCTGGGGTGGCTTGTGGATCACAGGCTGGGGTGCAGGGTGCTGGGGCTGCAGGCCTCTGGCGAGGGTCCTGGCTGGAGGCGCCCTGCAGGGAGATGGAGGAGGTAAACCCTACAGCCGAGCCATTCGGCCCCTCCTCTCCTCTCCCACCCCTCCCCCACCCCGCTTTCTGCCCGGAGAACGCCAGGGGGAGCCCCAGGTCCTCGGGGGACTCAGGCTTGGGTTCTGGCTACTCAGCCACTCAGGCCCCTGTCCCGTTGACCTCCTGGGAAAAGGGCACCCCTGGCTTCTGAGGGTCACTGTGCCCAGGGCCCAGTGGCTCCCCCCAGCCCTTCCTGCGGAGGCAGGAGGGGGGCAGGCCAGGGGACCCCCTCCCTGGTGCCCTGGCTGGCCTCTCTGTTGGGGCGGGCTCCTCGGCCAGCGGGGAATGAGGGGAGCCCTGGGAGGGAGGCAGGGGGGGGCTCTTGCACTGACCAGGGCTTGCTGAAAGCTGGGGGCTGGGCCTTGATTTCGAGGGTAAGCCCTGGCCCCAGGGGTTCTCCCCAATGCGGGGAGCGGGTGGAGCGTGCTGGGGGGGCTGGGCAGAGGGTCCTCCCCCGTGTTCTGGTTTCTGCAGCTTCGGCCAGAGGACGGGCCGGCCTGCACCCCACTCACCTGGGCAGGGCGGGCTGCCGGCTTTCACCCCGGCATCGGGTCAGCGCGCCCGGGAGCTGCAGGCAGAGGAGGCTGAGGCACCCGAGGGTGAGGGGCAGGAGCCGGGCCATGGCAGACCACCGGGCGGGCGGGCGAAGGTGAGCAGGCAGGCGGGGAGTGGAGGGCTGCAGCCACCCTCCCGTGGGGAGCCCTCCGCGTGGGGCAGGCGGGATGACCGGCACCTGCGACCAGCGGTGAGAGGGTTCTGCTTAGAACAGAGCCACGGCACCTCCGGACCCAAATAGTCTCCCCAGGAGTGGACAGGGCGGGTGGGGCGGGCGCCCTCCCCAGCCCCCAACTCCCCCTCCCGCTGGCTCCCCAGGCTCGCAGGCAGAAAGCGCAGGTGCCGGAGGGGTGCGGTCCCCAGGGCTGGTTCCCCCCCAGCACCTCTCCTCTGCGGGGGGAGGGGGGGCCCAGCCCACAAATGTCGGGGGCAGAAGAGCCACCCTGGGGCCTGGCCAGCAGCCCTGCGGAAGCACAGCTGGCTGGGCACTCGGTCCCCCACAGAGAGAAGCTCAAGACTCCTCAGCCCCAGCAGCTGGTTTCCTAAGAGCCCGCTCCGTCCTCTCACCACTGAAGGACTGAAGATTTCTGAGAGCAACTTAGACAGGCAGAGCGTGAGGTCCCCATGGCCCCCTGCGGCTCCAGCTCCGCCCGGGTGGACACCCCACACCTGACTTCCTCTGTCCGCAGGCCCGTGTGAGCGTCAGCTGAGCGCTCAGGCACGAGTGGCTGAGACCCGTGTCCGCTTAGAGCCCTCCCCACTTTCCCGCTGTTGGCCCTGCTCCCGTGTGTGTGTAGGTGTTCTGGGGCTGACTTCATGAATCCTTTGTTTTTTATGTTTATATTTTTAAAAATATATGTTTATTGATGCCAGAGAGGAAGGGAGAGGAAGGGTTAGGAACATCAGTGATGAGAGAGAATACGGATCGGCTGTCTCCTGCACGCCCCCTCCTGGGGATTGAGATCTCAACCTGGGCATGTGCCCTGATGGAGAATTGAACTGTGACATCCTGATTCATAGGTCTATGTTCCACCACGGAGCCACACCAGCTGGCAAGGAATCCTTTATTAAGGAGCCACTAGGCGATCTCAGGAGAACCCTCGTGCTGTGAGCTCTCAGAGGGGTCTCTGCAAGGACGCTCTCCTAGAAGTGGAGATTCCGGCGGAGGGTGAGCCTGTGTTTGTGCAAACTCAGTGTCACACTGTGCCCCCACAAAGCTTGTGCCACTCCACTGTCAACCCACACAGACTGAGAGGGGACAAAGACCCATCGCCCCCCCCCCTTTTTTTCAAATGTATTTTATTGATTTTTTACAGAGAGGAAGGGAGAGGGGTAGAGAACTAGAAACATTGATGAGAGAGAAACATCGACCAGCTGCCTCCTGCATAACCCCCTACCGGGGATGTGCCCACAAGCAAGGTACATGCCCTTGACCAGAATCAAACCTGGGACACTTTAGTCTGTAGGCAAAAGCTCTATCCACTGAGCCAATCACCCCCTTTTAAAAAATATTTTTTTAAATTGATTTCAGAGAGGAAAGGAGAGGGAGAGGGAGTGAGAGAGAGAAAAAAACAGCAATGATGTGAGAGAACCATGGATCAGCTGCCTCCTGTACGCCCCCTACTGGGGATCAAGCCTGAAACCCAGGCAAGTGCCCTGACCGGGAATTGAACCGTGACCTCCTGGCTCTGAGATGGACACTCAACCACTGAGCCACGCTGGCTGGGCCATAGCCCTTCATGGGTGACTGAACGTCTCTGAGTCTATCCCTCTCTCCTCGTCCTTCAGACCCTCCCCAGGCCCTCCCCTCCGCCAGGCTCCTGTGGGTGCCCCCCCGCGCCTCCTGCTGAGCACACCCTGGGGGCCCAGGGAACATGTGCTGGACGGGGAGCCCACAAGTGCTAAGCGGTGCCTCCCTGTGAGCTTGGTGTTTATCTTGAGGAAGGTGGGGAGTGTTGGCAGGTAACCCCATTCTACTGGTTTCCTTTTACTGTGAGGCAGCGGGGAGAGGGGCGCGTCACGTGGGGTCAGCAGGGAGGTGGGGGCTGCGGGCCGGGGGGAGGGTGCGGTGGGGACAGAGGGGACGGGTCAGGGAGGAACTGAGCCAGGCAGGCGGCCGCTGGGAGAGTGGGAGGTCAGCTGCCGGGCCATCCTGGCAGAGGGTCTCAGGCCCGGGCCGCAGGGGGCAGGCAGGGAGGCGGTCTGGGGAGTCACAGAGATGGCAGGCTTGGGGCAGGGGGCGTGTGAGCACTGCCTAAGGAGAGAGCGGAGAGGACAGAGCGTGCCCCGCCGGCTGTGAAGGGACGGGCAGGGGAGGGGCCGCGGAGGACCCGGGGGCATGATTCTGCAGCTTCTCCCCACGAGCCCTCTGCCCCCCACTCCTCGCCTCAATCTGTGGTCCACACGGCTGCCCGGTCGTCCGTCCTGAACACAAGTTCGATCTTATTCCTCACCCCACCGATGATGACGGTGCTTTTAAAAAAAATGTTTTCATTGACTTCAGAGAGAGAGAGGAAAGGAGATAGAGAGAGAAAAAAGCATCCATAGAGAAACATCCATCTGCTGCCTCCTGCATGCCCCCTACCCAGGATCAAGCCTGCAACCTGGGCACTCACCCCGACTGGGGATCAACCCCAACCGCTCGGTGCTCGGTGCTCGGTGCTCGGTGCTGGGTGCACGGGACAGTGCCCGCCCGCTGAGTGCCGCCTGCCAGAGCTGCCCCCGCCCCCCCAGGTTTTACTCGGGGGCGGGGGGTGCAGGTGAGTCTCACCAGGGGCCCAAGGTCCCATCTCCCCGAAAGCCCACGGACAGGGCGCCCTCTGGCTGCAGGTGCTTGCTTTGTCTCTGGGACCTCACAGCCCCCTGCACAGCGCAGAGCACAGCTCCTCTGTGATGTCCGAGTGCCCTCTGGGGCTCCTTCATGCAGCCTCAGTCGGAGGAGATATTTCTGGAGAGGGGTGGGCTGCTGCTGAGAGCTGCCCTGGAGGGTGGGGCCCGGGCCACGGCAGGCAGGTGGTGCTTTAGAGAAATTCATGCGAGGCAAGAAAAGCCAGGGCAGCAACTGGCTGGGCCAACAGCTTCCAGGGCAGTTTTTTAAAAATATATATATTTTTATTGATTCCAGAGAGGAAGGGAGAGAGAGATAGCAACAACAATGATAGAGAATCACTGGTTGGTTGCTTCCTGCGCATACACACACACACACCCCCGCCCCCCAACACTGGGGATGGAGCCTGACCAGGACCCCTCAGCCCACAGACCAGTGCTCCATCCACTGAGCCAAACTGGCTAGGGCCAAGGGCACTTTTGTAGAGCACCTCACGGTGAGAGAGCGCGTGTAACGCTGGTGGCAGGGGTCACGGGAGAGGAGCACGGAGGCCTGGGGAGTGACAGGCAGCAAGAGGCAGAGGAGGCTGTGGAGGGAGGTGGGGGTAGGGAGGCGGGCTTGGGGTGTGGTGACGCCACACGTGGCTGACCGGGGGGTGGCTCCTGCGTGTTCTGTGGAGGAGGCCCTTGGGGGTGAGGTCTGAGGAGACTGTGGAGTGGAGGAGACCTGAGCGGACACCAGCAGCTGGGCAGTGGGGTAGTCCATGAGGCTGGGCCGTGGTGTCACGGTGGCCACCTGCACTGTCAGAGGAGCAGGGCTACAGGAGACGGGTGGGCAGGACTGGGGTTTGCCAGATGGGGGCGATGAAAACAAGGCAGAGAGGCGGGGGCCATGACATTGGCAGCCGCCAGGTGAGGGAGCCACCCGGGGGGGGGTGGGGAGGGGGTAAAAGAAGGGGCGGTGGGACCAGGGAGGGTCGCCCCCTGCAGCAAGCGGGGGAGGGGGCGGGGAGAATAGGGAAGGCACAGGGCCTTCAAAAGGGACGAGGCAGGCTGGGGCAAGCACCCCTGAGGGACACCATGGTCCAGAGCGAACCCCCAAATCTGCCCGTGACCCTAAGGTGCCTCTGAGAGGGCTGCAGAAATGGGCTCCTCCTCGGGGCATGAGGGCTGGGCGTGGGCGCCAGGCTGAGGACTTCCCAGGGGCACCGCCCACCTCCTGCACAGCTAAGTGCTGGGGCTGAGCTGGTGGCGGACCCTTTTGGCTGTAAGGGATGGACCCAATTCAAGGAGCCGTGACAACACCCACAGACGCAGGGGAGGCTGAGCCTGGGCCTGTGCACCCAGGTGGGGACGGGAGCCTGGCGGGCTCCGCTCTCCTCTCTGGTTCGGTTTTATTCCCTCTCCCCGGCCAGCCTCAGTTCGAGGGCGGTGGGCACTGTCGGGGTCCTGGGTGTGCACCCAGCCGGGCCTCCAGGGCCCGCGTATTTTTTTTTTCTAAAACATATTTTAATTGATTTTTTTTTACAGAGAGGAAGGGAGAGAGATATAGAGCTAGAAACTTTAATGAGAGAAACATCGACCAGCTGCCTCTTGCACACCCCCTACCGGGGATGTGCCGGCAACCAATGTGCATGCCCCCGACCGGAATCGAACCCGGGACCTTCCAGTCCGACGCTCCACCGCTGAGCCACACCGGTTTCGGCAGGGCCCGCGTCTTAAACTCTGCCCGTCACAGCGGGTCTGCAGCAGCCTCTCTGTGGCCGCGAGTTAAACGTCTCCCCGGAGGCGGCCCCGGGCTGGGCAGCGCCCACCGGCCCGCGGAGCCGCCGCCGCCGCCGTTCCCGCCCGGGGGCGGGGCCTCGGCCTGGAGCCCCGCCCCCAGCCCGCGCCCGGGGCCTGGACCAATGGGAGCGCGCCTCTCCGGGACCGCCCGGGAGGGGGCGGAGCGAGGCCGCGCAGGCGCAGGGCGCGCCCGGGCGGGCCGGCTGGCTGGGAAGATGGCGGCGGGAGCCCTGGCCGCCGCCGCGGAGCGGGCCCCGGGCGTCCGGAGAGCGCGGGCAGGGGCGGGGGCCGGGCCATGAGCACGCCGCCCTCGCGTCCCCGAGCCGCGGAGCCCGCCCGCCCCTCGCCATGGCGCGGCTCGCGGACTACTTCGTGCTGGTGGCGTTCGGGCCGCACCCGCGCGGTGAGTGCCGGGGCCGGGGAGGGGCGGCCGGGGCGGCGGGCGGGCCGAGGCCCGGACCGGCGTCGCGATCGGCCGGGCGCCTGCCGCGCCGCGCCGGGTCCCGAGGCCCTGGGTCCGAGGCGGCGGGCGCTGAGAGGGACCGACCGGGCCGCGCCTGCCGCCGCACTTGGGGCCGAGCCGGTCCGGCAGCGCCGCGGCGTCGCCGGGTGTCGGCCTCCGACTCCCAGTGGGTGGGACGGGCTCCCGCCTGGCCGACGGCCGGGGCCCGGCCTCGGCCTCGGGCGACACGGCCCTCCGCGCACGAGCCCCTCGCCGACCCCGGCGCCCCGGCCCGAAGCGCAGGCCCGGCGCGGGCGCCTCCGGCCCGGGCGGTTGGGCGGTGCAGGCGAGGGCCCGGGGCTGGGGATACTCACCGAGCGGCGGTGCAGGAGCTGGAGCTGGAGCTGGAGGATTCAGGAGGAAATGGGGGGAGAAGAGCATTCCTGGCCGAGGGCCGACGTCCTCAGGCCTGCCAGCCCGGCCCGGGCGGGGGTCAGCGCGCTGCCTGCTGCCCGTGCCCGTGAGGGCCTGTCTGCGGTCAGCGCCCCGTCTAGAGCGGGGCCAGGAGAGCCCAGAGCCGGGCCATGACATCAGCAGCAGTCCCAGCGCCCTGTGCCAGGCCCTGCACAGCCCTTTGTGTGCCTGACCGCACTCTCCCAGGGCAGCCCACCCAGGCCTCCCCGCGGGGCGGGTGCCCGTGCACAGCGGGCTCGGTGCCTGGCCCCAGACCCGCTGGAGGGGCCGGCCGGCCGAGCTGTGGGCAGTGTGTCGTCGGGGATGGCTTGTGGTCAGGCTGGGCTGAGCCCTGAGCCTATGGCCCACCCTGCTGCGTGTCAGTCCTGCTGTTAGTCACCACCCAGGACCCAGACTTCCTCTCCTTGCCGGCTGGGCCCTGCGCATGCAGACCCTGCTCAGGGCCCTCCCACTCAGGACTCACTCCCCGCTCTGTTCCCAGCTGTCTGAATGCACCCCTGACACCGTCCGTGTCTGTGGGGAGCTGGTCTTCTCCTCCAGAGGTGGAGTTCTCGTGGGCGAGCACCATTCTGCACACGGTGGGCGCACTGTCAGTGGTGTACAGCCAGATGGGTGCATGGGATCCAGGGAGCAAGGCTCGCCCCGTGTGAGGGTGCAGGGCGGGGGCTGCATGTGCAGAGCAGGTTTGGAGGCTGATGATGCTGAAGGTGGTGTGGGTAGGGCCCGCGGAGGCAGAGACCGTGCTGACGGTGTGACAGCAGGTGTGGGGCATTGAGGGTGAATCTGAGGGAGGCGTGGGTGGGCTCCATAACAAGCTGGCTGTGACATGTATGTGCTCACGGGGTATGCACCCTACATGTATGTGCCCTTGGACCAGGACGGGGAAGGCTGGAGCCCACAGTGCCCACTCACCACAAGTGGCAGGAAGGAGTGATTCCCATGCTGCCCGCTGCCTTGGGGGGGGGGGGCTCCGGAGCCCCAGGACCACTGCTCCAGGCTGCTGGCCAGCCACCCAGCCTCAGGGCTTCCTTGGCGGGCGTTGTCCACTCCTGAGAGGAACAAGCCCACACGGGGTGCCTGCTGTGGGGCCCAGGGCAGAGGGGCACTGGGGGGGTCAGCAGTCCCTGCTTCGCCGCTTGCTCGCTCTGTGACCTTGGCCCGGTCTTTAGGCCCTCTGCACCCGTTTCCTCATCTGCAGAAGGGATGAGCCCGGCAGACCTGCCAGGCTGCCAGGAGCATGAGATGGACACACATGAAGCTGTTCACATGGCGGCTCCAGGAAGTGGTGGGTGTCTTGTTAGAGGCGAGCAGCAGGTGTGCGGACACCCCTAGGCCCAGACGTGGGAGGAGGAGGGGCCTTGCGTGCTGGAGGCCTAGGACCTTAGGGCAGGGGAGCAGGGTCCTTGGGTTGGTGGAGGTGTGGGGCGAGATGGACGTCTGGCCTGACCTGGACATCCTGCCGAGCTGTGGATGCAGGGCCTGGTGCTGAGTCCCAGAGTGTTGCCAGAGGGAGAGCGTCCTGGTTTCATGGTCATGACCTAGCAGATCTTCCCAGGGAGGAGGGTGGGGGGAAGGAGGGACCCCTCATGGAAGAGGGTGCGTGCCCCCTCCCTTGGTGAGTGGGAACACCTCCTTACCAACACAGGCACTCTGGGCTGGGCTGGGAACATCTCCGGTGCCAGATAGATCCATCTGTCCATCTCCCGGCCTGGGAGGGCCCTGTAGTGTCTGCTGACTTACCGCCGCGTGGCCAGTGCTGGGTGTGCCTTTGGGAGCCAGAGATGCACTTGACCTGACCAAGTGGCTAACCAGTGTCTGAGGGAGTGGGGGCTGGACCCTCCTGGTCCCCCCGCCCCGACATCTGAGAAGACCCCCTTCCATTTCGTGGCCTGGCTCTCAGTCCTGACTGAGCTGAGCCTCCACATTCCTGTGCCCATCACTCCCCACCCCTGCCCTGCCCTGCCCTGCCTCTGGAGCAGGTTGGGGCTGTTTGGGTGGCCTCCGTTGGCTCCCAGCCCCCACCTGGGAGTCGAAGGGTCCTAGACCTTGGGTCTGGCCTGACGGAGGAGGCTGTGAGCAGTGGTTATGGGGCTCCAGAGCACCCAACCCTTGTGTGGCTGCAGCCCCTCTGCACGTCCTGCCCAGTGGCTGGGGGAGGGGAGGGGAAGGGAGGGGAGGAGCAGGAGTGTGCTGCCTGCCTTTGCTCTTCCTATGGCTGGGCTGGTCCCAGGGCGTGCACCTCCCTGGCCTCTGCCCACAGTGCAGGCTAGCCCAGGCGGCCTCCAGCACTGAGCCTGGCGCTGGTGACGGCGCTGCCGGCAGATGACAGCAGGCATGCCCTGTGTTCTCCCGCCCCGTCAGCCTCAGCCCACACAGGACTGGCTGCCGGGATGTGGCTGTGGGAGGAAGCTCTGGTCCCTGTCTGTGTCTCAGGGGACCTAGTGCCTTCCTCCTAGCCGCCCCCCCTCCCCGCCATGTGACACAGGGCTGTGCTGGTCCCTGGAGTAGGGGCAGCTCAGGGAGGCCAAGGAGCAGCAGCAAATCACCT
This sequence comes from Vespertilio murinus, assembly GCA_963924515.1. Taxonomy (NCBI): domain Eukaryota; kingdom Metazoa; phylum Chordata; class Mammalia; order Chiroptera; family Vespertilionidae; genus Vespertilio; species Vespertilio murinus. The sequence goes on along the minus strand of OZ004707.1, from coordinate 196,599,765 downwards.
CCACGGCCACAGGGCTCCCTTGGATGGGGTGCTGGGAGACGTGGCAGAGCCCACCTTGCCTCAGGGTGTGGCACAGCCCAGCTGCAGCCTGGCCGCTGCCAGCACAGACTGAGGTGTAGGCTGGGGTCTCAGGGCTCAGGAGAGCCGGGCCTCTCTACCGCATGTCCTTCCGGGAGGCCTGCGTGCCTGGGGCTCCCGGGCCCCGGAAGCTGCCTGCCCTCTGATGGAGGAACCTGTTTGCTTGTGGGGTGTGAGCGGGGCTGGCTGTGGGCGGATGGTGGTGCAGCCAGTTGTGTGCCCTCATCAGGCTGTGGTCTGTGCCAGGCTCAGGTGTGCGCTGGGTACGCAGGCGGGGCTCTTGCTCACGGAGCTCCCGTTCGGCCTGGCCACCAACAGGGGTACAAGAATCCGGGGTGTGGTGGAGGCAGGCGGGCCCTGCGGGCCCCAGGCCCGGGCAGCAGACGTCTGCCTGAAGGAAGGGACGCAGTTTGGGCTGAGACCTGAGGGTCAAGTTTGGGGTCATCGTGGTCCAGAGAAGGTGCTGGTGACGTGAGCACCCCTTGCCCTGCCCAGCCACCTGCCCTTAGGTAGTTGGGACAGTCCAGGAGTCGTCTCCAGTGGTTCTTTGGAGGGGGAGCCCCTGCAAGTAAGAGGTGACGTTTCTATGAGAGGAATGGGGAGGGAGGGGCGGCGGACAACGCCAGCTGCTCTGTCCGCGTCCTGGGGGCAGAGGCTGCTGGAGAGCTGCCTGCCCGGCGGGGCAGAGCTGCACACAGCCCCTTCCTTCCTCCGCCGCTGCCTCGTGGCAAGAGCTGGGTGAGCCCTGGGTGTCAGCCAGTCCTGGGCCCAGATGTGGTTGGGAGCCCACACCAGTCAGCCCTCCAGGGAGAGCTTGGGGGAGGGAGCCATCCCTGGGGCACGTCAGCCTGGGCCGGGCAAGGGTGGCCTTTGGGGGCCTGGAGGGACCCAGAGGCTTTGTCGTGGTGGGCTGTGGGCATGTGTAAGTGTGCGTGGCACCAGCAGGCACTTGTCCCTTTCCCCCACCTTATCTTGTCTGCCGCCTCACTCCGAGCGAGTGTCGTGCTGGAGTGGGGTGGGGGGTGGGAAGCAGGAAGCTGAGGTTTTGTGAGTCAGGCCCGCCACCGCCACCTCCAGCTCGCCAGAACCTCCTGTTGCCGGCCTTGGTGCTGCCTGAGGACCGGGGGGTGGTCTCCTGAGAGGGCGCTTTCTGACCTCAGGACCCTCCCTGTCCACCCTGCGCTCTGCTGCCCTGGGCAGTGGTGAGGCTGCGCCCAGCAGCAGAGGGCTGTGGGGTGGGAGGGGGAGGCCGAGGCTCGTGTTTTCCTGGTTCACTCTGCTGCCCTGCGGGGTGGGGGCTGGAGGAAGAGCGGAGGCTGTCCTTTCTCCCAGAGTCCCGAGAAGCAGGGGACCCCAGCAGGGCCTGTCATGAGAGAGAGCCACTGGTGTGACCTTGGCCTGGGGCAGTGCCCTGGCTCGGAGGGGGGGAAGTAGATGAGAGGGGCGTAGGGGCCCTGGGGTTCCAGGAAGTGGATGGTCTCTGGGGAGCACCCTGTGCGTGAGGCTGGGAGGCAGCTTCCCCGAGCACAGCAGAGACACAGGCCTCCTCCTTGGCTCCTGGGCGGCCTCCTGTGCCACCCTCAGCACTCCTCAGCTCGCTGGCCCTCCTCCCGGGGCTGCCTGTCTCTGAGGGCATGGGCACAGTGCCTTTCCCCTGCCACAGACAGGGTGTTGAGACCTCTGCCTCTCAAGGAGCCTTGGCTGGCGGGCGAGGCGGAGCCAGGGAGTACTGGGCACTGGGCTGCCCGCTGCCACTGTCCTGGTGCCTCCCTGCCAGGCCGGGGCATCGGAGGGCCTGGTGCGAGGCCGGGGGCTGGCTGGGGGACAGTCTGGAAGGATTGCCCCCTGGCTGGAGGGGTGTGCTGTGCAGTCGTCTGGCGTGCAGGCTGCAGGTGGGTTCTTGGTGGTGGTGGTGGGGGTTAGGGGGCAGGGGTGCTGACACTGGGGCCTGGCCTGGGAGTAGGAGTGAGACAGAGGCCCCAGTCCCACAGCAGGGCTTCTCTCTGCCCTCTGGTGTCCTGGGGTCTGTGGCTGCCCAGTGGCCTCTCTCAGGATTATTTTTAGGGAAATTATAGGTGTGGGAGCTGAGGCTCGCCTGGTGCCAGATGAGGGCGGGGGCGGGGACATTTCCACCCAGGGCTCCGAGGCTCCGAGGCTCCGGCCTGGTGGTGGCGGCGGTGGCGGTGGCGGCAGCAGGTGCTCTGACCGCCTGCTCCTATCCTCAGGAAGTGGGGAAGGCCAGGGCCAGATCCTGCAGCGCTTCCCGGAGAAGGACTGGGAGGATAACCCCTTCCCTCAGGGCATCGAGCTGGTGAGTGGGGTGCTGGCTGCTGGGGGCCGCCCCGCTAGAGTCAAGGAGATGTCTGAGCTGCTTCGGAGGGTGGGGGCAGGGGCACTGGCTTGGCTGACAGGGTGCTGGGTTCCCTCCTCACTACGGGGACATGTCTTCACCCACCTAGGCTATTTCTCCCTTTTGGGGGGCGGGCGAGGTCAGGAGGTGAGGTGCACCCCGGTGGCCCAGGGAGGTGCTAGCTGCTGCTCCGGAACCCGGCATCCAGGCCCTGGCTGTGTGCATGCTCCGTGGCAGGGTGCAGAGGGTGCTGACCTCTGACCCCCCTCCCACAGTTTTGCCAGCCCAGCGGGTGGCAGCTGTGTCCTGAGAGGAACCCACCGACCTTCTTTGTTGCTGTCCTCACTGACATCAACTCCGAGCGGCACTACTGTGCCTGCTTGACCTTCTGGGAGCCAGCAGAGCCCACACAGGTCAGCTTGGGGCTGTGCCCCTGCTCCTGCCCCTGCCCCTGCCCCTGCCCCTGGGAGTGTCTCCCTGTCTGTGGCTGTCCTGGCAACCAACTCCCTGGAGCCTGGAGTTTCCGGAAGAGTCACCCATGCCCTCCTGCTGGGCTCATGGGACCTGCCTGGGAGCCGGGCGAACAGGCTTCTGTCCACAGGAAGCCGTGTGCTCGGAGGACGCTGCTGGGAGGGAAGAGGAAGCCGGCGAGGGAGGCTCAGGGCGCCTGTCACCGGGCACGTCCGGCGCTCCTGGCCAGCTGTTTGCGCCAAAGACGCTGGTGCTGGTGTCTCGGTTGGACCACGTGGAGGTGTTCAGGGTGAGGCGGGCAGCCAGGGCACGAGGCAGGGCGTGGGTCTCCTGCCAGCTGCTGCCATGCTCCTCTGTGGCTCTTGCAGAACAGCCTGGGCCTCATCTACACCATCCACGTGGAGGGCCTGAACGTGGGCCTGGAGACCGTGGTCGGGAACCTGCTAACCTGCATCATCCCACTGGCCGGGGGCTCACAGGTGGGTCGGAGGCAGCGGCTGGGCCCTCCTTGCGCCCCTGGCTGTGGGGGTGGGGCTGTAGGCACTCCACAGTCCAGCCTTGGCGGAGCACGGCCCCCGGCCTGGGACACGCGTGTGTCTTGGTGCACCGCCATCTGCCACCCTTCCTTGGCCTGCCTGCTTGCCTGCGTGTCCGTGTCTCGCCTGGCTCTCTGCCTGGCACCTGTCAGTGTGTCTGTCCTCTCGCTCCGTGGGGGTGCTGTCCCTGGATGCTCAGCTCTCTGTCCGAGCCGCCGTGTGCGAGTGTGTCTAACTGTGTCTCTCTGCCCGTCTGTCCTGTGCAGCTGGACTCTGTTGAGGACGGAGTGGTACGGACTCTTTGTTTCTTCTACCCACCCAGGCCCGTCCCTGCCCCAGGTCAGAGGCCCGAGCTCTCTCGCAGCACTGCTCGGGCCAGCAAAGGCTGGCGTGGCCTTTCCCTCGGGCCTGCCGCTGCCCTGGCCAGTCCCACCTCGGCCTGTCAGCCCCCCGGCCTGCTGCGGCCACGGAGCTCTGGGCTGCCTGGGTCTGGGCCGGGCCCCTGAGCACCGGTCTCTCTCTTCCCACAGAGAACCATCTCGCTGGGGGCGGGTGACCGGCAGGTCATCCAGACCCCGCTCACTGACTCCCTGCCCATCAGCCGCTGCAGTGTGGCCCTGCTCTTCCGCCAGCTAGGTGAGCCTGCCGCCCCGTCCGCCAGGCCTCCCTTCCTCCCCCCGGCCGGGGTCAGAGGTTGAGGCTGTCCTGTACGTGGGGTGGGGTGGGGTGGGGTGGGGCGGGGCCTGCCAGCCTGTCCTCTCCCTCAGGCATCACCAACGTGCTGTCTCTGTTCTGTGCGGCCCTCACCGAGCACAAGGTGCTCTTCCTGTCCCGGAGCTACCAGCGCCTCTCGGACGCCTGCCGGGGACTCCTGGCCCTGCTGTTCCCGCTCCGATACAGGTGCCTGCCCCGGCCCTGCTGCCGCCCGGCCCCTCCACCCAGCCCCCTCCGCTGGGCACTCACCTCACTGAGTCTGGCCTCTGCAGCTTCACCTACGTGCCCATCCTGCCGGCACAGCTCCTGGAGGTCCTCAGCACGCCCACGCCCTTCATCATCGGCGTCAACGCAGCCTTCCAGGCGGAGACCCAGGAGCTGGTGAGGGCCGTGCTGTGTCCGCCCTGCTCCAGGCCTGCTGGCTGGACTGCGGGCCCCTGACCACACGCCGCCTTTGGTCCGCAGCTGGATGTGATCGTGGCTGACCTGGATGGAGGGACGGTGACTGTCCCCGAGTGTGTACACATTCCACCGCTGCCAGAGCCGCTGCAGAGCCAGACCCACAGCGTGCTGAGCATGGTGCGGCCTCGGGCAGGCCGGGGGCGGAGGCTCAGTGCCTGGGCTGGTGTGGCTCACAGGCTCCTCTCTGCTGCTTAGGTCCTGGACCCGGAGCTGGAGTTGGCGGATCTCGCCTTCCCACCTCCCATAACATCCTCTCCCTCCCTGAAGATGCAGGTGGGTGTCACGCTTCCTGTGCCCTCTCCTTAGGTCTGCCGCCAGCACAGTGCACCCACCCTGCAGCGGGCCACAGGCCTCGGGGGAGGTGGGGGGCGCTGAGCTCTGAGGGTCCCGGCGGGAGTGGTGGGCAGTGCTGTCGCAGGCACCCCTGCGCTCTAGGGAGGGGGCCGGGGGAGAGGAGGGTCTGAGGCACTTGGGGAGGCTGGGCAGGGCCCGCACAGGGTTTGGGTTCGAGGAGGTGGAGCCTGGAGTGGGTGGAGGGTGAGGGCTGCCTGTGCAGGGGCTGGGCATTCACCTGCACTCACCTGTTCCAGGACAAGGAGCTGCGGGCGGTTTTCCTGCGGCTCTTTGCTCAGCTGCTGCAGGGCTACCGGTGGTGCCTGCACATGGTCCGCATCCACCCGGAGCCTGTCATCCGCTTCCACAAGGTGGGCATCAGGGCGGCCCGGCGGCGGGCAGCAGTCGGTGCCTGTGGGCTGACCTCCTCGTGTGTGTGTGTGTGTCCCCCAGGCAGCCTTCCTGGGCCAGCGTGGGCTGGTGGAGGACGACTTCCTGATGAAGGTGCTGGAGGGTATGGCCTTCGCAGGCTTCGTGTCGGAGCGCGGGGTCCCCTACCGTCCTACGGACCTGTTTGATGAGGTGTGCCCTGCCCCCTCTGGGAGGACCCCCCCCCAGCCTGGTCAGGGCCTGATGCTGCCTCTCCACAGCTGGTGGCCCATGAGGTGGCACGGATGCGGGCGGATGAGAGCCACCCCCAGCGGGTCCTGCGCCACGTCAAGGAGCTGGCGGAGCAGCTCTACAAAAACGTAGGTGGGCGGCCCTGGGTGGGCAGCCCCAGAGGCCACTCTGCGCCTGGGAGCCCTGGTCTGCCCACCACGCTTCCTGTGCCCTCCCCCCCCAGGAGAACCCGTACCCCGCCGTGGCTATGCACAAGGTGCAGAGGCCAGGGGAGGCCAGCCACCTGCGGCGGGCGCCCCGGCCCTTCCCCCGGCTGGACGAGGGCGTGGTACAGTGGATCGTGGACCAGGCCACGGCCAAGATGCAGGGAGCACCCCCCGCTGTGAAGGCCGAGAGGAGGACCACCGTGCCCTCGGGGCCCCCTATGAGTGCGTAATGGGGTGGAGCCCTGAGCTCGGCCGGGTGGGTGTGAGGTCAGAGGTGAGTGCGTTCTCTGCTCCCCAGCCGCCATCCTGGAGCGGAGCAGCGGGCTCCACGGCAACAGCGCTCGCCGCCTGGAGGTGGTTCGGAACTGCATCTCATACGTGTTCGAGGGGAAGATGCTGGAGGCCAAGAAGGTGAGGGCACTGGGCACGGGGGCCGCTGGCTCTGCTCACCTCCCGTCAGCTGTGGGAGCTGGGCTGGCGGGGAGGGCAGTGCCAGGGCGCAGGTCCCCCCACCTCAGTGGGGTGCAGTGAGAGCCATTTCCTTTTATGAAATTCGCTGGAGGGACATGGGTTAATGGCCACGTGTGTTTCCGATGTGCAGTGTGACACGGGGCCTGTGTTTGGCAGTGTGTGCCCATCGCCCAGATCCAGATCCTCTTCTGTCACATACACTCGGCTCCTTACCCTTCCCTGCACCTCCTGCTCCCGAGTTTCTTCTTCCTTCACAAAACGTGCTGATCCACGTGTGGTTTTTTGTTGTTGTTTTATATATATATTTTATTGATTTTTTACAGAGAGGAAGAGAGAGGGATAGAGTTAGAAACATCGATGAGAGAGAATCATAGATCAGCTGCCTCTTGCACACCCCCTACTGGGGATGTGCCCGCAACCAAGGTACATGCCCTTGACCGGAATCGAACCCGGGACCTTTCAGTCCACAGGCTGACTCTATCCACTGAGCCAAACCGGTTTTGGCCACATGTGTTTTTTTTTTTTTAAACTGATAGAAAAGGGGACCCACTCACTGCTGTGCTGGTGCTCACAGCAGCTGGGGTCTCGGGACAGCCGTCTGGTTCCTCCCAGCGGCGTGGGCCCCAGGGCTTCAGTTCCTCGTTTCCCAGTGAGCATCAGGCTTGTGCTTGGGTGCGGAGGCCTGGCGAGCTCGCTGAGCACCGTGCCGTGCTCAGTGCCCGAGCGTGCAGCCTGCATCCTCCTGAATCCGCCTACACGAGCTTGCGTGTGTGAGCCCTGAGGTCGCCGCCCCGGCACACCTGGCCGGGACACCTCCTGAGGATCCTGGGACCCGCCCCTCCAGGGCGCAGCCGACGGTCCCTGCGTAGTCACATGCCCTCTGCCTCTGCTGTCCCCAGCTGCTCCCGGCCGTGCTGAGGGCCCTGAAGGGGCGTGCGGCCCGCCGCTGCCTGGCCCAGGAGCTGCACCTGCACGTGCAGCAGAACCGCGCCGTCCTGGACCACCAGCAGTTCGACTTCGTCGTCCGCATGATGAACTGCTGCCTGCAGGTGAGGCGGCCGGCACTGCCAGCGGGTGGGGTGGCCCTGGTCTGTGGGTGGGTGCTAGCTGTCCTTGAACCTTTGAGCAGCCCAGGGCATCCTGGGGAAGGTTCGGGAACCAGAGAGGTGGGTGCCTGGGAGGCGAGGCTGGGGGAAGGCCTGACGGCTCTGGCGCTCCGCAGGACTGCACCTCCCTGGACGAGCACGGCATCGCTGCCGCCCTGCTGCCCCTGGTCACTGCCTTCTGCCGGGTGAGTGATGGTGGCCCCTGTGCCCCTGCCCCTTCCCGCTGCCCCCGCTGACGCCCGCCTGGCCTCTGTAGAAGCTGAGCCCGGGGGTGACGCAGTTTGCGTACAGCTGCGTGCAGGAGCACGTGGTGTGGAGCACGCCCCAGTTCTGGGAGGCCATGTTCTACGGGGATGTGCAGACCCACATCCGGGCCCTCTACTTGGAACCTGCTGAGGACCGAGACCCCTCCCAGGTGCGCAGAGACCTCTGGGCCTGGAGGTGGGGGCTGGGGGGCTGGCCCATCTCGGCTCACCCTCGGCCGTGGCAGGGCTGGGAGGAGCCTGCAGAGGAGGAGCGCTCGGCCCTGGACGTGGCATCCGAGCAGCGGCGTCTGTGGCCCATGCTGAGCCGTGAGAAACAGCAGGAGCTGGTGCAGAAGGAGGAGAGCACGGTGTTCAGCCAGGCCATCCACTACGCCAACCGTATGAGCTACCTGCTGCTGCCCCTCGACTCCAGCAAGAGCCGCCTGCTGCGTGAGCGCGCGGGGCTGGGCGACCTGGAGAGCGCCAGCAACAGCCTGGTCACCAGCAGGTGGGTGGGCCTCCGTGGGCCTCCGTGGGCCTGCAGGGGGGGCTCGGTCGTGAGGCCTGTGCTCACCACGCCCTCCCAACCCAGCATGGCGGGCAGCGTGGCCGAGAGCTACGACACGGAGAGTGGCTTTGAGGATGCAGAGACCTGCGACGTAGCTGGGGCTGTTGTCCGCTTCATCAATCGCTTCGTGGACAAGGTCTGCACAGAGAGTGGGGTCACCAGCGACCACCTCAAGGGGCTGCATGTCATGGTGCCAGGTATGGGGGGTCTGGGTCTGGAAACACTCCCCATGGGCCCTGGGCGTGGCCCCGGGTGAGGACTGCTGTCTCCTAGACATCGTCCAGATGCACATCGAGACCCTGGAGGCCGTGTACCGCGAGAGCAAGAGGCTGCCCCCCATCCAGAAGGTGCGTGGGGCCTGCGGGGCGGGGCGGGGCGGGGCCGGGGCCCGGGCTGGGTCCTGACGTGCGCTTCTGTGTCTGAGCAGCCGAAGCTGCTGCGGCCTCACCTGCTGCCCGGGGAGGAGTGTGTGCTGGACGGCCTGCGTGTCTACCTGCTCCCCGACGGGCGCGAGGAGGGCTCCGGGGGCAGCGGGGGTGGCCCCGCAGTGCTCCCGGCCGAGGGCGCCGTCTTCCTCACCACCTACAGGGTCATCTTCACGGGGATGCCCACCGACCCCCTGGGTGAGCCTTTGGGCGTGCCTCTGCCCTGCCACACCCGGGCCGTGGGGCGAGTAGGACTCGCCCTCCCTCCCCTTCCCCCCCTTCCCTCCACCTGCCTGGCCCCCTGAGCCCCGAGCCCCGAGGCTGGGGCCTGTCCCCTCGCCTCCCCTGACTGTGCCGTCTGTCGCAGTGGGGGAGCAGGTGGTGGTTCGCTCCTTCCCGGTGGCCGCGCTGACCAAGGAAAAGCGCATCAGCGTCTTGACCCCCGTGGACCAGTTCCCGCAGGACGGGCTGCACCTGCGCTCCTGCACGTTCCAGGTGGGCCCGCGGGTGGGCAGGGTGCAGTGGGTGATCTGCCAGCTTTGGGGGTGCTCCTGTTTGCTCTATGGGGTCTGTGTCTGGAATGGGCTGCACAAGCTCAGCACAACTCACAACTCACGCGTACACAGAGGAGGAGGAGACTGGTGAGAGCCCGTGCCCTCGGCCTTCCAGCCACACCGGCCACGGCGAGGCCCACGTGCCCTGTCCTGCCTGGGCCTTTCCCTGACCCCCGGGCCACCTGGTCGCAGGGTGCTGACCGCCCACCCTGTTAGGAAGGCACAGGGCTTCCTACAGGCTCGCCCGCCTCTGGTCGTGGGCGGGGCTGCCCAGACCTCAAGGCCTGTGTCTGATGCAGCTGCTGAAGATGGCCTTCGACGAGGAGGTGGGGTCCGAGAAGGCCGAGCTCTTCCGCAAGCAGCTGCACAAGCTGCGGTACCCGCTGGACGTCCGGAGCACCTTCGCCTTCACCCTGGGCGCCGGGCACACGCCCGGCCGGCCGCCCTGTGCTGCCAAGGACAAGGGCCCCTCTCTCAGGTGTGGAGCGGGACGCCTCCCAGACCACTGGGTGCGGCCCTGGGCCTGTCTGCTCACTGCTGACTCACCCCAGGACTCTGTCCCGGAACCTCGTGAAGAACGCCAAGAAGACCATGGGGCGGCAGCACGTCACCCGGAAGAAGTACAACCCCCCCAGCTATGAGCACAGGGGCCAGCCCCCCGAGGACCAGGAGGACGAGATCTCAGGTGGTGTGGGCAGCCCGGGGTGGTCGGGGGAAGACCCGGGCAGAGGCCCTGGTGGTGGGGGTGACGACTCCTGTTGCCTGGCCTGCCCAGTGTCGGAGGAGCTGGAGCCCGGCACGCTGACCCCGACCTCGGCCCTGAAGCCCTCCGACCGCATGACCATGAGCAGCCTGGTGGAGCGGGCCTGCTGCAGGGACTACCAGCGCCTGGGCCTGGGCACGCTGAGCAGCAGCCTGAGCCGCGCCAAGTCCGAGCCCTTCCGCATCTCTCCGGTCAACCGCATGTACGCCATCTGCCGCAGGTGCGTGCCGGCCTGGCCGCCGCCCCCGGCCGGGGCTTGAGGGCGCCGCGTGCGCGCGGGCTGGGTGCTGCCTGCACGCCGCCTCACCCTGCGCCCTCCTCACAGCTACCCGGGGCTGCTCATTGTGCCCCAGAGCGTCCAGGACAACGCGCTGCAGCGCGTCTCCCGCTGCTACCGCCAGAACCGCTTCCCCGTGGTCTGCTGGCGCAGTGGGCGCTCCAAGGCGGTGCTGCTGCGCTCGGGGGGCCTGCACAGCAAGGGTGTCGTCGGTCTCTTTAAGGCCCAGAACACGCCCTCTCCAGGTACCCGCCCTCCTCCTCACGCGTGCCCCGTGCCCGCGCCCGCGCCCGCGCCCGCTGCAGCTCTGCCTCCCCCCAGGCCAGTCCCAGGCGGACTCCAGCAGCTTGGAGCAGGAGAAGTACCTGCAGGCCGTGGTCAGCTCCATGCCCCGCTACGCCGACACGTCGGGCCGCAACACGCTCAGCGGCTTCTCCTCAGCCCACATGGGCGGCCATGGTGAGGGACCTCGGGGGCCAGAGGACTTTTGGGGTCATGGTGATATTTGTGGAGGGCAGGCCAGTGAGGGGGCAGATTGTTTGGGGTCTGAGACGAGGGAGAAGGCCCAGCATGGAACCAGGTGAGTGCCCTGAGCCCCTGCTCTGACCACTCCTGTCCCCCCACTGTGCTCCCCGACCTCCTGGTCGTCCCTGGACAGTCCCAGAACCCTGTCCGGTCCCGCCCCTCCTGCATCCCGTGTCCCATGGCCACTCCAGCCAGCCAGCCCACCTGTTGGCTTCTCTCCTTCTCTGTCCTGGCTCCTCGGGCCTGGTCTTCCCATCACTTCCCCACCAGGGCCCCCTCCATGCCCACTGGGCCGCTGTCCCTGGTGTCCACGCCGGCAGGACGTGCCCTCCCTCTGTCCACGCCAGCCCTGCCCGAGAGCCCGCCCTCTTCTGTGGCTCTGCCCTGCACCAGAGAAGGCCCCGGCCGGAAGGTCAGGCGGAGGCCTAGGGGCCATCAGGGCACCTTGCCCTTTGCTGCAGGGACACGGGTGCGGACTGGCCCCGGTAGAGGGGTGGTCTGGCCTCCTGGGCAGCAGGTGGGGAACCTACTGAGGAGGTGAGCCAGGTGGGTGCTGGGTGCGGGGAGAGTCTCAGACGGGAGCCACCCATGAGAACCTCATTCTGTAGTTGGGGAGGAGGGTCCTCCTCAGGGGTAGCACTCCGAGGCACGCACTTCTGCATCTCCCTTCCCTCCTGAGCCCGACCCCCCACACCTCCTATCCCACTGTGTCTAACCTTGTCTCTCCGTCTGCCTCAATTTCTTCCACCTGACCCCGTCTCCACCTGACCCCGTCTCCACCTGACCCCGTCTCCCCACCTGACCCCGTCTCCACCTGACCCGTCTCCATCTGACCCCGTCTCCACCTGACCCCGTCTCCACCTGACCCCGTCTCCCCACCTGACCCCGTCTCCCCATCTGACCCCGTCTCCCCACCTGACCCCATCTCCATCTGACCCGTCTCCCCACCTGACCCCGTCTCCACCTGACCCGTCTCCACCTGACCCCGTCTCCACCTGACCCCGTCTCCACCTGACCCCGTCTCCCCACCTGACCCCGTCTCCCCACCTGACCCCGTCTCCACCTGACCTGTCTCCACCTGACCCCGTCTCCACCTGACCCCGTCTCCACCTGACCCGTCTCCCCACCTGACCCCGTCTCCCCACCTGACCCCGTCTCCACACCTGACCCCATCTCCACCTGACCCCGTCTCCACACCTGACCCATCTCCCCTGGCTGCCTTGGCTCAGGTGCCACGAGGGCCACATCTCCATGAGTCCCGCCCCTTTGGTGCAGAGGGAATGTGGTGGTTGCTTTCTGGTCAGCTTCCTGATTCCCTCCATCCCTGCCCTCGCGCTTGTCCGCATTTTTCTCTGTAGTTAACACGCTGGGTGACAGGCAGGGTCTGGGGGCTGGTGGTACTACCCACAAGCCAAGCCTTCCAGAAGCCTGTACGTCATCCTTGATTCTTCCCACTCTGCCCATCCTGAGCCCCCAAGTCTGCCCTCCTCCACCCTGCCTGTGGAGGAGGGGCTGCAGGCACACAAGGGCCGCCTGAGCAGCCTCCCTCCTGCCCCCACACGCTCCCTCTGCCGCCTGAGCAGCCTCCCTCCTGCCTGGCCTGTGGCCGCAGCCCACTCTTCAGGTCCCAGGTCCCCTGTCTGTCACCACCCGCTGGGCGCTGGGGACAAGGGGCTGGGAACGGGCAGCCAGCCGCCTGGTGGTGCTCATGGGGACGTCCTCTGGGGCACAGATCTGACCTCCTCACTCCTCAGTGTGCTCTAGTCCGTGGCTTCTGCTTTTCCACATCAGAGGCCGCCTTTGCGTGTGATTGCGGGTACGCTGGTGCCTGCCTCTCTCTGCGGCAACCTGGGCACTTGTGACCCCAGCCTCCTGGTTCCCCGCTTTGGGCGTGGCCTGTCGCCCTCGCTGCTCACCCCGGCTCTGTCCACGTGACGAGGGCACGCCACATCCTCCTGGGCGTGCCTCCTCAGGTGGCCAGGGCGGGATGCAGGCTTTAGAGGTTTCCGTGCCTCTAGCTGGGCCGGACCAGCCATGAGCCACGGGCCTTCCTCCCGGGGCAGCACCCCTCAGCCCGGTGCTGGGGCTGCCTGCCTGTCCGTGACAGCGTGCTCCCTGGTTGTGGGCTGGTTGCTGCTGGAGAGACTGCTTGGTGGGATGTGCTGGGAGCGGCGTGGGGCCGTGCCGTGTGGTCCCGGGGCCCAGGGCCAGGTGGTAGAGGAGGTGTTTGAAGGGGAGCCCAGGGTTCCTGCCTCCTCTGACCCTACCTACCTGCCCAGCCAAATGCTCCCTGCCGCCCCCAGAGGCCTGGGCCGTGGCGCGGACCCTGCTGCCTGGGGCTCCTGCGGGGCATGGTGGAACCCAGTCCTGCACGTGGCCCCTTTGGTCCGCAAGACCCCATGCTGGGCACACACAGGGGCCTGGGCCAGGCCTGAGCCTTCTTTCTGCTGTGCCCTCAGTGCCCAGCCCCAGAGCCAGGGTCACCACGCTGTCCAACCCCATGGCGGCCTCGGCCTCCAGACGGACCGCACCCCGAGGTACCGTACCATCCACTCAGGCTGGCTCCCCACACCTGGCACAGATGCCCCCTGTGACCGAGTCATCGTGGGCACTAACGTCCCCCCACGCCTGCACTAACGCCCCACAAGACAGACTGGCATAACCCAGCCCTCCCACAGCCCTGGGCACTAACCTGGCACCCGAGTCCTGCCCCTGCCCCAACACTGACGCAGCCCTGCTGGCCTCCCCGCCTCCCCGGGAGCTCGGCCCAGGTAAGTGGTGCCTGGCCCGGCTCGGGGCTGACCTGGTCTCTCCGTGCAGGTAAATGGGGCAGCGTCCGGGCCACTGGGCGCAGTGGTGGGCTCGGAGGTGACGTGGGCTCCCGGCTAGCAGGCAGAGACATGCTGGGGCCCCCCCAGGCGAACGGGGCTCCCCCCGACCCAGGCTTTCTGCGGCCCCAGCGTGCGGCACTCTACATCATTGGGGACAAGGCCCAGCTCAAGGTGACTGACTGGGGGCATGGGGCCAGGGGGGCCGGGAGCCGGGCAGGTCTCACCGTGCTGCCCTCCTCCAGGGCGTGCGGCCAGACCCCCTGCAGCAGTGGGAGCTGGTGCCCATCGAGGTGTTTGAGGCCCGGCAGGTGAAGACCAGCTTCAAGAAGCTGCTGAAGGCGTGTGTCCCGGGCTGTCAGGCCTTGGAGTCCGGCCCCACCTCCTTCCTGCGCTCGCTGGAGGATTCGGAGTGGCTCACCCAGGTCTGCACTGCCCCTGCCCCCACTGTGGCCGAGGGCCGCCTGGGGTGAGGAGATGGGGAGGGGCTTCAGGCTCCCCCGGGTGCTGGCCCCTCACTCACTGCTGCCAAGGGCAGAAGAGGTCTTGGCTCACTTGTCCAGCAGGATTGGGCCCTGGGAGGGAGTGGTGGCCACTTCCCACCCAGGTCAGGGCCACTGCTGTCCTCTGTGGGGTGCTGTGTGTGCACCCCAAGGTGCTGGGGGCTGGGGAGGGCAGGAGGCAGCAAAGGTCGGCTTTTCGTTGCTTTGCCTACCTTGCCGGCCACCCTGGGTGCGTTGCCTCCCTGGCTGCCCTCCTGGGAACGTGTGGGTCCCGGGCTGGGCGGCCTGGTCTGAGGTGCTGGTCCCTGCAGATCCACAAGCTGCTGCAGGTGTCGGTGCTGGTGGTGGAGCTCCTGGACTCGGGCTCCTCCGTGCTGGTGAGCCTGGAGGACGGCTGGGACATCACCACGCAGGTGGTGTCCCTGGTGCAGCTGCTGTCAGACCCCTTCTACCGCACGCTGGAGGGCTTCCGCCTGCTGGTGGAGAAGGAGTGGCTGTCCTTTGGCCATCGCTTCAGCCACCGGGGGGCCCACACCCTGGCCGGGCAGAGCAGCGGCTTCACGCCCGTCTTCCTGCAGTTCCTGGACTGTGTGCACCAGGTGAGTGGGTGGCTGTGGTGGAAGGCTGAGCCCCGGGTCCTGGTCGCTGGCTCCTGACCCCCAACCTCTGACCCTGCACAGGTCCACCTGCAGTTCCCCATGGAGTTCGAGTTCAGTCCCTTCTACCTCAAGTTCCTTGGCTACCACCACGTGTCCCGCCGCTTCCGCACCTTCCTGCTGGACTCGGACTATGAGCGCATTGAGCAAGGTAGGGTGCAGGTGGTGGTTGGGGCGGGGCAGGGGGAGGGAGGCACGCGGGCTGGCAGGTGAGGCTCAGTGCTGCCCCTGCAGGGCTGCTGTACGAGGAGAAGGGGGAGCGCAAGGGCCCGCAGCCCTGCAGGTCTGTGTGGGAGTATGTGGACCGGCTAAGCAAGAGGACACCCGTGTTCTACAACTACATGTATGCGCCCGAGGACACGGAGGTGAGCTGGGCAGGGCCTGGTTGAGCACGTGGGCTTCCCCTGGCCCAGCTCCTCATGCCACCCCTGCCCCCAGGTCCTGCGGCCCTACAGCAACGTGTCCAACCTGAAGGTGTGGGACTTCTACACGGAGGAGACGCTGGCCCAGGGCCCCCCCTACGACTGGGAGCTGGCCCAGGTGTCCCCGGAGCCCCCGGAGGAGGAGCGGCCCGACGGCGGCGCTCCCCAGAGCAGGCGCCGCGTGGTGTGGCCCTGCTACGACAGCCGCCCGCGGGCCCAGCCCGATGCCATCTCACGCCTGCTGGAGGTGCGTGTGGGTGTCCAGCGGCCCTGCCCTTCACCTGCCTGCAGCTGCCCTGCCCTGGATGCAGGCAGTGGTGACCGGGCTGTTGTCAGAAACCCCGGCCTCTCTGGGCCTGTGCACGCTCCCTGCCGCCAGGGGCTGGCCTGAGGGAAGGCAAGTTCTCGCAGGTCCTGGTGCGCCGGCTCCCACCCCTTTCTGGTCCTCCTACCTCGTGTCCCCTCCCGAGAAACGCTGGGCCTCCTCTCCTTGGAGGCCATGTGTGCTCTGCCTTAGTGATCGGGACCTGTTGGGGCCAAGGCCCTGGGGCAGGGAAGAGCCGTGTGAGCTTGGGGTGAGGGGGTGGGGGCTGGGTGTTGGGACACCCAGCAGTCAGGAGGCCGTGGGCAGGCTGGCTGGGTGGTTGTGGGGGACCATCTCAGCATCTTGTTTCCTCGTGGGGAGAGGAGAGGGGCTCATCCCTGCGTCTCAGGGAGGTGGTCGTGCAAACCAGCCGTCCTCCAGGGGTGGAACAGGGTTGAGCAGGGCCGCACGGGGCCTGGCCTGAGGGCACCTGCCACCAGGGACTCGGGGAGCGCAGGGCCACAGGTTTGTGGGTGAAGGTGACCCACAAGCACAGGGAACAGAAGAGAGTCCCACTTTCTCTCTGGGAACACGAATAGATTTAGGGTCTAGAGTGAATTGCACCACTAACTTCCTACAACCTACACCCGTGTGGCATGTTCTTGTCTGTACGTGGACTTGGACTGCATGTGCCTTTCCATTTAAGATGTGTTTCTTTTACTCAGAATGCGATTGGGTCTCATCTATTCTGACGGTTCCTTTTATTGGAATTTTTACTTGTCTACACTCAATTGTTGATGTGGTTTGGTTGAAGTCTAGCATCTTATTTTCTACTTCATTGTTTTGTCCCTTTCCTAACAACTATTTGTTCGTATTCTGTGTTTACTTTAGTAGGCTTCTGAGCTATATACCTCTTCGTGTTACTTTCAGTGGTTGTGAGGGACCACAGAAGACCTCCCCTACCCATCCATGGTTTCAGTTACCTGTAATCAACTATGACCCAAAAATAACAAATGAAAGCTTTCAGAAACAACATAAATTTAAATTGTGCTGCATCCTGAGTCACAGGGTGAGACGTGCAGCGCCTGCGGCCTGCCCGGCACCAGAGCCCTCCTCCCTCCCGCTCCCCGCCGAGTCGTCACCTTGGAGGTCAGACTGATCACAGGATTGCAGTGCTCGGTTGAAGTCACCCTTGTTTTACTAAAATAACAGCCCAAACCCATTTACATAACTTCTTACAACTCGTAAGTCAACTTTATCACAATTGGTAATCTCTCAGTATGCCTACTTTGTAAGTTAAAACTTCCTGCGGGAATGTTGTGCAGGAGGAAACAGTGTACGTGGCGGTTTGGTGACTGTCCTCGGTTTCAGACATCCCCTGGGGGTCTTGGCACGTGCCCCTGGGGGTGAGGGGATGACTGAACAATCTTGTCTTGACTGCTGCTCCGTGCCACCTTACACACGGATCCCGTCAGCAGCACTGCCTCCTCACCCCTTTCTGGCACGTCACCCTGCAGTTCACTTCACCGTGGTTACAGATACACAGTAGGGGTGGTGTTTACATAGTCAACTGGTTTTGAAGAGATTAGGATGTGGAAAAGCCTCTGCAGTTGCCATGTTCAGTCTTCTTTGCTCTTTGATTGGAGATCGTATCTCGTCTCAACCCCCTTGGCCCACAGGACACGACTGTTTCTTGTAGTGCAGGTCTGCCAGGGACCCTTTCCTCAGCTTCTGTTCCCCCAAAAATGTCTGCATTGTGCCTGTATTTAATAAAGGGTGTTTTCTGTGTGTATAGGATTCTGGATTGGCAGCTTTTTATACTCAGTAGTTTAAAAATATCATTCCAAATGTTTTCTGGCTTGTAGTGTTTCTGATTAAAAGTTGGTGCTCATTCTTATGCTTATAAACTGCGTATAACACACACACACACACACACACACAGCGCCCTTTTCCCCCCTCTTACAACCTTTCAGGTTTTTCTCATCATCTTTGGTTTCAACAATTTGTCACATGGTTTTTCTGTGTTCAGTGTTCATTCTGCTTGGCACTCGTTAAGCCTTAAATCTATGAGATAACAGTTTTCAACAAGTTCAATACATTTTAGGCTATTACTTCTTTTAAAAGTTTTTTTTCTTCACAATTCTCCCTTCTTTCCTCTGGGACTTGATTTTCCCAGAGTCATTTAGGCTGTTTTCCCTCCTAGCTTTCCTCTCTGCAGTTCATTTTGGAGCATTTCTATTACCTTGTCTTCAAGTTTTATTTCTCTTGTGTTTATGTGCGCTTAAGCCTGTCTGATTTTTCATTTTAGATGTTTTTAGCTCTGAATTTTTAAAAATAGTTATATTCTCTGGAGAGCTCCCATCTGTTCATTATGTCCATCTTTAAATCTTAAAACATTATAACTCTTCCTTATATGATAATTATAATACCAATTTCATTTTGGGGGCTGTTTCTTTTAACCTTTCCACTAAGGATGGATCTCATTGTCCTGTCTAATAATTTTCTTATAAGCTGGACATTGTGGGCTCCATATTGCTGGGCATTCTTGTAGGCAGCTAATGGGCTGTGTCAGCGGGTCTTTACAGGGCTTGTTTCTCAGCTTTGTTAGGGCAGCTGGAGACACACCTCCCCTCTGGTTCAGAGGAGCCCTGCTCCACAGACGGGGCCTCGCCTGGCTTCTGCTGACGGCTGCGTGTGCTCGCAGAGCCTGCCCTGGGTGCTGGCCTTCCTTCATCTGCCCGCAGTGCGCCCCTCCAGGCGGGGCTTTAGCTCACGGCTCCTTAGTAGCTGCTTAGGCCTCTGGCATCTTGCCTGGCACGTGGCAGTTTAATATGGCCAGTTTCTGTGCCATCCCTCCTCCATCGCCACCTCCCCAGCCTCCTGGTGGCTGCACAACTCAGCCCCTCGGTGCTTGGCTCGGGCTCTGCCTCCCGGTTGTGGCCGTGGCCCTGAGGTAGTGGCCGCACTTGTCCAGCCCATGGGTGCCTACGGTGGCTGGTCAGGAGCTGGGCACTGTTGTGGCCAGAGGTGGATGTCCCGCCTTCGAGGGCACATCAGCCGGCAGTTTCATTGCTGCGTTCTGAGCGAGCATGCCACCTTCTGGCAGGGACGGGTTTCTCTGTATTTCAGCCCTTCTCCTGCCTTAGCCTGCTACTTTGGTGGTGCGGATTCTGTTGTGACGCCTCTTGCTTGCTTGGTAAAACTTCCAGCTGAGGTTTAGATTTTGCACCTCCTCGTGCGCGGCCCCCCCCCCCTCCCTTTTGTCCTGTTCCACACGTTAGCCCTTCTCCTCCTTTCTCACTTTCCTGTATTTTCTTCCTTTTCCGTTTCATGTCCCAGGCTTGGTACTTCTTGTGAATAACACTAGCTCCCCCCTTCTCCTAGGAGCTGCAGCGGCTGGAGACCGAGCTGGGCCGGCCGCCCGAGCGGTGGAAGGACAACTGGGATCGGGTGAAAGCCGCCCAACGCCTCGAGGGCCGGCCAGATGGACGTGTGAGCAGAGGGGCCGGGGGGCTTGCTGCCAGGAGGTGGTTCAGGCCGCCCGGCACTGACACAGGCCCATCTCTTGCCCCCAGGGGACCCCCAGTTCTCTGCTGGTGTCCAGTGTGCCCCACCACCGCCGCTCGCTGGGTGTGTACCTGCAGGAGGGGCCTGTGGGCTCCACCCTGAGCCTCAGCCTGGACAGTGACCAGAGCAGTGGCTCAACCACATCCGGCTCCCGCCAGGCCGCCCGCCGCAGCACCAGCACCCTGTACAGCCAGTTCCAGACAGCGGAGAGTGAGAACAGGTGTGAGGCGCCCCCCACTGGGCTGGGGCCTTTCAGGTCTCGGAGCAGGTGCCCTTGGGGAAAGGACTGGTGGGGGGACCCTGTGGAGGCTTGAGCATCAGCTCAGTTGCTAGGGACACGATAGTGGCTTGGAAAGGGTTTGGGATAGAGAACCAGTGACCATAGCCCAGCCCAGAAGGTGGCTGCGCAGCAGAGGGACAGGGCCGTGGGCTCCGTGAGGGCAGGCAGGGTGCCAGGTGAGGTTGGAGTAGGTTCCCGGTGAGGCCAGGGCCTGGGGAGCTGCTGGGTGTTACCTGCCCTGCGTGCGGGGCTCTTCTCTGCTTTCCTGGGGCTCCCTGGTCAGTGCTCCAGCCTGGGGTCATTTAGGGACAGGGGCCTTGGTCTTGCTGCTAGGACCGGCCAGAAGGGAGGGGACAGCTGGGCCGGGCTGGGCGCTGATGGCCCCGGTTCCACGCCGATGCAGGTCCTACGAGGGCACCCTCTACAAGAAGGGGGCCTTCATGAAGCCCTGGAAGGCCCGCTGGTTCGTGCTGGACAAGACGAAGCACCAGGTGAGTGGTCAGTGGGCACAGGGTAGGCAGGGGCTAGGACCTGCCCTGACTTCCTGTCCCCCTCAGCTGCGCTACTATGACCACCGCATGGACACAGAGTACAAGGGGGTCATCGACCTGGCGGAGGTGGAGGCCGTGGTGCCTGGCACTCCCACCATGGGCGCCCCCAAGACTGTGGACGAGAAGGCCTTCTTCGATGTGAGCTGTGGCCAGGGTGCAGGAGGAAGGCGGGCGGGCGGGCAGGCCGGGGGACGCCGTGGGGTGGGCCGAGGACTCAGCTGCCCACCCTCCCCAGGTGAAGACGACTCGTCGTGTTTACAACTTCTGTGCCCAGGACGTGCCGTCGGCCCAGCAGTGGGTGGACCAGATTCAGAGCTGCCTGTCGGACGCCTGAGCCCAGCCCTGCCGCGCTGTGTCCAGTTACAGACCACTAGGGGTGGGCAGGGCCCCCCGGCCATGTTTACAGCCCCCACCCTTGACAGTATTGAGGCCCAGCCCCCAAATTTGTGTGTACAGCCCCTGCCAACCCCACCCTGCCCACCCCGCCCGCCTGGCCAGCTCTGACTTATCTTGGAGTCCTGGCTGAGCGTTGCGGGAGGCGCCATGGTACAGCCCTCTCGGTGGGCCTGTAAATAGCCCCGCCCTGTCCGCGTGGTGGCCCCGGCGGCCCGCAGGCACCGTCCCTACAACCAGAGTCTATAAAGAGAACTAACTATGTGCCACTGCCTGCGTCGCCTCAGCTTCCAGAGGAAAGGATCAGGTCGAGCACAGCCCTGGGCTGCTCCCTCAGGTCCCGGCGTGGGCCTGCCCGCGGGTAGCTGTGGGGTCGCAGAGCCTGAGGACGTCCCTGATGCCGTAAGGGGAGGTGGAGTCGGTTGCTTGTGTGGTTCTCGGGAGGCTGTCCGGAGGGCAGACTGGGCGGAGGGCTGGAGGATGGGGTCACGGATACATGCTTGTCGCTGGCCAGACGAAAGGAGGTGCTAGGAGGGTGGGCTGGAAGCGAGGGTGCCCGAGGATGTGGGGAAGAGGGTCATACGCAGAGCTGGCATGGCCCTGAGGCAGGCGTGGTGACTGTTACTGATGACCCATTCCCATTCAGACATGAGCCCCACCGGCCCCGGCCTCACCTGTGGGATGAGGGGGATGGGTGTTAGAGCTGAGAACACTGCAGGGGTCGGGGGTGGCCACTGGCTCCTGGTCAGAGGGGCTGGTGGTGTGAGGGCCTAGCTGGAGGTGGCATCTGTCGAGTAGAAGATAAGCAGAGGCAGACACAGGTGCAGGCGGGACCTCTGCCGGGTCCTCCCAAGCCATGCTGACGGCTGTGGGACCGTGTCTGACACCCAGGAGACCGACAGGCTTGAGGTCCTGTGCCTGGCTGTTGTGGGGCCACGAGGCTTGCTCCCTGGGGTCAGGGGCGTAAGCCGGCAGTCACCAAAGCAGTGGCACCAGGGCTTCCTGGGAGACCCTCCCGCCTGGCCAGGGAGGACGGGGCGGCCCTCGTGAGCCTCGGGCAGAGGCTGCTTCCCAAGGAGAACAAGCTCAATGTTGCTCAGGTGTGGCGACCTGCAGCGGTGACCCCTCCCTCCCCACTGGCCAGGATGGGCTCCAGGGTGTGCAGCTTCACAAGACGCAGTTGTAAGAAGAACACAACTTTATTGGGCGTTGGGGTTTGGGTGCCCTGTCAGAGATCAGAACATTAAAAATGGACTCAGCATCACACGCTGTATCTACAGGCCTTCCAGGACGATGGCACTGCCCCAGCCGGTGCAGACCCTACCCACCCAGCACTGCTGGGGCCAGTCTCTGCCCCTGCCCCCTCCTGCATGCCCATGGCCAGCTCTTGCCAGGTGCCCAAACGCACCCGAGTGCCAGGGCCGGGATACCCCTGCCGGGCTGTGAGGGTCTCGGTATTTTTAAGGCAGTCAAATTTTGCATCCTGGCTCAAAGGCCAGCCCCCAGGGCCCCTGGGCAGCTAAGACCCGTGTGGCCAGCCCAGGCCTGGACATACACCTGTCCCGAGTCAGGGAGACCCTTCACTGCAGCCAGATACAAAGTGCAAACACGGCTCTCTGCGTTGTTTAAAAATCGGTAAAAACGGGCTGGCAGCCTGTGGCGCCCGTGCCCATCACGCCTCAGTCCTGTGACACCAGGTGGTGGCCTGGCTCTGGCAGGCAGAGCGCACGTCTGAAGACTTATTGCTGTGCATAGGGTCAGGCAGGAGCGACGCGAGCTGGGCCGTCCGACTGGGTCCAACTGCCAGCTTTACCAATGCAGCATTTATTTTAAAATTAAATTAAATTAAAAAAGACAAATTGCATCACCAGGTAGGTTTTCGATTAAGGGCGCGCCCTGCCTGGGTGGCAGCATCACACAGGGCCATTGGAGGCGGCTCCTGCAGGTGGTGGGGCAGCCGTCTTCCTGCAGGAGAGGAGTAGGGCTTGAACCCAAGGGTCCCTGCCCAGTCCCCTGAGCCCCTCCCCCGAACCCCAGCCCAGCCCGCTCACCTGTCCTTTGTCACTGTCCCCAGAACGGCCACTGTGGCTGTGGTTGTGACGGCGACCAAGGGCCCCGGGGGCACTGCCACAGCCAGCACCCCTGTGGGGGCTGGGGCAGGACTGGCCTTGCTCACAGCTGTGGAGGCTGCTTTGGGGGGCACGGCCCCCGCCAGGGTCGAGGTGGCTTCTGCAGGTGCAGAGGAGGTGGGACCTGGCAGCGTGCTGGCAGCCCTGTGGGCAGGTGTGGGCTCAGTGACCTGGGCTGCCCCACGTTCCCAACATGCCAGAGCAACCTGCCTGCCCCAAGGCCTCCGCCCTCCCTCCAGGCAGCCCCTACCCTGCTCCCTGGGACCCTTGTTTCTGGGGACCACACTTGGCCCTGGCTCTTCCCTGACAGCCCAGAACTCGCTCTCCCACACCTGGAAAGGGTAGGCCCAGCCTGGCCTGCACCTGCCCAGCACATGCTTCCATCACACCGAGTCGACACCACCCTCTTCAAGGACCCGGGAGCCTGCAGGGGGCCTCGTGGGGCTGCGCCAGGTGCGGTTGGCAGCATGTGGGATAGACATAACCCGCTGGTCAGAGGACAGCTATTGGGAGGGGAGGTCGGGGAGGTTTAAGAACTGTAATGCTGCTTTAAGGAGCTAAACCCCGCAGGAGCCACAGGCTTGCCCCCTTGCCTGGCCTGCCTTTCTGTTCCTGAGAGCCCGCCCCACTTCCTGTGGGTGCACAGAGCTCCACCTCAGGTGGGAACCAGGGTGGGTGGGAAGGCACCATCTCACTCAGCACCACCTGCTGTGACCACGCTTCACGCGTCACATCGGCTCCAGCAGCGCTGCCCGAGTTCCTCCCGGCTGCCCACCACTCCTTCCCAGTCTCCAAAACAGCTCCTTGTGCTGCCCCCAGCCCAGCCTGCCTTTCTCCCCGAGGGTAGGGATGGGACATGTTGGGCTCAGCTTGCACAGAGGCCACCGCCCATCAGAGGTCAGCTGCAAAGCCCTAACATCCCCCCACTGTCCGAGTGTGACAGGCATTTACTTCCAAGGCACCTATTTTAGGTGGGCACGTGGCTGGGACTTGGCACATACCAGACAGGCTAAAAGCGAACCCCCTCCCAGCCACCCAGGGCCACCCGGGCCTGGGCAGTGACTCAGCAGGGCTGGCCATTCTCTCCAAGGTGGGCCTATGGGAGGGGCGGCCCCATTCTCAGGTCCCTGAGGTGGGACACTCGGGTCCTCTGCTCACCCCCAGCCATCCCTCCCCACAGAGCCCACCTCTGCGGGGTCACAGGGTCCACCTCCTGGGCAGGCGGAGAGCTGTGGACAATTGCACCCACCCATCCTGCACACCTGGGGACCGGCGTGGGCAGTGAGGGGTCCTCCTGGCCGGGACCCATACTGACAGCCTCGGAGGCGACAGCCACCTTCTGCTCGTCCTCATCACTGCTGGAGGCCACCAGAGGGGCGTCCCTGGAGACACACACATTCCAGGCACACGGGGAGGCGGGGCCAACTGCAAGACAGGGGCGGGGGTGGGGGGCGGCGACTGGTGAGGGCAAGAGGAGCCCCAATCTCGGGTGGGCATGCAAAAGCTCCAGCCTCAAACTTGGGACAGAACCTGTCTGACAAGGAACTGTCCTCCCTGTGGCTTCCAAGAGCCAAACCTCCCAACGTGGCCCTCGACAGCCTGGGGCTTCCTGGCCTGTCCAAAGGGCTCCGGGCCAGACACCTGGACAGGCCCCCCAGCTGCCCGAGGTGGCCCAGGGCGTGCGAGGCCTGAGGAAGGCTGCTAGGGGTCCTGGTGGCGCAGACAGATGCAGGAGCGCCCTCCCTCCAAGGACAGCTCAGAGGCCTTCCACCACCCTGGGCCTGGGCCACTCCGCCCGCTGCCCTGCCGTGGGAGCCGCTCCGACTCACCGGCTCTCTCTGGGCCCTGGCTCGGGCCGCCCTGGGCATCACCGGGTCCTATGTCCACTGGGGAGCTGCACCTGGGCCCCGACTCAGAGCTGTGAACGAAGCCGAGGCTGAGGCCCTGCAGGGAGACGCTGCCCGACATGGGCGTGGCCGCCGCCTGCCCTGCCTCCTCACCAGCAGAAGGGCTGGAAGTCGGGGAACTTGGCCCAGCCTTTGTCCTCCAGGGCCGTGGTGCTGGGGGCCCTGGCTGCCCACACGCTGGAGCCCACGTCCAGCGCCACTCCCGGGGCGGCAGGCGTCGGGCTCGCCGGCTCATCAAACGCCGTCCACGTGGCACCTGCCGGAGATGAGACCAGAACCCCCCGCTCAGATGCAGCCAGACACCCCGCAGCGGCGCCCCCACCGGGCTGCTGGGCGTGTGGCTGAGGCCAAGGTCAGCCTCAGCACGAGCCCTGGTCGCTGGGCACGGGAGCCCGCAGGACCACACACTCCAGAGCGCAGACGGGTCGGCAGGAGGCAGATGCGTAGGAGCACCCGCCAGGGCACCCAGTCCTGTGCCCCTACCCGGCCTGAATGCTGCACCCCAAGCACCTACCTTCCGAGCCGCCTTCCACAGGGGGACCGCCCTTTGGGGCAGCGGCCTGAGGAGCCTCTGCGGGAGCCACATCCCCGTGGGCTTCCGCCCCATCCCGGTCTCCACGCGCCGGGCCGTTCTCTGGGCAGCTCTCTGCGGCGGGCGGGCCCCCAAACCTGGGGGAGCACAGTCAGCTCAGGGGACATGGCGGCCGGGCAGGGCCTGTGTCCCTCAGGGAGGCCGAGGCGGGCGGGCACACACCTGGCCCTGCCCAGGCCCCGGGCAGCACAGTGGGTCTCCTTATCCTCCCAGATGTCGTCGTCCTCGTCGTCGTCGAAGGGCTGGATGTGGTCCCCGCAGCAGGCCTCAAACAGAGCCGCGCTGGGCTGTGGGAGCCACGTGTTCACACAGCCCCGAGGCCTGGATGGGCGCCCAGCCGGGGGGCAGCCGGGGGACAGGGCTCCCGGGGAGCAGCCCGTCACCCCCGCCAACAAACACCGAGTGGAGACTCACGCTGTCCTCGTCGGCGTCGATGTGGAAGTTGATCTCTGCGATCCTGTCAAAGGGAGCGCTGAAAGAAGAACGCCGCCGCTCAGCACGTGGCGTCCGGGTGACCCCTCAAGGCCACAGCGTGGCGGGTGTGGCGGGCCGTCCGGAGGCCGAGGGAGTCTGCAGCCCAGAGCAAGGCCGACTCCGAGGCCAGTCCAGGGTGCGGTCACCGGGTGGGGCCCACGCCCTGGGGACTGGCACCTGGCTGGACGGGAGGACCTGCCCTCTCTGAGGGACCCTCTCTGCCCAGCCCCTCCCACACAGCTCCCACCGGCTCAGCGGAGGAAATGGGGCGGCCTCTAGCAGAGCCACCTCCACCCTCGCGGAAGGGACTGGGTGGGGTGGGGGAAGGGGGTGATGGCACAAATCAGGGCCGTGGTGTGCGAGGAAGGCAGCCAGGCACATGCTGGGCTCACTTGACACTGTCGTCCTGGTCTGCAAACTCCTCGTCGTTGAAGCCAAACTGGTCCACAAATGTGGCCGTCATCTGCTGGACCTGGTACTCGGAGAAGGCCTGGGGGACGGGCACAGCCTCAGATGTGGCTCCTCCCGCTCAGCCACACAGGGGCCTGTGCGTGTGGCCACACCCAATCGGCCTATTTAACTTGTAATTCGCCCGCTGTGTCCCCAAAGGCCCGTCCATGTAAGTGGCTGGGCGGAGGCTCCCTCATCACAGGGTGAGGGGCAGCGCCAGGCGCGAGGAGCATCGCTCCCCTCGCCATCTCCCGGCAGTTTGGCGAGATGCCCGGGACCCCTAGAGGCCTCAGTGCGCTAGGCCTGCGGAGAAGGGCCTGGCCACACGCACCTGCTGAAGGGACAGCTCGTTAGGGAACACGCCCTCCATGTCCTCGTCCTCACTCGAGGGGTGGAGGTGGGTGCTTACCTGCAACAGCAGAGGGCGGGTGTGAGCTGGGGGAGCAAGCTGGCGCCGGGGCTGGTGCCCAGCCTGCTCCCGACCCGCAGCCCTCCCCGGGTCTGGGCACAGCCTCTAGGCCACATGGGCCTCCTGACACGACAGGGACAGAGCGGCCACGGCAGCTCTGCTCGGGCCTCGGGCCCGCACGGGGATGGCCCAGGCCTGTGGTCAGAGGGTCTGTCTGGACACGGAGCAGAGGCAGTAGCACACGCTCGGCCACAGATGCATGCACGAGCAGACGAGACTCCTCACCAGGTCCACAGCGTTCCTGCGGTTGGTCTCCGTCAGCGTCTCCTCCACGAAGCTCTCCCAGCGCCCACGGCAGTCCGCAGGCAGCCCTGCAAGGGAAGCGCTGCTGTCTGGTCCCGAGGGCGGCCTGTGCGGGCACAGGGCCCAACTCGGCGGTGTCAGAGCCCGAGTTTACTTGGTGACCCCACGGGGCCTCTGGCAGACACGCCAGCGCCGGCTTCTACAACAAAGCGGCCTATGGCCCCGCCCGGTTTTCAGAGAGGTCGGAGCCTCCGTGTGCGCCCCGGAAACGGTGATGGACAATGACAGCAAAGAGCTTCCACTAGCCTTCCCTGGGGCCCCCACCCCATCATGGACGGAGGGCCCAGGAGGCCCAGCCCCAGCCCCAGGCACTGACAGAGAGCACCCTCCTTCCCCCGGGACCTCCTGGGCTCCCAGCTACAGCGACCACAGGAGCCACGCCAGGTCCAGCGAGGCCACGCCTGCAGTCGATCTGACTGATGACCCCTGCAGCACAACTGAATGCCAGTGCCCCCTGCACCCGCTCTGGGCTCACAGCATCTGCGCACCCCCCGCCCCTAACACACTCCGCCCTCCGGCCTGCCTCCTGCACCCTGGGCACACCTGCTGTCTGCCTGGCATCCTCCTCCCCAGCGAGGCCATGTGGGCCCTCCCTGGCTCGGCCCGTGAGACCCGGAGCTGAAGACAGTGCCAGGACGAGCGGGGAAGGGTCAGGGCACGAGCCACCAGGAGCGAGGCCCTGTGCCTCTCGAAGTGGGGGGCAGCCCAGGGCAGAGGCGAGGCCTGCCTGGCTCAGAGAACTGCACGGCGTGCCCTGAGCGCGAACAGACGTCTGCCCAGCCGAGGGAAGGCCCCGTGAGGCGAGGCAGCCAGCCGCGGCGCGGCTCACCTTGGATGACCTCGCTGACGGGCGTCTGCGTGGCCCCCCTCTCCAGGTTCCGCACCACCGCGTTGGCGATCCGGGTGAGGTGGCCCATGTTCCCGCGCCTCATGCCACCTGCTGCCCTGGAAGCGAAGGGCAGCATGAGGGCAGCTGCCAGGCCTGAGCCTTGCCCACCGCCCCCAAGTCCCTCCTCATGGCCTCGCCTGCGTTGGGAGGTGCTGCTCGCACCCCCTCCCCCCGCCCCGTGCAGACCAGACCATGGGGAAGCCGCCAGCCTGTGGTTGCGTGACATTGGGGTTCAGTAAGAGCAGATGAGGGACAGGCCGGGGAGGGAGGCACCCCCGGAGAGCAGGCAGGGCAGAGAGCAGGGCAGTGGGAGGGCTGCCACAGGCCATCCTGGGACCCGGGCAGCCAGGAATTTCAGGCAGAAGTGACAGCCTCTGTTCCAGAAGGAGCCCAGCTGCTCACCGAGGCCGCCCGGGGCAGGGAGGCCACAGGAAGTGCCTGGACACTTGCCTGAGGGTCCAAGGGCGCAGTGGTCGAAGTGGCTGGGGCTGGGATGGGGAAGTGGGGGATTTGGGACACACTGTGGGCACAGGATGGGCGAGGGGGCAGAGGAAAGGGTGAAGGAGGCCTGGGGAGCCAGGCTGGTGAGGGGAAGAGCCTGCCCGCCCACCCGCCCGGTGACTGCCTGGCTCGTGTCAGCCAGCCCCGGCCTCCCTGGCAGCCGGCAGCGGTGTCGGCAGCAGCAGAAGCCCCCCTGGAGCTTCCCTGGAGCCCCCCGTGGTTCTTACTGTGTGTGGTCATTGGCCTCCCAGGCCTCCAGGATCCTCTGGACCAGGCAGCACTTCTGGAACAGCTGGGGGGACAGGCTGACGGTCAGGGTCCGAGGGGCTGCGTGCTCCCCTCCACCCTCCACCCTCCACCCTCCACGAACCGAGTGGGCTTAGCAGGCAGGCAGGGGCCTGGAGGGGAGCGTCGTGCGGAGTGAGTAGGGAAGGAGAGATGCGTCCCGTTGAGGATGACGCATGTGGACTCAAAGGACCCAAAGTCCCGGGATGCTTTCTCATGCCCTTTCTCTGTGATGTCCTCACCCAGGTCATGTGAGGACCAGAAAAGAAGGGGGAAGGGCCTCAGGCGGAGTGGCCACGCGGCGCCTGGCTGGACTCACGTGGGTCACCATCGTGCTCTCGGCGTGGCTGGCAGCAGGCAGCAGGCTCTCCGAGTCCCCACTCTCGGGGCCACCGGCTTCAGCCCTGTCCTCCCGGGGGGCGTGGGAGAGAATCGCAGCCACACACAGTTCCACTTGGAGGTGCAGAAAGTTATTCCAGGTGTACTTGAAAAACAGGTCCTGGGGACAGGCAGGGAGGCGCGTGGCAGGCGGCAGGCGCGAGGGGCCCGAGAGCCTCCCTCTGCAGAGCCAAGCAGAGGCCCCTGAACTGGCCCGAGGGCCAATCTTCTGTCTCCAAATTAGAAGCTTAACTCGTTGTGGCCTCTCTCTTTATCCTGTGGTTTGTTTGTTTTTTAATATATTCCATTGTTTGTTTGGTTTTTTTTGTTGTTGTTTTTTTACAGAGAGGAAAGGAGAGGGATAGAGAGCTAGAAACATCAATGAGAGAGAAACATTGATCAGCTGCCTCCTGCACACCTCCTACTGGGGATGTGCCCGAAACCAAGGTACATGCCCCTGACCGAATCGAACCCAGGACCTTTCAGTCCGCAGGCCAATGCTCTAACCAATGAGCAAAACCAGTTTCGGCTATCTCGTGGGTTTTTATTTTTTATATTTTTAAAGGCTGTGTATTTCCTAGTAAGATCCCTGTTAACTACATTCTACACATTCTATTATGTGGGATTCGTATTCTTCCTTTAGGATGTGTCTTGACCCATGAGTCAGTGGAAGCGTGTTGCATTCACAAACACCCAGAAGGGACGTCACGTGCGGAGGTGCACGTATGGACACCCCACAGAAACCGGGGGGCCCTGCCTGAGCCTCCCCGGCTGAAGCCCAGCGGCTTCCAGATGGGGCCCCTGGAAGGCTGACCCTTCGCAGTGAGGAGGCAAGAGCAGGGAGGCGAGGTGACCTGCCTGCACCCCAGGGCCCCTCACAGAGCAGAGGCCACAGCAGCCTACGTCCTAGACTCTGCTGCCTACCCAGAGGGAGGGAGGGCACAGGGGGCAAGGGGCAGGGTGGGGGCAGAGCAGGCTGTGCGCAAAAATCCTCAACAAAATACCAGCAAAATTCAGCAATGGACAAAGTTCAGCAATTCTTAAAAATAAAAACACTTGATAAACTAGGAACAGAAGGAAACCTGCTCAACACGACAAAGGGCCTCGTGACAAGCCCACAGCCAGCACCCTGGCAAGGACGCGGTGCCGGGCTGCAGGCTCCTCCTCTGCCTGCTGCCTGCTCCCCCCGCCACGTCCGCTCAGCACCATACGCAAGTTCTAGCGGAGCGAGGAGGGAAGAAAAAGATAGGAAAAGTATCCAATTGGAAAGGAAGAAGTTAAATTATCTCTTTTCACAGACAATAGGATCCACACATTCCACATAAACTGTTAGACCTAATAAAAAGTTCCAAATACAAAATCAACACAAAAACCAGTTGCATTTCTAGACACTAATAATCCAAAAAAAGTTCTAAGAAAATAATTCCGTTTTCAACAGTACCCCAAAATAGAAAACACTTAGGAATGAGTGAGCCCAGGAGGTGAGAGGTGTGCACACGGCCGAGCATCGCAGACCCGAGTCGCTGAGAAGGCGCAGGTCAGGCGGGAGGCTGACACCATCACCAAAGTGAGCCACAGACTCAGTACGGTCTCTTCAAATGGATGGCTTTTTTTTTCGTAGAAATAGAAAAACTCATCCTAAGATTCATAGGGAATCACCAGGGATCCCCAAAGGAAAAAAATCTTGACCCCAAAAGAGTTGGACTCACACTTCACTTCACAGCAACAGGTAGTCCTGGCGTGGGGATAGACATGGAGACCAAGGCAAGAGAGTTGACATTCAAGAAATAAACTCCCCCATATATGGCCACCTGATTTCCCACAGGAAGCCATGGTGTTCAGTAGGAAAGTGCCGGAAACTGGACACGCACAGGAAGAGGAACGAAGCTGAACCCTCCCAGAGACTGCATTTACAAAGTAACTCACAGTGCATCGAAGACCTGACAGAGCTAAGATTATAAAACTCTTAGAAGAAAACAAGGGGTCAGTGGCATGACAGTGGATCTGGCAATGATTTCTTGGATATGACACCAATAAATAAACTGAACTTCATTAAAATTAAAAACTTGTGTGTGTAAATGGAGTGAAAAGATAACCCACAGAATTGAGAAGAATCCATTTAAAAACCTTAATCCAGAATATATAAAGAACTCCTATAACTCAACAACCATCAAAAGAACCACCTGACTCAAACATGGGCAAAGGACTTGGACAGCTGTCCAACGGAAAGACACAGACGGCGAACAAAGCACACGACCAGGAGCTCGGCATCCCGGCCATGAGGGAAATGCACGTCCACGCCTCGGAGGTACCCCTTCCCAGCTGTCATGTGGCCTTTTTACCGAACACAGAAAAACCCCGCTCGGCGAGGATGTGGACGCCGGCACACCACCAGCCAGCGGGAGGAGAACACTGCTCCCTCAGAGCGCTGGCCACAGCACGACAACGTGACCCCTCAGCCCACTCATGGGCACATGTTCACCAGAAGGGAAAGCTGGACTCACACAGGAATCTGCATCTCCATGTTTATAGCAGCTTCATTCAAAACAGCCAAAGGGGCTCCAGCCAGTGTGGCTCCGTGGATAGAGCATTGGTCTGGGGACCCAAGGGTCCTGGGTTAGATTCCGGTCACAGGCACAGGCCTGGATTGTGGGCTTGATCCCCAGTAGGGGTCGTGCAGGAGGAAGCCCATCGATGATTCTCTCTCATCACTGATGTTTCTGACTCTCTCCTCCTTTCTCTAAAGTCAATAAAAATAAAATAAACAAAACAGCCAAAGGGGAAAACAACCCACACAACGAAGAGACTGGACAGAGCTTGTCTACAAGGGGGAGGGGGGAGTGATTCAGCCACAAAAGGACCGACGTCTGGTTCCTGCCACAGCAGGGATGAAGGAACCTTGAAGACAATGTGCTCAACAAGCAAGATACAAAGGGCCAACACGGGTGATGCCACTTCCACGAGGCCCCACAGTAGCCCAACACACGCAGAAAGTGTGTGTGTGTGGGGGGGGGGTAGAGGGGCTGTGGGAGGGCATGGGGACAGACTGCCTAATGTCAGTGTTTCTGTTTGAAGATAACGAAGTTCTGCAGATAGATGTGGGGTGGTTCTATAAACTGTGAATGTACTTAATGCTACTGAATTGGAACCCTTAAAATTATTAAGCTGGTAAATTTTTGTTGTGTGTTTGTTTACCACAGTAAAGATAAAAAGAGGAGAGGAAAAGGAAGTCCTTCATTACCCTCTGGGGGTTCCAAATCGGGAAGAACCGGGAGAGGCCAGTCCTCCAGGCCCAGCTCCAAGGCCGGCTCCTTCTGGGAGCGGAGGCCCAAGGGCAGCTGGGGATGCACCTGCCTGTGGTGCCCGCAGAGCCACGCCCTCCCCTCAGCACCCCTCTGCCTGGCGGCCCTCTCCTCCGACACCCAGGCTCCCCGAGGCACTGAATGGAGGCGCCCCCTGGGTCTGACAGGAAGTGCTGGGGTGCCCTGTGGAGAGCGAGCAGCTGCTCCTCTAGGATGCTGTGCTGAAGGGCTAAAACCAAAGTCCTCCCTCGAGCAGAGATCTGGAAGGGCGTGACCGGATTACCCCTCCTGCCCTCCCTCAGACAGACAGATGCCCGCCTCTGCTCGCAGGGCAATCTCCGTGAGCTGTACCAAGGCCGGGTGTCCCACCTTCGCTCAGGCTGTGGTCAGCCTGGGCCTGTCTCGGGACCAAACCAGAGCTTCCCGAGGCCCACCCCTGGGCTGAGGTCCAGATGCCTGCCTGCTGGGCCTGCCCACTGCCAGGGGGGGGGGGGGACGCGCGGGCCGCTCACCAGCAGCAAGCCCATGGTGTTGAGCCGGCAGAGCTCCTGGTTGATGCTGGGCGTGTTGGTGTGCAGCAGGGCAGCCATGAGGCGGGCGCCATGCAGGCGGGCGTTCCCGAGGGGCTCCTCCAGCACGCCGATGGTGGTCAGGATTGCGGCTTTCTGCAAACACAGAGTGCTCACTGACCCTTGCAGCCCAGCGTGACCACTGCTCAAGGGCCCGGCTGGGGTCCACGCTGTGGCACAGCTCGGGAGGGGAGGAGAGGGCCTTCCTTGCGGCAGCAATGCCTAGGAGAGGGAAGGAGGCACTGGCGTGAGTGCTGGGTCTGCACCCAGAGGCTCCCAACTACAGGGGTCAGCACCCCGGAGTGAGACCTGGGTATGAGGCAGGACCAGCCTCTCAGGGCCAACTGGAAACTCTTAGGAGCTGCACACGGGTCTTCTCTGATCCCGCACGTGCAGCGTCACGTAGCCACCTTTCTGCTAACAGAATGTTCCAGAACCTCTACCTTGGTGAAGCTTACTTTCTGGTGGGGGAGGCAGCCTGGGGGACAGTGAGAGAATGAGTCTCCTCAGCGTGACCCCAGCACCCCCTAGAGCTCCTAAGCTGGGCAAGGGGCCTCCTCTGGGATCCCTGGCCCTGACTGGGGCCAGGTGGACGGTGAACGTGGGCTCTCAGATGACCCCTATTCCAGAATGCGAGTCATCGGGGGGCTGCAAAAGGCCCACCCCCAGGCCCTGAGCAGACGGACAGGCAGCCGGGGTCTGGAGACAGGCTCTGGCACCGCCTGGTCCTCGTCAGGTCAGGGAACAGCAGGCGCGCTGTCTGAGGGGCTGACCTTTGGCGGGTGGAGCAGGAGCTGGTGGAAGTCCTTCAGCCTGGGCTCGATGCCGTGCAGGACGCTGTGGCTGACGGGGCACAGCCTCTCCAATCCCTGAGAAAAGGCGTCCACCAGGCCCTCTGTCCTGTGGATGAGGAAGCAGATGGAGGCGGGGACGGCCCGGCTCCGAGGCATCGCCCTCCCCTGCCCAACGTCCCCTCATCTCAAGAGGCTGGTGGCTGACAGAGGAGGGCGCGAGGCCTCGAGAGAACATCCCCACACGGAGGGTGGCTCCCAGCGAGGGCGATGCTTCCCCACGAGGCACTCACCCAGCCCGCCTGGCTTCCAGCAAGGTCAGCAGCACCTGCGTCCCGCTGACGAGGCAGCTCTCCGTCTGGTCCCCGTCAAACATGTTCCTCAGAAGCTGCTCCACGCAGTCCTGCCTGTCACACACGGTCACTGCCGGGAGCAGAACAGACAGAGCACGCCTCCCTCCCCTGCCCCCCGTGGGGGTGCGCCCTGCTGGCCTGCACTCGGGAACCTGCCTCGAGTCCCGGGGAAACAGGCCCTCCCTTAGCTCTGGGTCTGGTGAGCATTTCACAGCAGCTCCTCCGAGTCCGAACCCGAGGGGTGGCTGTGTCCGCGTTCACAGGGCAGGCTCAGAGATGCACCCTCGCTCAGAGACCCCACCCACCAGCGCCCACCAGCCCGCAGCACTCACGACTCCAGCACTGCGAGGAGGGGGTCCGGCTCCAGGGCCTCGGGCAGCTGGCCGCCCTGCTCCCTGCCCAGCCGGACGATGTCACAGAGCGTCTGGGAAGCGTTGGACTGCCTCTGCAAAGACAGGGGCCATGTCAGCGCCCGCCGCTCGTCTTACGGAAGCTGGGGACCTGCCCTAAACCAGGTCACTCCCGAGGGGGCTGCTCTGCACCAGACTGCACGGCCCAGGGGGGGCTCCTGGCAGCGGCTCCGAGGCAGGTACGAGGTCCCGGGCTCTCAGTGCTCCACTGGCCCGCAGGGCGCCTGCCCTCAGACCACGGTGAGCCACACTGCGTGGGGACCGCCTCTCTGGTCCCGTCTTTTACCCTCACAAGGAGCTCCTGTTGCTCAGAGGAGTCCCGTGAACACAGGCACAAAGGACGCGACTTCTGAGGGAAGCATGACCCTGGGGAAGTGTAGAACTGACCCAGGGCACTTGTGGGTCACAGGTTTCCTCGGGCAGTGGACACGGTTAGACATGCAGCCTGGCCCCTTGTCGGGGCGTCAGGACACTCGGCTAAAGGACGGGCTTGCACCAGCATCGTGGGGAGAAACGGGAGCAGCCCGGTGGGCCCTGTGGCCCGTGGGCAGGCCCGTCAGCCCCAACGCTCACGATCAGGGGCATCGGCGCAGACACCCTTGGCATCCCCACACTTCTCCCTGGCAGGAGAACTGGCCAGAGCGCTCCCCTCCAACCCGGCCCTGAGCACAGCACAGCCAGAACCAGACGCTCCCTGCAGGGAGCAGAGCACAGCAGAGCCTCGTGCTTAGAGGGGAGTCTACAGGACCTCCCCCCCCCCCCCTCGCCTGCTCTCCCCGAGGGGAGCGGAGCCACACTGCGGGCTGCCCTGGGGAGAGGACCTGCTAGGCTGAGTCCACATCCACTGACCCACATAAACAGAGATAAAAAATTCTTGCTGTTGTGAGCAGTAAGTTTTGGGGCAATGTGTTACTCAAGCACAGGAAACGAACAGTTCTGTGTGAGCGGCTCTAATGCGTGCGTGTTACTCGTCAGTAACCAAGTCCCGGAGTCAGTGCTTGACGGATGGACAGAGGTGGCCATGGTCCTCGTGGGCAGAAAGGCCGCCCTGCCCCTCGGACGCAGCAGTGGGTGCGCCATGGCCCCGGAAGGGGCTCCGAAGCGTGTACGTGTACGTGTACTCACATCTTCATCCTCCCGGGGGTGGATCAACTCCACGAGTCTCTGGATGATCCTCTCTTCACTGAGCCACTGGAAGGGAAAGGAGGATGTGACGGCTCCGCTCACGTCTAACCACACGGAAACGTCTTTCCGCGCGTGGAGCGCCACGCACAACCTGCACACACACCAATGTGGCATGCAAATGCCAGCATATGCCCATCACGGACCCCAGGCCCAGAGAGAACAGGCAGTGACCTAACTCTGGGGCAACCTGACGTTCATGGGGAGGAGGCGCCGTCCGTGTCCTAACGGGGTGGACTCACACACGCCAGCTCTGCCTGAGGAGCCACCCAGCACCACCCCACCCAGTGCGCACAGCTGCTTTTTTTTTTTTCTTTTAATCCGCATCCAAGGATATGTCTTTATTTTTATTTTTTAGAGAGAAAGGAAGAAAGAGAGAATCGATCTATTACCTCCCATATGTGCCCCGACTGAGGATTGAACCCCCTACCTGGGTAGGAGCCTGACCCGGAAGGGAACCCGTGACCCTTGGGTGCCCAGGAAGACATGCCCACCAGGGCTCAGCCTCTGCTCCTGCAGCACCGGGGCCTTTCCAAGGCCAGGAGCACCAGGACCCCGGTGAGGCCGCAGGAGCCCTGCCAGGGCTGACGTGCTGGGCACTGGGGGTTCAAGGGCAAGGCTGAAGCCAGCTCCCCGCACCTCCCACTCAGGCGGATGATGTGCGCCCAGGACTGTGCGGGGAGCCTCCCTCCCGCTCAGAGCAGCAGGCGTGATGCTCCGCCCACTGCGGGCGTGGGCCGTGACTGGTCTTAGTGGGAGGCTCACCAGACCATTAGCCTAGGACCGAGCCCTGCCACCTCGATGAGCACTGTCACCGATTCCAGGGGCTGGAGATGGGCAAGGAGGACCAATGCTTTACCCTGCTTTAAGCTGCATGGCCACCACACCCACCAAGCACCGGGGACAGGCTGCCACATGGACCTCCTGCCTCTCTGGGTTGAGAACCCTCTTCTCCCCCCGTTTCTGGGAAAGCCCTCAGGGAGCTGCGGCGTAAGCACCATCAGGACAGACACGGCACACACTGCAGGACGGGCGGCAGGCCCCTGCAGGGCACAGAGCAGCAGGAGGTCCTGCCTGAGGCCGAGGGGCGGGGCGGGCGGTAAGGAAAGTTGGGGTTCTGCTTGGTCACTGAGCAGAGGCTGGAGAGAGAAGGAACGCTCTGCTCTTGCTTCTGAGTGGATGGAGAAAGGACGATGGAAAGGGGGCAGAGTCCAGCCCAGCCCTGCCCAGAGCCCGATGGCCCCAGGGAGCAGGGAGTGCCCAGCACACCAGTGCTGAGCCCCTCCACTCGGGTCCAGCCTGCTGTGCAAGCCATGACCACCATCAGGAATCTGCAGACCCGCCGAGCGGGACGGCTCTGAGACCGGGGCCGCACACTCACCTGCAGGACTTCCTGCCGGAGCCCAGCCGGCTCCACACAGCTGACCAGGCGAAGCAGCAGGTCCATGAGGGCCGAGGTGCCGATGTGCTTCAGGACCAGGCTGATGAATGTGTCCTTCCCCTTCAGGAACACGATCACCTGAAGCCAAACACCCGGTAAGCAAGGGCCCGCCGCCCCTGGAGATGCCCGAGGGAGATCACTCCTGAGAAAGGTGACTCCCATCAAGCCGAGCAGAAACAACGGGAAGACATAAAAGTTGTAAGAAAGCCTCTGCGAGGACAGCCGAGCCCCGAACACGGCAAGCCTACAGGCGAGGGAGGGGCGAGGACCCAGGAGGGCAGGTTTGCTTGCAGGTGAGCCTCCATGGTCACTGCTGACAGCCCCTGCCGGACGCCAACCTGGAGAGCACAGAGTCACCACAGGCCCGTGAGGGGTGAGGGAGCCAGGACCGAGGCTTTAGGAGGAACAGGAAGAGGCAGGGATGTGCGGCTGGCTGGTGACCACGTCAACGAGATGAGAACAGCCACGTGTGAAGCATGAAGCCACAGGGCGGGGGGGGGGGGGGGGGGGGGCTGCTCAGAGGTGGCTGTGGGTGAGCGAGCAGGTGAAGGAGGCAGTCTGGGCAGTCCCTCCGGGCTGCATGTCTGCATGTGTAGCTCAGCTCAGCCCGAGATGAAGTGCCTGCCTCCCAGGACTCCACAGGAACAAGGACCAGAGGAGAAGCCTGGCTGC
Organism: Vespertilio murinus; assembly: GCA_963924515.1. Lineage (NCBI taxonomy): Eukaryota > Metazoa > Chordata > Mammalia > Chiroptera > Vespertilionidae > Vespertilio > Vespertilio murinus. The sequence continues at coordinate 196,562,459 of OZ004707.1, read as the reverse complement.
GGGAAGTCAGCCACACTCGGAGCTGGAGGAAGGGAGGAGGAGGGAGAGGGAGAGGGAGAGGGGCACAGGACGACGAGGAGAGGAAAAGAGGTGGGAGGAGGGCGCTTTGAAACGAATAATTAAGCTCCTAGAGAGATTACTGGGAATGAAGTAAGGGACAGCACTACAGAAATCAGCCTAGATAAACAGACCGTGGGTCCACAGACCATAGCACACTCCTCGCAATAAAAAGGACTATACCATGACGAAACCGGTTTGGCTCAGTGGTAGAGCATCGGTCTGCGGACTGAAAGGTCCCGGGTTCAATTCCGGTCAGGGGCATGTACATTAGTTGCGGGCATATCCCCGGTGGGGGTGTGCAAGAGGCAGCTGGTCAGTGTTTCTCTCTCATCGACATTTCTAGCTCTCTATCTCCCTTCCTGTCTGTAAAATATCAATAAAATATATTTTAAAATAAAATAAAAATTAAATTTTTAAAAAAGGACTACACCAACGCACCACCGAAACACACAACTTAGAGGACGCGACAGGGAACTACGCTGACAAAGAAAAAAGCTAATTCCCAAAGGCCGTGTATTATATGATTTAGCCGAACATTTGGAAATAACACAATTTTAGAAACAGAAACTGATGAGTGTGACGGTTCCGGGCAGGAGAAAGGTGGGAGCAGTTAAAAGGGCCACACCAAGGACCCTGGTGGTTTGGACTGCTCAGTGCTTGACTGTGATGGTGGAGACACAACCTACTCGGGGAATAAAATGCATATAACTTTTTTTTTTTTTTTAATCCTCACCTCCTCACCCCTGGATATGCTTTTATTGATTTTGGAAGAGAGAGAAAGTTTGGGGGGGGGGGGGCGGCGGCGGGGAGATCGCTCATTTGCCTCCTGTATGCACCCTGACTGGGGATGAAACTATTCAATTAAAAAATGAGCAGAGGACCTGAACAGACACTTCTCACAAGATGACATACAAATGGCCAATGTATGAAAAGATACTCAGCTTCACCAGCTATGAGGGAAATGCAAATGGACCCTAAATTACAGAGAGGAAAAGAGAGGTATAGAGATTTAAAAACATAGACCAGCTGCCTCTTGCACACCCCCGACTGGGGATGTACCCGCAACCAAGGTACATGCCCTTGACCAGAATCGAACTTGGGACCTTTCAGTCCACAGGCCGACACTCTATCCACTGAGCCAAACTGGTTTCTGGACCCTAAATTAGATACACCTGTTAGAATGGCTTTTACCAACAGGACAAGTAATGACAAGTGTTGGAGAGGTTATGAAGAAAATGGAACTCAAGAAACAAAAATGGCAGCATAGGTAAACACCTAAACTGCTGCCTCGCACAATAATTTCAAAACTACAACTAAAGACAAAATGAACATCATCCAGAACCACAGGAAAGCTGGCTGAGTGGAAATCCTGCAAGGGCATGTACATTGGTTGCGGGCACATCTCCAGTAGGGGGTGTGCAAGAGGCAGCTGATCGATGTTTCTCTCTCATCGACATTTCTAGCTCTCTATCTCTCTCCCTTCCTCTCTGTAAAATATCAATAAAATATATTTAAAAAAAAAAAAAAAAACAGAGAGGACCACACCAAGACACATCATAATTAAAATGCCAAGAGCAAAAGACAAAGAGAGAATATTAAAAACAGCAAGAGAAGCCGAAACCGGTTTGGCTCAGTGGGAGAGCGTCGGTCTGCGGACTGAAAGGTCCCGGGTTCGATTCCGGTCAAGGGCATGTACATTGGTTGCGGGCATCCCCAGTAGGGGGTGTGCAAGAGGCAGCTGATCGATGTTTCTCTCTCATCGACATTTCTAGCTCTCTATCTCTCTCCCTTCCTCTCTGTAAAATATCAATAAAATATATTTAAAAAAAAAAAAAAACAGAGAGGACCACACCAAGACACATCATAATTAAAATGCCAAGAGCAAAAGACAAAGAGAGAATATTAAAAACAGCAAGAGAAGCCAAAACCGGTTTGGCTCAGTGGGAGAGCGTCGGTCTGCGGACTGAAAGGTCCCGGGTTCGATTCCGGTCAAGGGCATGTACATTGGTTGCGGGCATCCCCAGTAGGGGGTGTGCAAGAGGCAGCTGGTTGATGTTTCTCTGTCATTGACGTTTCTAGCTCTCTAGCTCTCTCCCTTCCTCTCTGTAATATATCAATAAAATATATTTAAAAAAAAAAACAGTTAATTACCTACAAGGGAGGACCCATACGACTGTCAGCAGATTTCTCAACAGAAACCATGCAGGCCAGATGGGAGTAACAAGAAATATTCAAAGTGATGAATAGCAAGAACCTACAACCAAGATTACTCTACCCAGCAAAGCTATCATTCAGAATTGAAGGGCAGATAGAGCTTCACAGATAAGAAAAAGCTAAAGGAGTTCAACACCAAAACAGCATTATATGAAAAGATGAAAGGTATTCTTTAAGAAGAGAAAGAACCCAAAACTGGTTTGGTCCCAGGTTCAATCCCAGTCAAGGGCATCTACTTTGGTTGCGGGCACATCCCCAGTAGGGGGTGTGTAAGAGGCAGCTGATTGATGATTCTTTCTCATCGATGTTTCTAACTCTATCCCTCTCTCTTCCTCTCTGTAAAAAAGCAATAAAATATATATTTTTTTAAAGAAGAGGGAGAAGAAGAAAAAGATAAAAATTATGAACAACAAATACCTATCTAGTAACAAGTGAATCTAAAAATCAAGTGAATTAAAAACCTGATGAACAAAATAAACTGGTGAATATAATAGAACAGGGACATAGAAAGGGAGTGGACTGAGAATTCTTAGGAGGAAAGGGGTACAAAAAGCGTACACCTATGGATGAGGACAGTGGGGGGGAGGAATAAGGGCAGAGGGTGGGGTGGGAACCGGGTGGAGGGGAGCTATTGGGGGGGGACAATTGTAATAATCTGAACAATAAAGATTTATTAAATTTTTAAAAATATATTTTATTGGCTTTACACAGAGAGGAATTGATAGTTAGAAACGTCGATGAAAGAGAAACATCGACCAGCTGCATCTTGCACACTCCCCACTGGGGATATGCCTGCAACCAAGGTACATGCCCTTGACCAGAATCGAACCCAGGACCTTTCAGTCCACAGGCCGACGCTCTATCCACTGAGCCAAATCGGTTTCGGCAGATTTATTAAATTTAAGAAAAAAAGAAAATGGAACTCTTGCTGGTGGGAATGTAAATTGGTGCAGCCACTATGGAGGTTCCTAAAAATAATTAAGAATAGAGTTACCACCCTGGCTGGTGTTGCTTGCTAAGTGGTTAGAGTGTCTGGCCTCGCACCAAAGGGTTGTGGGTTTGATTCCCAGTCAGGGGCACATACCTGGGTCCCGGCCCCAAGTCAGGGCATGTGTGGGAGGTGGTATCTCTCTCACATTGATGGTTTTCTCTCTCTCTCCTTCCCTCCCTCCCTCTCTGAAAAGCAATAGAAAAAATATCCTCAAGTGAGGATTTTAAAAAAGAATAAAATAAAAAAAGAATAAAGTTACTATATGACCCAGTAATCCCTCTTCTAGGTATCTACCTGAAAAACTTGAAAGCATTTCTTCACAGAGATATGCAGCCCTATGTTCCTTACAGCATTATTCACAGAGCTCTCTCGATAGAGGCCTGGGTGAATTTGTGGCACATCCACAATGGAGGATTACTCAGCCATAAGAAAAGACGGAATACTACCATTTGCAACAACACGGATGGACCTGCAGAATATCATGCTAAGCAAAATCAGTCAGTAAAGCTAAGAACCATATGACTTCTCTCATTATGTGGGATGTAAAGCAAATCAGACACAGACAACAGCGTGGTGGCCATCAGAGGGAAGGGGGCGGGTGTAAAGGGCAAAGTGATGGACGATGACCTGAACCAATCAGCAGTGGTTCCCCTGGAGTGTTACCTAAGACTGCTTTCTGTATTTCTGTCTTACCTGAATTTCATATAAGTGTGTTACCTTTGTCAGTAGAAAAAAATGTTTTTTTAAGAGTGCAGTCCACATTATTGGTAAGGGACGAAGACGGAGGTGTTACACGCAGCAGGAAAATCCAGACAGTGTCTGGAAGTAGAGTGGTTTGGGAACACACGTGTGCAGGCACTGGTCTGGAAGGCGGGCAGGACGTTGGTTAACCCAGGCCTGCCCTCCATTCCAGCTCCCCCGCCCCGGCAGCACTGCTCCTCCTGGGACCGAGACTCACTGCCGCACCAGAGGCACCAGCACCGCAGTCTTCACTCCTCGGCCAGTTTCCAAAAAGTATCTGAGGTGAGACAGTCCTCTGAGGTCCCCTGCAAACCTCAGATTTACAACCCCATGATGGGGACAGTCCACTGAAGACCCAACAGGCCACAGGGTCTCCTCCCGCCCACCAAGCTCTGCCGGGGCTGCACCTCTCAGAGCTCCAGGCAGACACGGAATATGGGGCTGCCCCTTGCCCAGGACGTGAAGACACCAAGCCATCATGGTAACCCCTGTGGGGTGTCATCGTGGGATCTGTTCACCAAAGCCTGTCCCTCCTGTAGCTGCACTGAAAACGTCCTGTACTTGAGAGATGCAAGTATCTACAGGGATGACATGCTCTCTGAGAACTGTCCTCACACAGGCCCGGGGCCTGGGCGGGCCCGGGTGCAGAGAGTGCTCTGCAGCTGTCCAAGGTCATGGCTCTCGTCTCTCACTGAAGCAGGTGTCTGCTGGATGTGAGATCACCAGCCCTGACTCCAGGAAGACACGCTCAGAAAAGGAGTCACTCACTATTTCACAGAAGCTGATTGCTTTAAAACAGGAAGTGCCCTAGACATCGCCACTGGCCACCCACACAGATGGTGCACGTGCCTTCAAGGACGGACCGCTACGATCCTGCCAGGACTCACGCTGTGGCTGGGCCCTGTGGCCCCAGGCGTGGCGGGAAGCGCTGTGACTGCAGAGCCGGCAGCAGAATACCTCTTGGGAAGCCACCTTCTTACTCCACCTCCACCTCACAGGCCAGCTGCCCACACTGCCCACTGAGTCCCCTGCCTGCTGACACGGTCGTGCCACGATGGCTGGCAGCAAGCCTTGTGGGTGTCCGCCAGGCCACCACCCCGACCACAGGGGCATGGCAGGCCGTTTACCTGCTCCGTCTTTCTTGCAATGAGACTGCCAATGGTCTTGCTGAAAAAACTAGCGAGCAGAGGATTGAGAGGCGGCTCGTGGTCCAGGAAGTCGTAGAGGAGGTTCAGCAGAGTGTCGTCCCCGCCCAGCCGGTCGTTGATCTGCGGCACGTCGCACGTCAGCAGCTCACAGGCCGTGTTCGGGTACCTAAAGGGCACAATGCCAGCAACTGGAGGTGAAATTAGACTTCTCCAACTCTCGGGAAATAGCTTAAATAATCTGCCTCTGAGGATGCAGAGGGAAACACTGACAAACCTCTGAGCCTGCAGACTGAAGGTTCCTAGGTTCGATTCCCAGTCAGGGCACATGTCTGGGTTGCAGGCTTGATCCCCAGTGGGGGGCATGCAAGAGGCAGCCAATCCATGATTCTCTCTCATAATTAATGTTTCTCTCTCTCTCTCCCTTACTCTCTGAAATCAATAAAAGTATTTTTAAAAAGGGCCAGAGGCTTGTATTTAAAAGATGAAAAATAACAAATGATAATAGGAAAGTTAAAAATCAACAAAAGGGAGAAAGGTAAAATTTGATGAAACCTCAGATGTAGAACAAAGGCAAAGACAAGACATTAAGAGGAAAAAAATAAGAAGTATCAATTCGATGTCCCAGAGAGAACAGAGGGAAACCTGGGAGAGAGAAAGTTTCCGGAGAAGTAACACAGAGGCTTCCTGTGCCGAAGGCCATGAATGAAGACTGCAAGGGCCCTGGCACGGAGCACAGGGGTGAGAGCCCACCCCCAGGCTCGCCTTGGTGGGAGCGTGTGGTCCACAGCTGGGCACCTGCTCGCCTGGGTGTTTGCTTGTCTGCTTGTTTCCTTCTCCGAGAGCAGAAGTTGCCAACGCGGGGCACACGCCCCCCAGGGGGGCAATTTGATTTTTAAGGGGGCAATTCGAGAACGAGTTATTAACAGTGAATGTTTTGCGTTTCTTACGGTTCTAGGGACCGCATATAGAGTCTATAAATATACGCGTGACATATTATGCGTTGCAGTTCTCTATTATGTTTTGAAACTTTATTTGCTACTTTTTTCATATCACTTCATATTATTTTTAACAATTTCTTAATGGTGTCTTCCTTGGTATTTCAATGTCCTTCTGTTCCCTTCTCTCTTTCATGGATGCCATGTTCTTTGGCAGCTTGTTTAAACCAAGTGGATGGTCTTTTAGGCTTCCTCCATGTGAATAGGAGTTCACTTTTTAAATAAGAATTATAGCCCTGACCAGTTTGGCTCAGTGGATAGAGTGTTAGCCTGTGGACTGAAGGGTCCCAGGTTTGATTCCGGTCAAGGGCATGCACCTTGGTTGCCGGCACATCCCCAGTAGGGGGTGTGCAAGAGGCAGCTGATTGGTTTTTCTCTCTCATCGATGTTTCTGACTCTCTATCCCTCTCCCTTCCTCTCTGTAAAAAGTCAATAAAATATATTTTATAAAAAAGAATTCTATGTCACAGGGGCATCAGGATTTTAGAGATGCTTAGGTGGGATGTAGCCAAAAAAAAGGTTGGGAACCACTGCCCTGGAGCGAACAGTTCCTCCTTGCCCTGTCTGCTTGGCTTTGTACCATCTGTCCGTCACTAATCTCTTTCAGACTCAGGGAGAAAACTCCCCTAGTCCAGGACGCTGCTCCAGGACCCTTCTGCCCAGCCCTGCCCTCCTCCCTCAGACCTGTCGCCAATGCCCTCCAGACAGGGAGACCACAGGACAGTCGCCAAGCAGGACACACTGGGAGCGAGAGGGTAAAGGGATGGGCTGTGAACGGTGGCGATGTGGCGCTGAGGCCACACACTGAGCAGGAGCATCCCAGCACAGCGGGCACTAGGGCCGAGGCCGCGGTGCCTTCACCAACCAGCCCTGCCTCACCAAGGACTGCCCAGCCCAGCCCAGCACAGGCACCCCTGACCCCCACCGGCTTGTCCAGCACAGTCCTGTCCAGGCAGGGTTGGCTCTGGGCGGTCTCTGATGAGCCACCCAGTCTGCCCTTGTAACTGCAAACAGGTTACGTGTGCTTGTGCTCCAACAGGACTTTCTTCCTTTCTTCATGAGCAATGAGATGCAAATTTGGTATCATTTTCAAACAACCATTTAAAAATACAGACCCAGCCAAAACCGGTTTGGCTCAGTGGATAGAGCATCAGCCTGCGGACTGAAAGGTCCCGGGTTCGATTCCGGTCAAGAGCATGTACATTGGTTGCGGGCACATCCCCGGTAGGGGGTGTGCAAGAGGCAGCTGGTCGACGTTTCTCTCTCACTGACGTTTCTAGCTCTCTATCTCTCCCTTACTCTCTGTAAAATATCAATAAAATATAAAAATAATAATAATAATAAATAAAATAAAATAAAACAAAACATACAGATCCATTCTTAGTTTGCAATTCACACAAAAACAGGATGTGACCTGCAGGCCATGGTTTGTGCCCTGACCAGGAATCGAACCGTAACCTCCTGGCTCATTGGTTGACGCTGTGACCCTGTTCTAAGACCTCCCACCACTCACTGTCCAGCTGCCCGTCTGTCCTGACGAGCTGCTCAGGCCCCATGGGCACCCTCAGAGCCTAGGGCTGCATCCGCTCTGCCCGTCCTGCACCTTCCTACCCACAAACTCCTCAGCCACACCCCTTCCTTCTGACATCCTGGTCAACTGTAGAATGGGACATTTTAGGAAAAACTGAAAATGGTCACTAATGACATTCTGCTGAGCCTAGGACCCAGAGTAAAGCAGAGTCCATTGTCTCCAAGCGGCCATTTCCGAGGCGGGGACCCGCCTCCTGCCCAGGTCTGTCCTCCAGCACACTTTCCCTCAGGACTCCAGCACGCCGTAGGCGGCCGACAGCTCAGAATGCAAGTCACCCCCCCGGAAGCCCCGCCCTGCTCCCCTGCAGCCCTGCAGCCTGCTCCCCTGCAGCCTGCCCGGTACATACTTGAAGCGGACCTTCTCATCCATGTCCAGGGGCGGGTCCTGTGTGATGAGGCTCACCAGCTCCTCCATACACTGTGGCCGACACAGGAAGTCCAGCAGCTTCCGGTTCTGGGCCTTGCACTCCTGCAAGATGTCATCTTCGTCCATTAACTCCCGCAGCGTCACATCCTCCTTATCCAGCAGCTTGTCAACATGGGACGTGGTGTTCAAGTCGAACTTCCAGAACATGGTGACGGCCACAGACCTGCAGGCAAAGACCAGAGGGTCACTTCCCCCAGCAACTCGACAGAGCCCCAGAGTCCGTCCCACAAGGCCCTGCGCCAGAGACGGTGCTCCTCCCAGCACCCGCTCGGCCCACACCTCTCCAGCCCGGCTACACTTCAGCAGGGACGTCACGTCCAGCACTCAGCCCCCTGCTCGCTGACCTCCTTCCTCAGCTCCGTGCCCACCCTGGGTGCTCTCTCACTCCGTGCCCCTGAGGAGAGGTGTCTCCGTGGGTCAGATAGGGATGCTCTGCACCCCAAAAGAGTTAATGATTCACAACCCACCCAGGCGTCCGCTCCTCAGAGTGAACACTGGACACCTCTCCCCCAGTGTCCCTGGATCGTATGGACTTTCAGTTTTCTGTAGAAGATGCTCTGACATCTTAGAACACCGTTCTGGCTGGAGAGAGATGGTCCCTCCCTGGCTGGTCATCTTAGAGGCAGCAGAGGGCCCAGCAGGGGCAGGCCTGTGCACTCTGCACACTCCCATCCAGAGGGCTCCTCCACTGTGCCCAGCCTTCCCGCCCCCCCCCCCCCGGCCAATGCTCCTGCCTTTGTGCCAGGGCCAGGGCCCAGGCAACCAGGGACTACCCAGTGACTTAGAGCCCACCCACCCTGCCCACAGGCCCTGCCGCTGCCGTGGGAACACCCACAGAGGCTATGCCTAAGTCTCAACACCTGTCCTCTGCTCCCTGCACCCCTGGGTGTCCCCATGTGGCCGAGCATGAGGACCAGGCCTCCTGTCTCCAGGACCCGTGATGTAACAACTTTATTTTCCCGAGACTCTGAGTCTCCTCTCGTGGCTGTGCCTGACTGACCATCTCATAAAAGAACACAGAACATCTCACGGAGCCTGACTGGTGTGGCTCAGACGGTTAGGCGTTGACCTACGGACCAGGAGGTCATGGTTCAATTCCCGGTCAGGGCATATGCCTGGGTTGAGGGTTAGAGCCACAGAGTAGGTGAGTGGTCACGTGGACCACAAGATCCCATCAACCCAAAGAACTGCAGTAATCCAGAGGAAGACAAAAAAATAAAAAGGAAAAAGAAGAAGAAATAAGCAACAAAAACAGATGGGACAAATCGGGGGGAAATAGCAAGATACCAGTCATAAACTCAACCAGTGCTTTGATGAATACTTTCAATTAAAGACAGAAATGGTCAGACTAGATTTAAACAGCAATAACTAACTATATGCTGAGTATAAATGACTTACTCTATCTTTTTATTGATTTGAGAGAAAAGGAAGGGGAATCGGGAGGGAGAGAGAGAAACATCGATATGAGAGAGAAACATCGCATGTATGGGAGTGGGGGGGGTTGGTAAGGTATGTACACATATAATATCTTAATTTTAAAAAATGAGAAAAAATAAAAGAGAAACATTAATTGGTTGCCTCCCATACATGCCCAAACAGGGGCTGAAACCACACCTGGGTATGTGCCCTGACTGGGAATCGAACTTGCCAACCTTCAGTGTATGGGATGATGCTCCAACCACCTGGCCAGGGCTAAAAAGCTGGCTTTAAATATAAAGACACAAGTCAAGCCTTTGTTTTGCACTGCTGGATAGCTATAGCATGTGACCACGAATTGTGATGGCTCACTTTGCTGTGACGCTCTGTCCACTGCTACCAGGTACGGGCTGCCCTCATCATACATGCTGGGAAAGCCCAAACTGGTGTGGCTCAGTGGATAGAGCGTCAGCCTGCGGACTGAAAGGTCCCGGGTTCGATTCCGGTCAAGGGTATGTACCTGGTTGCAGGCACATCACTAGTATGGGATGTGCAGGAGGCAGCTGATTGATGTTTCTCTCTCATCTATGTTTCTAACTCTCTATGCCTCTCACTTCCTCTCTGTAAAAAATCAGTTTAAAAAAATATTTTTTTAAAGTCTATTTTATTGATTTTTTTACAGAGAGGAAGGGAGAGGGACAGAGAACCAGAAACATCGACCAGCTGCCTCCTGCACACCCCCACCGGGGATGTGCCCACAACCAAGGTACATGCCCTTGACCAGAATCGAACCTGAGACCTTTCAGTCCGAAGGTTGACGCTCTATCCACTGAGCCAAACTGGTTTTGGCTAAAATATATATATATATATTTTTGTAAATGTTTTTTTATTTCTTTTACTAAATATATATTTTTTATTGACTTCAGAGAGGAAGGGGGATAGAGAGAAATACCAATGATGAGAGAAAATCATTGACTGGCTGCCTCCTGCACATTGGATCCCATGTCCCCTGACAAGGAACTGAACCAGGGACCTCACTAGCCTGGTCAGATCATTGATTTTTTAGACCTTTTTCCTATTATAAGCATTTAAACCTGCAAAGTTTCTTTCGAGCACTGCTTTAGCTGCATCCCACAGATTTTTAAAAAATATATTTTATTGATTTTTGACAGAGAGAGGGATAGAGTTAGAATCATCGATCAGCTGCCTCCGGCATACCCCCTACTGGGGATGTGCCTGCAACCAAGGTACATGCCCTTGACCGGAATCAAACCTGGGACCTTTCAGTCCGCAGGCCGACACTCTATCCACTGAGCCAAACCGGTTTCGACATCCCACAGATTTTTATATTCATAATGATCCTTGGGATTTTTTTAATTTAACTTACATTTTAAAATATAATGCTTAATTTTCTAATCATTTTGAGACTTCCTAAATAGCTCTTTGCTGCTGATATCTCATTTCTGTTGTGCTCAGAGAGCAGGCTTATGTGACTTCATTCCTTTAACTCTTTTGGAATTTGATTTATGGCCTAGCATGGAGGTCAACAAACTTCTTCTGAAAGAGCTAGGCAGGAATTATTTTCAGCTTTGTAGGTCACATGGGATCTCTGTTGCATGTTCTTTTCCTTCTTCTTCCTAGCAAGTCTTTAAAAACATAAAAACTACTCTCATCCCTGGCTAGCGTGGCTCAGTTGGTTGAGTGCGGTCCCATGCACTGAAAAGCTGTTGGTTCCATTCCCAGTCAGGGCACATGCCTTGGTTGCGGGCTTGATCCCCAGCAGGGGGCGTGCAAGAGGCTGCAATCCATCAATGTTTCTCTTTCTCTTCCTCTCCCTTCCTCTCTCTCTGAAAATCAATTAAAAATCTTAACAACAAACTACTCTGTCTGCAAGCTTCAGGAGCAAGTAGAGGCTGCAGTCTCCTCCCCAACGCCTTGCCTGTGACACGGCCAGTCCATCCCGGGGATGTGTGTGTGCCCGGGAAACGGGGTTCTCTCTGCTGCTGGCAGTCAATCCAGGCTGACAGTAGTAATAGAACGATAACTGATAAAATCAGCTGACAGCTGCTTTTGTGACTACTGATATCAAATAATGAGAAGACTGCAGTCTCCAACTATAACTGTGGATGTACTAGTATTCATGTCTCCTTTTGATTTTGTAAGTTTTTGCTTCATGTATTTAGAATTTATCTTATTATGTTGACACATATTTAGGATTTTATATCTTGATGAACAGCCTCTTCATTCATTTTGAAATGCCCCTTATTATTTTTGGCAATACAGGCAACCTGGCTTCACTGCGCTTCCAGACCGTGCGATCCCACCAACCAGAGGCGTGTGCAGCCCTGCGTCTCGCCAGCCCCCTGGCACCACCTCCCCAACAGCCGGTGTTCAGTGCAATTCTCGAAATACCACAAACCTGTCACTGCCATCGCCGGCCATGTGCTCTGCCATCAGTGACCCTTAACCTCACTCCTGTCATTGTTTGGGGCCCACAAACTGCCCCATGAGACCAAGACCGTTCCTCCCTCTCCTGGGCCCCCATTTCCTGAGACACAACAAGACGGAAGTCAGGCCCCTTCGTAGCCCACGGCGGCTCCAGGTGCCCGCGCAGGAAGAGCCGAATCTCTCCCTTTACTCCAAAAGCAGAGCGGCCAGCTTGGGGGGGGGGGGGGGGGTGCCAACGCCAAGAGAAGCTGGAAGCGAGGCCTCTCACGCCAAACAGTGAGCACGCTGAGACCGCCAAGAGGTCCTGGAAGGAAATTGAAGTGCTGCTCCAGCGAACAGGCGTGGTAAGAGGGACAGCCTGTTGCTGGTGAGGAGGCAGGGCCGTGCTCTGAGGAGGGCCACACAGCAGGGCCCCCTCCAGCCAAAGCCTACTCCAGGGCCAGGTCCGACTCTCCCCTCCTGTGAGGCCGAGGGCAGGAGGCTGCGGAAGGAAGGTGTGGAGGTGGAGGAGGGCCCGGAGGCAGCAGGTGCTGAGCTGCAGCGAGCTGTGCAGAAGGGCCGCTCACTCGGGTGCCTCGTGGAGGCCGCTCAGCAGGTTCCTCCCCGCCTCCCAGGGGGGGACAGGCCTCCCATGGGAAGGAGACGCCCCCGGGACCTCACTGCTGAGAGGAGGTCGGGGCCTGGCCTCACAGGACAGAGGCTCGTGCTAGGCGCTCACGCCACTGTGACTTTAAGCTGGAGCCAGAGCTCACTTCCCGTCTGGAAAATCCAGGCCCGTGAGAGCGGGCTCCCTGCTCTGCCTGGGTCTGCCTGTGCCCCGGCTCCCCGGACAGGTGAGCCCCGCGCAGACCGGCGGCTCGAAAAAGGACTCTTCCCGTCTTGCTGCTCGCGACAAGGCGCCTGGCCACCCGAGCGCTGCGGAGAGGGCCGGTGAATGCTGCTTCCACGCCTTCCTGCCGCTCTCCCAAGTCTCCTTGGGAAGACAAACCAGGTATGAGCTATCGCTGCAGTGGCTCCTCTGACGGATCGGGGAAAACCCATGGAAGGTCTCCCTGTCCCCTTAGTGAGCCCTGGGAGGCATTCACAGCGTCGTTGGGGAGAGGCCGACCTGAGGGCCAGGCCTCCGAGAGGAAGGGCCTGCACACGGGAGGGAGCAGCAGGAGCAGCATGAGGTGGAGCCTGAGGAGGCGGGATCGCTGCAAACTCAGGACAGAGCCGAGCGAGCAGGAGGTGCTTGTGGAGGAGCAAGGAGAGGGTTTCGGGAGCGGAGCCCCTGTGACGAGGCTGTGAGGACAGGGAGGTGGCGACAGAGGACTGGAGTGTGACATGAGCATGACTGAGAGCAGTGCCAGGTTTGAAAACCGGCTGCAGATAGAGAGAGAGAAAAAAGAGACACAAAAGAAAAAAGGAAAAGAAAGGGGGGGGGGGGGACGCAAACAACTATCCTCTACAATTACCTTCGTTTCAGAAAATAATGACTTTCAAATATCAAAAAATAAAAGTCATCATTTCAGGATTAAGGATAATGTCTCACTTTGAAAAAATATCATTTTAAGAAAAACTCACCTCATTACATTTATTTTGTTCATTTCACCCATATTACAGACCAGCATTTGAGGACCTCTATTATTTTACGAGCACATGACACATGAAATAAAACTGAGTTACACTCTTACAACCATTAACTTAGACGATAGCTCATGAGCTCACATCAGCACCTTGTGCAATGCCATCAAGTCAAAAACCCCTATAGAAGGACATTTCCGCTTCCATCAGTTACCTATGCATTTTAAGAAATACTAATCGCATCTGTGGCTTCCTTTAAAAGTTCATCCCAGCCGAAACCGGTTTGGCTCAGTGGATAGAGCGTCGGCCTGTGGACTGAAAGGACCCAGGTTCGATCCCAGTCAAGGGCATGTACCTTGGTTGCGGGCACATCCTCGGAGGGCGGGGGGGAGGGGTGCAAGAGGCAGCTGATCGATGATTCTCACTCTCTATCCCTCTCTCTCTTCCTCTCTGTAAGAAATCAATAAAATATATTTTTTTAAAAAAGTTCATCTGAATGTAACTATAGCTAATTTCAATGTCACAGAAAACACTGGCTCCTTCTCCAATCGCTCCTCACCTCCCGGCACCTCCTCAGCTGCCCCACCCGCAGGGAGCTCTCGCTCTCCTTCCCAGGTGACATATCCATGGCATCCCCACCCGTCAGGGCCAGTCATGAGACTACAGGCCCCGCACCCACACGTGAGATGCCAGGACTCCGCCCACCATGCTCTCTGGAATGCCTAGCGGAGTATCACCAGCATCTTCCAGACGCTTATTCAAGAGCCACCGAAAGGAACCTGAGGTTCCACATCCGTATTTACTTGTTCTGGTCAGCATGATATCAGACTGCAGGTAGGTCCCAAAGAGAAATGCTGCCACATGATCCTGTAGTTCCAAACGAGCCCTTCATAAAAGAACACGGAGGCACAGACTGTTGCTAAGAGAAATTAGAATCTAGAAGATTTACAATCCAAGTCCTGAATCGGCTGTGTGGCCTGAAGCTAGTTATGTGACCCTTGTACTTTGGGCCAGGCCGTGAGCATCCCGGACTCTTGGAACTGCTGTGAGGACTGAGTTACCCACCTACAGAGCCGGGAAGCGTGGCCGTACGTGTGCCCCACAGATCCTGACTGGGGCAGAGGAGGAGGAAAGAGAGGTCACCTGTGCAGAGAGCAGCTCGGGGGTGCTGGGCGGCGGGCACGGCTGCACGCTGAGTGTGTGCCTCCCCCAGCCCACCACGGGGCATCACACTGGAGCTTGCACCCCACAGGAAGGAAGTGTCTGCACTGGTAATCGACAAACCCTACACTAGGAGGCTTTCTTACCTATCCAAAGAGCAGTGGTCACACGCTCAGCAACACAACTGGAATTCTATGTGGCTTGGAAAAAATGGTGACGCAAGTCCATGGACAGCAGTGTATATTTGTACAATCGACTGATTACCAAATGAGACCAGGTCTAAACGGGGAGAGAGACCCAAAAAAATGGCCTAATTGAAACATGAATAAAAATCCAAAATCAGAAGTGAAGCCCTAGCTGGCCTGACTCAGTAGCTGGAGCATCGGCCCGTGGACTGGAGGGTCCCAGGTTCAATGCTGGTCAAGGATACGTACCCCAGCTGCAAGCTCAACCCTGGCCCCAGGCAGGGCACGTGCAAGAGGCAACCAATCAAGATACTTTAGTATCTTAATTTTTAGTGCACCAAAGTGATCACAAGAAACCATTATTTACTATGATTTATCCAGCATCTAATTGGAGTGCAATTGGAGAGCTTTTTAGGAGCACCCAATATTGAGGACACAGGAGTCCCTCCCTCCCTCCCTTTCTCCAAATTATATTTTTATTTCAGAGAGGAAGGAAGAGAGGGAGAGGGAGGGAGGAGGGAGGGAGGGAGGGAGGGAGGGAGGGAGGGAGGGAGAGGGAGGGAGGGAGGGAGAGAGAGAGAGAGAGAGAGAGAGAGAGAGAGAGAGAGAAACATCAATTATGAGACAGAACTGGCTGCCTCCTGCACACCCCACGCCAGGGACTGAACCCACAATCCAGGCATGTGCCCTGACCGGGTATCAAACTGTGACCTTCTGGTTCTTAGGTCGACACTCAAACACGGAGCCACGCCAGCCGGGCCTGCTCTCCCTTTTTCATCCTCCACATAGACAGTATGTTCTGGATGGCACCCATGACCGTGTAAGGGCTCTAGCTCACATGTACCTCACTACACGTGCATGGCTGTCCCCATTTTATTTGGATTACACTTCAGCTTGGAGAGACCAAGTAACTTTTCCATAATACAGCTCCTCAAAACTAGACTCAGGAGGATCAAAAAACAACCAAAAGACAACAGACTATACACACCCTTCAAAACTAAATTTCTGCTGTCAGAAATGTATACAGTATATTTGCACATATTATATACAGTAACGCAGAATAAAAAAGAAAAACCATCTTACCTTCTGTGGAAACTTCTTGTTTAAATTTTGTATTCAGGCAAAATATAAAAACATTTGGGGGTTTTTCTTGGAGTATGTGCAACTTTAAGAAAATTTTTTTCATTCAGTATAAGATTGATAATCGCTTCACCTGAAAAATAAAAAGGAAAAAAAACTATTTTAAGTTCTGCTTTTATAAAGTAAATTATCAAAATGGCAGATAAAAAGAAAGCAAAAATCAGTATCTTTACTTAGTATTCAAATTATCAGGACCTTTCAGGATGGAGGAATGAAAACTCATTGCCTCTATTTGTGTTAGAGAGCATGGTGCCAATGGCGTACACCCAAATCCCGTGTCTGGTTAATGACACACACAGATTTCAAAGATGTGGGAAGGATCTCTATGGAGTTGTCCACTTTAGTAACTATGTATTTACTTATTTTTATCCTCACCTGAGGATATTTTTCCATTGATTTTTTAGAGCGAGTGGAAGAGAGGGAGAGACAGAGAGAAATATTGGAGAGAGAGAAACACATAGGTTAGTCATGCCCTAACTAGGGCTTGGGCCAGGGCGGAGCCTGCAAACCTGGGACCCTTTGGTTCACAGGCCGGCACTCTATCCACTGAGCCAAACTGGCTGGGGTCAGTTTAGTAACTTCACACTATCTCCTCAAGAAATGCATATTCCTGTCCTGGCTGGATAGCTCAATTGGTTAGAACAGTAGTCGACAAACTGCAGCTCATGAGCCACATGCGGATCTTTGGTCTCTTGAGTTTTTAGTAAGGGCCAGCTTAGGAGTACCCTAATTAAGTTAATAACAATGTACCTTCCTATATGGTTTAAGTTTAAAAATTTTGACTCTCAAAAGAAATTTCAATCGTTGTACTGTTGATATTTGGCTCTGTTGACTAATGAGTTTGCCGATCACTGGGTTAGAACATCGTTCCAATATACCAAGGTTGCCAGTTCAATCCCGGTCAGGGCACATTCAAGAAACAGCCAATGAGGCCGGCATGGCTCAGTGGGTGAGTGTTGAACTATGAATCAGGAGGTCACAGTTCGACCCAGTCAGGGCACATGCCAAGGTTATGGACTTAAGCCGATCAAGGATTCTCCCTCATCACTGATGTTTCTCTTTTTCTCTTCCTCTCCCTTCCTCTCTGAAATAAATAAAAATATACATATTTTAAAAGGAATCGGCCAATGAATGCATAAGTGGAACAACAAAACTATGTTTCTCTCTTCCCTCAGCCCCTGTATTTCTCTCTCAAAAAAAAAAAAAAAAAGCAGCACATTCCTGGTCACAAGGTGACTGATAACCCATCACAATGTCTAGAAGCATCTAAAAGTGCTCCAACAGTGACCTCTACATACCATTTCCAAGTCAGGCGACCAGCACTGCCTGATGAAATGACTGGACACCTGAGCCCGGGCAGCTCACTTTGCACATGCATGAAAGTCATGATTTACCACTGGACACTAGTCTTAGCATTTCCTTCCCTAGAGACATGCATTCCTTGATGACCTCCCAAGAAAAGTCCGCCTCTGCGCTCTCTCACCAGAACGGGGTCAGCATTCTCCTAGTCCATAGCTACTTTAAAGGCCACCTTATTCCTTCATTCTAAAACCTGTTTTTGATCTCTTTGCTACAGGGAGCAAATTTACCTCCCCACCTGCAACAATATCAAAAAAAAATTAAAGGGTAAAATATATGGAACAGTTTTCAACAAGGGAGGAAGGAAAGAAGGAAGGAAGGAAGGAAGGAAGGAAGGAAGGAAGGAAGGACCCCAGAAATGACACAGATGATAGAATTAATAGAGACATTTAAGCAGTTGTCCTAACTGTATTCTGTATCTTCAAAAACCTAGAGGAAAGACTGGACATGTTAAATGGAGACATGAAAGATACACAAAGACCCAAATAGAATGATAAAAATAATCCCAACAGGCAGGAGAGGGAAAGGGGGCCAAGAGCACAGCGCACCGCTCCTGTCAGCGTCTACGAGCCCCGCAGAGGGACCCCCACAGGACGGACGTGGCTGCTTCCTGCTCCCACCCTCTGAGCACACGACACTCACCGCTTCCTAAACAGGCGGAGGGTCGCTCAGAGCTGACCTGCCCTGGACCCCTGCCTGGAACGCCCCTCCTCCGCCTCCCTACTTGGCAAAGCCCTGCCAGCTCTCCAGTCCAAAGTTCAACCACACACTCACGTCGAGCTCTCCTGAGTCTTCCTCAGGATTCACACAGGTCTGTTTACACATCTTTTAGAAAATCACATTATAATAATCTGGTTTTAAATATTTTTATTCATTTTAAATTATGGAAATACGAAAAGATCCACAGAAGAGTATGACAAAGACCCACATGTTGAGATTTAATAAATGTTAAGAACTATTCGCATATGCCTATTTTTAAAAACCACACATTTCTAATACATTGAGAAACTGACAACCTTCCACTCCCTTTCTCCTCCAAGGGAATCATTAACTTGCAACATCATAATCGCATTCTTTCCCTGCTCATATATTTATAAGTAATGCACTATTTTAAGAATATACTTTTAGCCCTAACTGGTTTGGCTCAGAGGATAGAGCATAAGACTGAAGGGTCCCAGGCTCGAACCCCAGCAGGAGGCGTGCAGGAGGCAGCTGATCAGTGATTCTCATCATTGATGCTTCTATCTCTTTCTTCCTCTCTGAAATAAATAAAAATACTTTTTAAAAAGAATATACTTTTATAACACATACATGTGCTCTCCAAGTGTTTTAAGATCAACTCTGAACTTTGGGACACTGTCTGACTGACACAGGCAGCTTTCTTTTGAACGTGGTGGGCACTGCATCCCTGCGGGCCTCCCAGGCCGCTGACTCGTTACATTACGAGCGAGGCTGCCTGGACCTCTAGGCACGCATCCTCGTGCGCAGCCAGTGCCTCTCAGCTGTTCTTCACTTGGACGCAGATCTGCTGGGTAAAGGAAAGACACCTCCCAATCCAGCCGACAAGAGTCCATCAAAGATTAGACACTTACTCCAGAGTCTTACCCGCGCACCAGTCCGGTGCAGCTCACCACAGCCCCGTCCAGAGGGCAAAGTCCTGGGGCTGGCCCAGGCCACAAGGTTAATGAATGTCAGTTCTAGAACTTGAATCCAGGTTGGCTCAGCAAAGTCCATGTGCTCCATCTCCACATGACCCCAGATTCGGGCCCAGGCCACAGAGAGGAAAGGGAGGTACCCAACCCACTGCAGAAGGAGTGAGGAAGGTGGAGAGAGGTAACAGGAAGGTCCTGCCCTGGCTGAGCCAAGGAAGGGACAGCGCGGGGTCTCCTAGTCCCGAGGGGAAATGCGGCTGGAGAGGTGCAGGCCTTCAAAATGGAGCCATGGTGTCTTTGGGGAGTGACAAAATGTTCTGGAGTTAGTGGTGATGGCTGCACAAACTTGTCAATACACTAAAAGTTACTTTAAAAGGGTGGACTTTAGGATATGAGAAAAAATGAAGAGTCAGAGGGCTGACACAGAAGTCAGTTCCTGGAGAAGATCTCCAAAAGGTGCAGCTGTCACAGCAGCCCAGGGGCATGGAAAGGGAAGGGACAGACAGAGCCGCCCCACAGAGCTGACCTCTAGCAGAGAAGACAGGTCCCGCAGGCCCCCACCACGGCCACTGGGAGGGAGACAGCGGGCAGGCGCACAAGCCCGGGCAGCCTATCTTCCAGCTGAGGACACACCGCCCAGTCCCTGCGCCTTGGCCTCTCTGTGGACAGGGCTAAAAACGCTGACCTCCTGGCGGGGGCTAAGTCTGTGCGGGGAAGCAGGCCTGCCCGGAGTGCCAGGATCCGTTAGCTCTCACAACGCCATGAGCGGAGACGTGACTTCTACAAGGTGGTGGCCTGGTGGCTGAACCTCAACTCCAGGTGCAACTGCCTGGCTGGACGCTCAGCCCCACCACTCACTGACCTAAGTTTTTAAACTCTGTGTCTCCGTCTCCCCGACTGTAAAACTCGGATGACGAAGTGCATACCTCGAGGGTCAATGCGAAATGAAGCAAGATCATCTACCAAATGCTCAGCACCTCCTGGCAAACTGGAAGTGCCAGGGAGTGTTGGTGGTCAGAGGCGGCTTCCCTGAGGAAACCGGGCTTGAGTGCCACTCGTTTTAAATTAATGGCCACCACTAAAGAGGGAGCTAGTTTCCGTCCCTTAAGACAACAGCGACAAATGTCAGATAAGCACAGTTCTGTGCAGCTGCCTCCATCAAGAAGTGATGTCTACCTGCCTCTCCCCCACCCAACCCCCCCCGGGCTCCTGGGCCTGCCGCAGCCACCGCAAGAGGCACCATGAGAGGACCGGGTGCAGCTCGGAGCCTCGGCTTCAAGAGGCTTCACAGCTCCACCCTCAGCCTCCTGGACTCTGGTGGCCAGTATGTGAAGGCCCAGCGGGGCCCTGCAGAGGCCTGCACACCCGGCCAATACGGAAGTGGAGAGGAGCCATCTGGCTGAACCCACAGACTCATGACCGGAAACCAAGACGGTTGTTTTAAGCCACGCGTCACTGGGATGGCCTGTTGCTATAGATAACTAATATCACCACCATGCTATTCCTCCTACTCTTTCCTTCACCCTCCAGCATGCATACTCCCTGAATTCACAGAAAAGTAAAAGGTCTCACTGGGATCTCTCCCATTCCTTCCTCCCCTCCTGCTACGATGGAAAAGGGTCCTGGGGCCAAAACCAGTTTGGCTCAGTGGATAGAGAGTCAGCCTGCGGACTGAAAGGTCCCGGGTTCGATTCCGGTCAAGGGCAT
This sequence comes from Vespertilio murinus, assembly GCA_963924515.1. Taxonomy (NCBI): domain Eukaryota; kingdom Metazoa; phylum Chordata; class Mammalia; order Chiroptera; family Vespertilionidae; genus Vespertilio; species Vespertilio murinus. The sequence goes on along the minus strand of OZ004707.1, from coordinate 196,541,659 downwards.
GTACCTTAGTTGTGGGCACATTCCCAGTGGTGGCTGTGCAGGAGGCATCTGATCGATGTTTCTCTCTCATAGATGTTTCTAACTCTCTATTTCTCTCCCTTCCTCTCTGTACAAAATCAATAAAATATATATTAAAAAAGAAAGAAAGAAAAGGGCCCTGGGCTCCCAAAGGCCAGCCGCTCCCCCACGCTGCACCCTCCAATGCTGCTCCTCATGCTTCTCCGCAGGAGTTTCCAGTGCCCTCCTTCTGTGTACACACGCACACACCCTGCCCCCACAGACATTCTCCAATCCCTGTTCACAGCAAAGCTTCCTCAAGGAACTGCCTGCCTTTGGTCCCCAGAATCCTGGGAAGAAGGAAACAGAAATATGAGCTGGACACTGAGGGCACTCCCACTGCTCATAGAGGGGGCAACAGTGCTTACACAGCACACTATTGGAGGAAAAACGCCAGAGGTCATATAGAATGACCTCTGGGCTACAGAATGGCTAAAAACTGAAGGGGAAATTGAACAAAGAAGGGAAAATCCCACCTTGGCCGGTGTTGGTCAGTGGTTAGAGCACCAACCCACACAAGTTCT